>CM069913.1:31395670-31636941 GCA_036172215.1 Camellia granthamiana | reverse complement strand
ACCTAAGATTTTTTTGAATTAATAAGTCCTATTTAGTAAAACTGATAATATTATCATTTTTTTTTTTAATTTTTAGAACTAAGAATATTATCAATTTTGTATAATAATATTCCAAATAATTGTTTAACTAATTGATGAAAAAAAAAGAGTATGAGATTAAATATTTTTGTCCTTTCACTTATCAATTTTTTTCAATTTTAAAAATGAAAAAATTATCAATTTTTTCATCTTTAAAGTTTTTTTTTTTATTTTCAGTTTTGAACATTAATATTTCATCATCATACTCCTTTATAAACACAAATCCACATGTGTGTGGATTCCATACTCATGTAATAGATTTAGTAGAAAATTTGGTAGATTCTTTGAAGTCTCTAGCATAACTCTTTTAAAATATATAAAAGAATTTATTAAATTTAGTAATAAATGTCTCAAGATTGACATAATTTTTATCCTTATTTTATACTCTAAGGAGCCTTGCCAGCAAAACCTAATATTAGTTCATAAAAAACATATTCTCATAATTAATAATAAATAAGGTTTCTAGACCCAAAAATAAATAAGATTCCATCCCCTATAGATATTCCAAATTCTGAGGGACTGTTTGGTTTCCGATACAAAAATTTAAGAATAGTTGATTATAATTCAGTTCACAGATTAAAATTTTAAAAATATGAATAAAATCAAGCCGAACCCTTTAAAGGTTTTTATTTTTATTGTTTATTTTAGTATGTATAGGAAGTTTCTCAAGTTACTTATTTTTCTTTTCATTTATTTTTTCTAACTTCAATTTCATTTCGGCGTTGATAAAGCCTTCATTCATCCATTTCACAAAATATTCTCTATATAAAAAAAAAAAGTGTGTATTATTTTTTGCATTATTTATATGATTTTTACAATTTTATATTTATTGAAAATTTTTTATTTCTATAGTAATTATTATATAATGTACGAGCACGAAATAATTCTTCTCGTATGATCTTATTGATCAAGTTTGCGCTCCTCCAAACAATGTTGCTTTGTCACCTGAAAACACAAATGTGAGCTAACCGGCGGGTGTGTGCCGAAAACCCCTCTAATGCCTAAGTCAACAACTAGACAATAGACAATAAGCTCTGTGTATTTTAGAGTAAGAATTGGGATACTTGTTCATAGGTCTGGTCATGAGCTTTTATAGACTTTACTTGGCACAATCCTAATAGGATTTCCAACTCTCCTTATAAGAGTCCTTCTAGGAATCACACACCTTACTTACTACCAACCAAGTGAGATGGTTTGCACAATCCTAGTAGGACTTTACTCTCCTTAGCAGAGTCCTTCTAGGAGTCACACTTCTACTCACTACCAACCAAGTGAGATGGTTTACACAATCCCAATAAAACTCTAACTCTCCTTAGCAGAGTCCTACTAGGAGTCTCATCACTGCAAGCCAAGTGAGATGGCTGAACCCTTTACCTCGGTTATACATTTCTGACCGAACTACCTTATCTTGGTCCCCTGCCATTCGGACCGTGTGATCGAAAGCCGATTTATCGAATGCTACCCTACCGAGCTATACACAGCTCGACCCTCGCTATTGATGTTACCTCGGTTTTGTCTGTTTAGACCGAGGTAACTGCAGCAGTCTCCGACCGAACTAACAAGGACGAGGTCCAACTTGCGAAGCCCAAACACCTCGGCCCATAGTTCGGCCTAAATCCGAAATATGAGATATCTTCTTGGCCTAAGACCGAGCTATACCAGCCCTTATCTCAGCCCATTGCATGGCCCAACTTCCAAAGAAGACTTTTCCTAGCTCGGCCCAATTTGTTTACAAATTACCCTCTCATATAATATAAAGAATTTATTTTGTCTTCAGATATGTTATAAAAGTTAACAGGACTAAATTAAGTGTAGTTATATATTATAAAAGTTAGTATTGTGGAATACTTATATAGGTAGCAACAATTTTTATTGAACTACATGGCATAATGGTGAATTTTCCAACTTAAAATCATGGAACCAAACTGCTTTTTGTGGTGTGATTTTGGTTCGATTCCAAATTTTTTTATTTTAAAGGAAAAATTATTTATAAGTTCTATTAGGGAGACTTATGCTATATTAAGTCCTATGAAATTTCTTATTGAGTTTGAAGTCTTATTTAAATTAGAAAGTATTCCATTAAGTCCTATCTATTGTGTTTTAATAGAATTAGTTTACTATTATACCCTTGATATATGCTGCAATATTTTAACCATTTTGTTTCCATATTGTTTGGTGCCGTGATATGTGCCATGATCGCGGAGTCTGTTAGGTTTTCAAAATTTTATTGGGTTGGATGGTTTGGTTGTTTCATCTTGCCGCTTTGGAGTCAGATTGTTTGAGGGAATGAGATCAAGTTTTCTGCTTATTCAATTGGTGAGTGTTACTCTAGTTTTTTTCCGAATGTTTTGTTTTCAATGTCCTCATATATCGTATGGATTTCGCAATCTGTCATAGCAATCCATTGGCAGACTTTGTTATGGTAATCTTGCATCAAATTCCATGGTAATGATATTGTGTTATAATGTTCACATACATGTCACATTACACTTCGTAATAGTATTTTACGATAGCTTAGTAGATTAGAAATTGAGAATGTGAAAATGTTCCTGGGTTCTACAAAATGGTACAGGCGTACATTGGCGCAATTCTGTAGACTCGAAGGCTGTTACGTGGTAATGGTCTGTGTTACATTCGTTTGTATTTAGTTTGTGTTTTGCAGTTGTGTTACTTTTTCAAAACATATGTGTCATGTTACGAATCGCAAAATTATTGGGCTTTATTTTTTTCCTTCTCAATGTCATATTTGCTTGTCTGTGGATACTATTGGAATGTATGTGAATGTAGCTCACATACACATGGAGAAGTACTTGGTTTTTGTGTTGTGTTGTCTGATTCTTGTATTTACCGTGGACATGTGTGTCACATTTCGTTTCGCAAACTCTTTGATTTCTATTTTTTACAATTGAATGTGACAATTGTATCGATTGATGGAATTTATTGGAATGTATATTAATGTTAATCTAATTTCTCTTTGTATGTTATTTAATTTGGGTTGTCATTGTTCAAAAATAAAATTGAAAGTGATTGATTGTGATTGAATGTGGGTTGGGCCACGTTGTACGATGTTGATGTTACGGCGCTCACGTTTGATTTCATGTCACATATCTTCGATGCTTTGTTCTTTTGTTTTTTGTAGAATGTATGCCACGGTTAATGTTTCATTCATTTTGTTGTGCAGGATATGGACATCATGCTTTTTTGCACCTTCAGTTCATCCACGGTTACTGTCAGGGGTGTTAATGGATTGACATTAAAACGATTGATACAAAATTTATGTGATAGGTGGGTGGATGTGACACCATCATCGATTTCAATATCTTACAAATTACCGTGTCACGAGAATCAAGTGATGATGTGTAATGATATGGACATGGAAAACATGTTTCCATTGCAAGGTCCATTGGCGTTACCCATATCAACGTTGTGATTGACTCACAAAATGAGGTGGATGATTTGAATCAAGGTACTCAATTCAGTGGGACTATGTCTGCAAATCAACTGGATCCTCACAGTGAACCATTTACAGGTCCCCAACCTAGCGTAGATTTGCTGCCCAATTATTGTCACCATAGTGAGAAAATGTTGATGACAGTTGATTGGTCACACGGCATTAGTCATGTAGGCCAATGTTTCGAAGGGGGTGTTGCTGTTTTCCGTTTGGTTTTGTCCAAATATGCTATTAAGTGTGGGTTTGACTTCAAATTTGTTAAAAATGACTCAGTGTGGGTTACGGCAGTGTGCACGTTGCGAGAGCAAAAAGGGTGTTCATGGTTGATACATGGAAGGGTTCAAACATGCAATGGTTATTTTTACTTGAAGAGGTTGAACAACTTGCATAGTTGTTGTGCTGTTGTTCGCACTGGGAAGAATAATAGACTTAACTCTGAATTGCTTTGCAATGTTATTGGTGGTCGGTAACGTGATAAGCCGCTTACACGTCCCATTGACATTGTGTTTGACCTAAAAAAAGAGTACGGCCTTAATATTAGTTACCACGTAGCATGGTTAGGTATGGAGAAGGCAAAAGGCAAAGTGTATGGTGACTATCATGCTTCATTTGATCAACTTAGGTGGTACGCAGATGCGGTTATGCATTACAACCCTGGGAGTTATGTCAACTTGGATTTTGAGCAGTCTACCGGCCGATTTAAGCGGTTCTTCATTTCATTCAAAGCTTGCATTGACGGATTCAACCATATCTACCCATTATTGTTTCTTGACAGCACTTTTTTAAAAGGGAGATTTAAATGCAATTTGCTTGCAGCGACGGGGAATGATGGCAACAAAGGTATGTCTCTTACGATGATTACTTCATACTTTCATATAGTAACGCATTACATTGTGGCTAACCTTTTTTTTTAAGTCCACTACAGTAGTGGGTGATCCCCAATTACAAGATTATTTCCAATTTAATGTTATTTTACTAACATTGTGTGTGGTGCGATTCAAATTGTGAATAATTGTTAATGTAGACGTAAACTTTGTTAAAAATATTTCATCTGACAGTAAACTTGTTGAATCTACCAGGTTTATTCCCATTAGCTTTTGCTATTGTTGACTCTGAAACAGCTGCAAATTGGACTTGATTTTTACAACAACTGACAAAGGTTATTAGTAGTACTCGCACATTAACTTTTGTATCCGACCGTAATATTGGGCTGCTTGAATCCTTGCATGTTGTATTCCCATCTGCACATCATGCGTACTGCTTACAACATCTCCAAGCAAATTTGAGGGACAAATTACGATGGGTTGACAACCGTGTACGTTTTGGTTTAATGGCCAAGTTGCGTGAATGTGCGTATACTCCAACTGAGGCTTCGTTTCAGCAGCATTCGAACGCTGCAGAATCGTTTAATAAATGGATACTTTATGCCCGTAATTATCCAATCACAAGGTTGGTTGATACAATCAGAAATCAAATAATGACTATGAGGGTTGAGCGTAAATTTTGGCTACTAATTGGAATGGGTTACTTTGTCCGAAAATGGAAAGCCGTGTAAGGGAGGCGTACTCTAATGGTTGCACATGGATTGTTAGCCAGTCAAATGAAGACATATATAAGGTCCATTCATTTTCAACGGTGTTGGTAGACGTTGGCAAGCATTCATGTTCTTGCTTCCAGTGGCAATTGAACGGATTCCCATGTGCACATGCGGTGGTTGCAATACAGAGTAGTGGAAGGGATTTCAGTACATTTGTTGAACAATTTTTCACTGTCGATCAGTATAAAACCGCTTATTCTGGATACATTCAGCCAATACCAACAGTTGACAAACGCTCCTTCTCGGAAGACGACTTCATCATATATCCACCGGCAGTTAAACGTCCTCCAGGGCGACCCAAGAAGAATCAAATACCATCTCGGGAAGAGAAACTAAGTTAGATTAGGTGCGATCGACGTGGCCGCATGGGCAGCCACAACCGAAAGACATGTAAATAACCAATTTCGTAATAGGCATTTAGCAGGAACTTTTGTAATCTGTTTTGAACAGCAGCATCGTATTGTCATAGTAGTATGTATCGAAGCCAATTGATGACAGATTTTAATAAGTGATGACACTATTTACAATTGATCATTCAGCTATTTTTTCTTTCACACTGTCTCATTCATATGTTAGTGTTACATGTTTATTTATTTGGTCATGCAAACGTATGTTTCAGACCTGCAAAATACATTAGACAAAATGTGTTACACGCTGGCCTTATATGTGAGAAGACATTTATTTTGTAACATAAGTGGTGTTGTTATTGTCTCCGTCTGATAGGTTCTCGTGCAATCAATTAGTCATTGTTAAATTACAACAAATTCTTGACATATTAAATTGTCAAAGCCAACCAAGATTCCTTCTCACCTTCTCATTCACATTCACCTATATGTTCACATTCACATACAGCTATCCATTCGCAATCACATTAAATTTGGCAATATCATTTACACAAACACATTCACATTCCTATGTTCCCACTCAGTAAGAAAAGTGCACAAAACTGTTACACATTCGGTAGCACAATCTTGCTACTAAATGTAGAAAACCAAACCTGTTCTAACAAACACAATCACATCGAATTTCACATTCACTATCACATAAACATAACAATTCACATTCACACAACCACATTCACATTTGTATGTCACATTCGCAAAAGAGTGCAAAACACTGTCATAGATTCACATTTGCATTTTGGGTGTTACAGGTATAAAACCAAACCTGTTATGTCATTCACAATCACATCCAATTTCACATTCACCATCACATAAACGTAACCCTTCACATTCACATAACCACATTCACATTTGTATTTCACATTCGCAAAAAAGGACAAAACACTGTCATACATTCACATTTGCTTTTTGGGTGTTACAAGTATACAACCAGACCTATTCTGTCATTCACATTCGCATTCCCTGTCACAATCACCATCACATTTACATGCAGCTTCACACTCACTCAACCAGTTTCACATTTGCAATTTCACTCCCTAATACAAGTACCAAACACTGTCATACATTCACAAACACAATTTGTGTATTAGAAATGAACAACCCACATCATTTTATGGCATTACCATTCACATTAACCTTACATTATGAGTCACATTACCAATTACATTCACATTTACGCAACCACATTCACATTTATATAGCCGACATTCCTACCGCCCTCAAATTCCTATTGACATTACTAAATGACACACAAAGCCATATTAACAAAATAAAGTGCATACCAAAAAAAAAAAACAATTAACCATTGTTGCCTATTCCCATAACAAAATACACTAATCAGTAATCCATATTGACAATGCAACCAAAAACATCAAAAACTTCCAATTTTTCCTGTACCAGCAAACTTTTTATACCATTCCAAAACAAATACAGTGTGATTATATACCCCATATATCAAATCTGCACCCATATACCACCATTAGAAGATAGTCAATTGCCAGCCACAAATGACCTTCTCCTGTCATTCACAAATAACTTCACCATATCGGTTCGCATTGTTCTGCAGCTCTCCCCTCCCATCGATTTGTCAACAGCTAGGTGACGCACAAGTTGCTTCATAATGAAGCATACTATAATTCCACAATCATTCCTATTACAAAAATTTAAGTCATTTGTAACAATGTCAAAACAGACCACGTGTAATATACGGAAACATGAATGGCATACGTTGCAAAGAAACGTAACAAACTTACGAGTCTGGTTTTTGTTATGGACAATAATCAACCACTAGAAGCTCCTTCACCAAGTCTTGTGTTTCAACTATACCCACCTTCAGTTTGCAATTTATGTAATCCTCAAAGTATGATTTCTACATTATTGTCAAATTTATATTACAATAATTAGTATTGTTGTCCAAAATAAAATACAAATATCACTGCAAGAAAGTAATTGATGTTTACTAACCAGCAACGCCGCTTCCCAGTAATGTTTGTCTTCTCTCCCACGTCTTGGTTTCATAGAGTTGTAATGCAACCAAAACCCCTCCTCAGTGTCATAAACCATTAGTGTCCAATGGTTATCTAAGTGGATTGGGAATTTAATATATCTGGCCTTCAAGGCATGCGGGGCACACAATACCAGGTACCTGTCACGTACATCTTCAGCCACATCTCTTATCGTAGGTTGCAAACATTCATTTTGGAAATTTAAAATGACAAACTAAAAATGACAATATTCATTTCATCAGTTGCATGTCTTACCAAACATAATGTGCTGAAAATGTATGATTTTTTGTCATCCGCAGATTTAGGCGCCTTCATCTGCTGCTCATACATCAGCATTTCCGCGTAGGCATCAATCACCTATGTGAAAAAGAAAACAATTTTTATTTTCCTTCCCTTATATACATGTACGTAAATTGCATTCTATGTGAAGAAGCTTCAGAAGTTTGACGAATAATTAGAAATACCATACTTACATTGCCTCGTAATGTCAGCGCCTTAACGATCGCCCGTATGTCATTGAAAGACACAGAGTTGGACACATGCGGTCCAGTCCAGACTTGTGCACTACAATACATTTTTTGAACAATAAATTCATGTACAAATGCATAATGGTAAGAGCAAGTTGCATAACCTACTTGTCACCCCCCTTTCTCATATGCTTCTTTAAGCTTGTCTTTCTCTTGCGTTGATAACAACTTCTAGATTGGTAAACGATTAGTCAAGTCGTACCGAGAAAATGTCTTATCTAGGTCTGCAATGTTGTCAACCTCAATGATCTCATCTTCCATTTCTTGTTATTGTCACACTCACCCCCATTGACCACACCACTATCAGATGATTTCATCTGCCTCCCCAAAACTAGTGGATATTCATACTCTGGCAGTTTATGCTCCTTCCTATTTTTCTTTTTAATGTTTCTCACAAGCGAGTTCTGCAACGCAGTTGTTCTAGTGTTTTGATTAATACCAGCCATTAAATCCACATCACATGCCATTTGCCCAATGTCATTAATCGGGGTCACATGAGTATCCACCCCTTGTAACTCTATCTTCTCATTCACATCAGATGGAAACGATGTTGACAATGGCATAATGGCAAGTACGTTTGCCTCACAGTGGTACATTCCCTCATTACTTTGCTTCATCTCCTGTACACCAGCAGCTGCTTGGGTGTATTCATGGACTGCGTACTCCTCCAACTGTTCCACGAGCTTCGCGTTTTTGTCATTAAGTTCATCCACTATCTGCTTCATCCTTTCAATGTCACATTCCTTCTGTTTATTGTTCACTATGATGTCATGTTCTAACTTGCCACATTTTTCTTCATACGCTGCCCTCATTGTTGCCAGTTCTGTCTGTAATGCAAATATGACATCAGATTTACATTGGAGTTCTATCTCAAGCACACCAATTTTAACCAGTGCTCTCTGGTATTCTTCAGACGTAGACACACACCGAGCACACTGATCATTACTCTCAGCACCAACCCCACTGCGATTTGAACATTCGGCATTTGCTCTAATTTCTTTAACGTCTTTCATCTTCGTAAAGCGTCGTTCGACTGATGTGCAGATCTCCTACCACAACCTGCAAGCAATTTAAAAATAAAAATTCAAAAATAGTAAATTGGCACATCTAATATTTACTCTAACGGTACAGAAAATCATACTTCAACATCATTTGGCTGCTCAATGTCCACTGCTCTTATCTTTGTGACCAACTTGCTGATATTCCATTTCATAAACCTCGGAAATCCGTCTCCACGATCTGCTTATATCAAGTTGGTGTGCTCACATATCCAAAACTATGTGACCATGGGTTAAAAACATTAGCTGTAAAAGTTTTTCAAAACAAATACATGTGCCAAAGCTACCAAACAAAATCAAAATTATATTGTGGGAAAAACAAAAAAACAGAGCACTTACAAGTAGGGCAGTAACACATCCAGTAACTTTCTCAAGCTTAGAGTAAAATCCCTTAATTGACTCCATCAAAGTTATGCAGATTGCTCCAGCCCAATCATATGCCTTCATGTTCTTTAGATCCTCTACAACCCAGACGAACCCCCATCCCACAGTCTCGCCTGAGGTAGCAAAGAATAACTTCCCACACAAGTACAAACACAGTAACTTTGCTACATTCTGGTGATCCTGAGTAGTGTTCCCGAGTAATGCATCCATTAACAGTTCCTTAAAGGTCTTCAAGTTTATGCGTGCTATTTTGGGACACCTTCGTTGGATGAAGTCAGTCGGGAGTCTTGGCCCATGTGACACATCTAAACTCTTCTTACTACCTTGAATTCCAAATATTAGTTGCATATCGATGTTCGTCAACTCAATGTGTTTACCACCAATCATGAAAGCCGACTTCTCTAGAACAAATGTCTGAATGATCCTCATTACAATGTCATCGCATTTTTGGAATTCATGTTGGTTTAGATCGATTTTTCGCATTGCATCCAACAGTAACCAGAACGGTGTTTTCTGAAGATGTTGCAAATGCTTGTCTTTCAGTTTTGACACTACCACCAGTTTCACAATTCCAGTAATCTTGGAACGGTAGCAAAATGTTGGTTGTTTGTTCAGTCGTTGTTGAGGCTCATATTTCAGCTTCTTTCCTTTTCGGGCACTGCTTTGCCCTAATGCGTTCACATTCTGTGACGGAGTTTGAGACCATCGTCTTTTACCAGTTGTAGTCCCTTCACTGCTACTTACTTTCGCCTTGCAGCCTTTCTGTGGTGTACGTTTAATTGTGCCTCTTGAAAAAAATGCCACCAAAAATTCACATTTCATATACAAGCAAAATCCCACTGAAAACGTATGTGAATATGTAATTCAATAGCAATACGTAACATTGCATGTCAGTATGTTCGTGATGTGACTAGTGTATCTGAAAAGTACTTGACATAACTGTGACAAATTACGCGCACACATTCACGGCCATGGTTTCAAATGTGACTGAGAAGTACTTGACGTAACTGTGACAAATTACGCGCACACATTCATGGCCATGTTTTCAAATGTGACTGAGAAGTACTTGACGTAACTGTGACAAATTACGCGCACACATTCACGGCCATGGTTTCAAATGAGACTAAGAAGTACTTGATGTAACTGTGACAAATTACGCGCACACATTCACAGCCATGGTTTCAAATGTAACTGAGAAGTACTTGACGTAACTGTGACAAATTAAGTGCACACATTCACGGCCATGGTTCCAAATGTGACTGAGAAGTACTTGACGTAACTGTGACTAATGTCACATTCACAGTTCAAACATATAATATTCGCCCCGGAAATTCCCAAAAAACATTATAACGAAATTTACTTTCACACAACTCAATAATTTAAAACTAATTTCGCACCCACATGCACGACCATGATTCAAAAAATAAAGATGATGTGTTACGTGAAGCTTGTCAACGAAAACTACTATCAAAACAAACGTAACCTCTTCATATGCTTACATCAAATCACAACCACACAACCCAAATCATGTTACATTTTTTGTTTTCTCTCCATGCCACAATCTACAAACACTGTCACTCAAATATTTGACAAATTCACAAACATGCAAGCAGATCAAAATACGACGTGGCACCAGCCACGTCCGTCAACTTACTTGTATATCTGAGTGAAAACAACCAAACGACATCATACCACAACGTGGCACTGTACACACAATCCAACTTACATGTGCTTCCACTCACATCCAACACTAATTTCATATTGGGCCACAATCACATTCATTAACTGTACAACACACAACACCAAGATGTGGCACCATTCACATTCAACAACTGATTTTAAAAAGTTAAGGCACAAACCAAATGACATCGTACCACAACGAGAAACCCCCAAAATAGTCTACCAAACCCAATATTATGCTCGGATCGAAAAAAAAAAACAAATAAAATCAATTAATGAATGTTACTGTGGCCCCCAAAATAGTCTAGCAAACCCAATACAACAACGAATCAAGTATAAATCACCCACACTGGTCAACCCGCAAAACCTCCATCGTACAACCCCAACATACATACTATTTCCAATTCGGAAACTGTAAAATCAATTATTCATCACAATTCTCACAAAACATACAAATAACAAAGCAGATTACGACTGAAGGTCACATAAACCCTAGTTTTGGGTTGTTAATAAAAATCAAATAAACTAACATTGCGAAACAGGGGCAAATCCACACTTACGTTTCGGAGTCATCATTCCTCCTTCTCACCGTAAACGGTAACGGTTATCACCTTCCCCTCGAACATCTCCGTCGAATCGCGCCCCTTCTCCTGTTCGTGGTGAGTTTCAAAATGTTAACAACTGAATCAGCCATTTACATTAGCGTAGAGGCACAAAACATATCTACTTCTTTTTAACCTCTACAATTTTGCCAAACTGATCCTTTGATTTCCACAAATAACGTGTTTTTAATTTCCAAATTAATGTATATGGATATGATATTAACATCTACTATTAAGGGTAAATGTGTCAAGTAACTTCCCATAGGACTTATGAGAATATAAGTTTTTACTTAGGACTTAGCCTACCATAAGTGTCCAAAAAAGAACTTATAAATAAGTCTCCCTATTTTTTATTTCATTCCAAATTTTTTAGAATTATAGGGACCAGTTTAGTTTTTATTCACCTTATAATTGACCAAAACCGGTTGCTTAGATTAATTATTGATTTATATTTTTTTAATCAGACTTTATATATATATATAAAGATAATTAAGTGTTTAGAAACTCAAGATTTTTGTCGCGTTGAATGCAAAGATCAACATATTTTATATAGGAGAAAGGCTCTGTTTGGTTCATCAATTGTATTAGCTTTTTATTAGTTTTTAACTTTTTTACTGACTTTAGTTTTGGGTTTCAATAATAAAACCAAAGCACCATACTAAAAACTCATAATTTTCTTTAAAGAAAAAAGGAAGAAAAAAATATGTTCATTGAAAAAAATGTGTCCAAAAACTAAAATCCGATTAAAGAAACCAATAGTTTCAAATAGAGCTTAAAGTTTTAGAGGAACCGGTTATAATAGTTTGATTTAATTCTTATTTTTTAATTCGTTACTGAAAGTTGGTCTTATAATAATCAACAGTAAAAAAGATTGTGACAATTTTTCTGAATTTGTTGCTAAAAATTGATAATTAGTTATCATTTTTTTTGATGATTTTTTAAATTTGTTGCTAAAAATTGACATTTAGCGATGTTTTTCTATAAAAAAAAAAATTCAAATTATCGTTAAAGCTAACAATTAGTGACTTTTTTATTATAAAAATGCTGCTAATTATCACAGGACCTATTGAGTAATATGTCCACCTATTAAGACTTGCACATAAGTTACCAAAGTTTTATAGGGGATTTATGTGTAAGTCCTAATAAGTGGACTTATTGTTCAATAAGTCTCATTATAATTAATGGTATTTTCCATCAAACATTATTAAAAAAAGTTACTAATTATTAATTTTCAGCGACAGTTCAAAAATTTTGTCACAAAAAATATCACTAATTATAAGTTTTAGCGACAGTTTAAAAAAAGTCACAAAAAAGGTCATTAATTTTCAACTTTCAGCAATAATTGAAAAATTCGTCACAAAAAAGTCACTAATTGTAGTTTTTAGCGATAATTTATAAAAACGTGACAAAAAAAAAAGTCACTAATTGTCAATTTTTAGTGACATATATAAAAAATCATTACAAAAAATTATTTTTAGCGACAAATTTATTAAAATTTATTTTCAATAAAACTTTATGATAATTAAATCTAACTATTAAGATCTCTTAACAATTTACTCAAGTTTTATTGATAAAAACAATGTCAGTTATCATGAGCATGCCATAAGCCAATCCACCTCTTGAGATTGACAAAGTAGCCCATTGATAGTTTTAAATGTTTTTCAAATAAAAAATTGCCTTAAACCACTAATTAGTTGTGACTCTAATGATGTAGCAGTGGGTCTCACCTATTGCCACAGTGTATGTTGTGTCTTAGTTTTTCTTTTTCTTTTTTTTTTTTTTTACTTTTTCACCTCATTAGTGGTGGTGTTAGTGATAGCAAATTAGTGGTCTATAGCATTGTTTTTTTCAAATTATGGGTTAATTACACGTGTCTTATTATAACGGCCTGTACACCCTTAAATTTTATAAGAATCTGTATAGGTTAAAAAATCTTAGTTGGATTTAAAAGATTTTTTTGTAACGATTTTATGAATGTCGTTAAAAATTAATAATTAGTGACATTTTTTTAAATTTGTCACTAAAAGATGATAATTAGTGACTTTTTTTATGTGAGTTTTCTAAATATGTGGTTAAAAAATAACAATTCTTAACTTTTTCTGTGATGAAGTTTTTAAAATATTACTAAAAATAACAGTTAGTGACATTTTTTTACAAAAACACCGCTAAAAAGTTTAAAAAAAAAAAAAAAGATTTTATAGTAACAACTAAAAGTAAGTAGCACTTTTGATGTACTAGAAAGTCAAGAGGAGACTTGGTTAGAGAATAAATTATTTTAGTAATTTTTTTATTATTTATAAAAAATATGAAAAAAATAGAAAGAGTGATATGATAACATATAATGATTTCTTAATTTTTTTTTTACTACCCTCATATTTCTAATAGTACTTTTCATTTAGGTCCCTTAAATTACTATAAAATATTCGGCCTGAGCCCAAATATATAGGGCCAGAATGACGTTTGCAAGAAATGGCTATATTCAGATAAGTTGATAGTGGACCCAACTCAAAACCCAGCCCAGAATTTGAAGCAGACAGTTGTGGGTGATTCTATTTGCACCTAAATAATAATTCAGTACGCTTAATAAAAATTTTCAAATTTTAATTCCTATTATATCTTAGTGTATATTTACTAATAAGAATAATACATATTAAATCTTAAAATAAAATATATTTTTTTTTCATAGTACACCAAAATCACTTATATGTAGTTTTTATATTCAACTCTTTTTATCTTCTTTTTCAAGTTTTAATTATTTTCTCTTCATTTTTTTTCTCATTCCGAAACTCCAATTCATCCCATCAAAACTTACCATTATTATCAACATCATTATTTTTTATTAAAAAAATAAATTCAAAATTTTAAGTCATAAAAAATGACTGATTTGTGATAAAAATTAAGATTGTTGTTGTGAGGTTATTAATTCTACCATTGATATATTTCTATTTCTTTGGCGTAAAACTTTGTTTTTTTAAATTCCAAAGCACCAAAAAAAAAGATGAAGAGGCTCTACATTCGTTGAGGCACTGGCAACATTCGTTCTCCATTAATTATGCTATTCCTTAGTTTAGGTCTGACAACAGTAGTGTTTGTTCACTATGAAACTCACTATGAAACTCAAACGGACAAAATGCAACTAAAAACTATGTATAAATTAAAGTCTTAAATAAAAAATCTTTTTTTTTATAGGTCTCCTTCGTGGTTCTCATTTACCGGTGTCGTCTCTCCTTATATGCATGGTTTTAAAAATCGAACTGGGTCAGTCGATTCGACCGGTTGAACAGTCGATCGGTTGGGATTTCGGTCCAGATATACCCTCTAAACCGTTCGAAGCAAAAAACCGGCCTGTTTAGAAAGAATCGAAAAAACCGGCGATTGAACCGGTCATCCCGGGAACAGTTCGCCGGTTCGATGAAATTGAAAATTTTGTATTTTTTAAAAATTTCTTTTAACTTTTTTTTTTTATTCTTTCTTTTCTTTATTTCCCTCTTATGGGACATTTACCAATATATCCCATCTCACAAACAAGTATTTCAATTAGTCCTAAGTTTTTTCTATTGATCTGTTAAGTCCTATTGGTAGGGAGTTTCTTTCCGTGTAGTCCTATTTTTTATTTTGGTAGTGTTTTCGTAGACAGTTATACCCTTTTATTAATGTGATAGATATGATATGATACTCCAATATGACAGGTATTAATATTACACTCCAACAATGTAACACTCTAAAAAAATTAAAAACTCGTTAGTATACTTTTTTTAAATTTGACAACATGACGGGTATGATGTGACACTCCAAAACTTTTACTCTAAAAAAAATAATTCTTCCTTAGTATACTTTTTCAAATGTGGCAATGGCAAATATGATGTAACACTTCAAAAAAATAAAAACTCCTTAGTGTACTTTTTTCAAACGTGACAACGTGGCAGGTTCATGATATAACACTTCAAAAAAAATAAAAATTATTTAGTGTACTTTTATCAAACATGATAACGTGACAGGTATGATGTGACACTTTTAAAAAATAAAAGCTCCTTAATGTACTTTTCTCAAACGTGACAACGTGACGATTATGATGTGACACTCTAAAAAAAATGAAAACTCCTTAGTATATTTTTTCCAAACGTGACAATGTGATAGGTATGATGTGATACTTCAAAACCAAAAAAAAAAAAAAATTCCTTAATGTACTTTTTCCAAACGTGACATATGACACTCCAATGTGGCAGATATGATGTGATACTCTAAAAAAATTAAAAACTCTTTAGGGCACTTTTTTCCAAATGTGACACTCTAACATAGCGAACATGATGTGATACTAACAAACTCTTTAGTATACTTTTTGTAAATGTAACACTCCAATGTGGCGGGCAAATAAGTCATTAAACATCCAAAAAGACTAAATGGATTACAAGAAAAAATATGGGACCATATGGTTTACAAGTCCAAAATATGAGACTTATTGTTCAATCATATATATATATATAAGAATATAAGGAAATTTTAATTAGAAACTCTCTTTTAAGGATCTCCTCTTGTGAGGAATCCCATTAACACGAAAAAAAATTCTTTCAAAAAAACTCAAAAAATCTATGTGGGATTCAATCAAATTTATTGGAGAGGGCTTGAAATTTTGATATCCCTCAAAATTTTTGCTCTTCTTTCAATCAAATTATTTGAATTAAAATCATATGGAGATAATATTGAATATTTGATTTCCTCTTCCAAAATTAAAATTACTAATATTTTAAAATATATTATTATATTTTTTAGTAAAAAAAAAATATTAGAAAAAAATATTAGGAAAAATATTTAAGATAATTTAATATTTTTAATATTTTTAATTTATAATTTTATTACTTATATTTTTATTTAAATATAATTTTAATATATTTATTATGTCACGGTTCGATTCCGATTCAACCCGACGGTTGAACCGGTGACCCATTCACCTGATCTCTTTTTCGCTTCGCTCATCAATCTGGTTTTTAAAACATTGCTTGTATGTGAACAAAAGGAATAGTTGTAATAACAAATATGTTAAAGGGTTTTTAAAATGTTTTTGAAAGTGATGTAATTTGAGATTTTTGATTTGTTATTATTTGAGTGTACTTTGAAGGGTAATATAAGAAAAAATATAGAATGTATTGAGAGAAAATTATAATTCTAAATAATTTTGTAAAGTGTACTAAAAAACTGAACATACATAATAATTTTTTAGGTGCAAATTGTTGGCTGTATAAATTGTATAAGCCAATCACGATTCAACACGTGGTATGAGAAGGGTAATTTGGAAAGGTAATATAAATCGCCAACCATAGTCAGACACGTGTCAACCTATACTGGTAATAATGGGTCTGCGTAGCACTGGAATATAAGGTGATGTAACCTAACGGTTACTCACAAGGTACAAATTCAAAATCAGGAAGGAAGCTTAACTGCAGACATGGCATAGTGGAGCTAACTGTGAGAGAGCATGATCAGCGATCATGGAGGGATGTTTCGACGATTAGAAGCCCATTTCGACGGTTATCATTGGGAAATATAAATAGCAGAGAAGGCCCCAGAAAGAGCACTCAGACTCAGATCCAGAAACCAGTTTTATCTACTTTATTTTCCTTCCAATTTT
Organism: Camellia granthamiana; assembly: GCA_036172215.1. Taxonomy (NCBI): domain Eukaryota; kingdom Viridiplantae; phylum Streptophyta; class Magnoliopsida; order Ericales; family Theaceae; genus Camellia; species Camellia granthamiana. The sequence continues at coordinate 31,619,531 of CM069913.1, read as the reverse complement.
TACATTTCTTGTTCTTTACATTTCTGCACTTCAAATTCTTGTATTGCACTTTATTCATAGGAGTAGTTTCAAATAGTTTGTTGCTACAAACCTCTACAAGACTAGATCAGATCATTGTAAATTTTTCATTTTTACTTAATGAAATGCTGCAATTGTTATTCATTTAATTGTTATTTGTTAAATTCTCCTAAACAAGCCACTAGAAAAAGTCATCTTCATTGAGGCTAAAAGAACTGAAACACAATCATCTGATAATTGGTTGGCAACTAAACTTCTATAAAGACTGATTAATCCTTACTGGCACGTTTAAAATTATAATGCTGACATTCAAAAGTCAAAAAAGCCAACGCAAATAAAATCTCCCGACAGTCACGGTGACAAAGCTGCAGATTCTTTGGGCCATATTTACATTTTTAGACCCTATTTTGCATTGCATTAAAATATATTGAATAAAAAATAATCAATATAAATAAATAGATTTAAATTTTGTTTTGGATTTTGAATTTTTAAAAACAGTTTTTTAGTTTCTTGTTTTTCATTTTCTTTTTTAAGTAAATTTGTTTAAATATTTTAAGCAAATTTTTTAGATGCATCTAAAAAGTTTTTTTTTTTTTGGAAAAAATAGAAAAAAAATTCAATAAATACCAAAAAAATTCAAAAATAAAGTGGAACATTTTTTTATTATTATTTTTTTCTTTTTTAGAAAAATGCATCACCAGTTAGACCTAATGGTATGCTAAAAGGTTTGCTATTGTGAAAAAAAAAATTTAAATAAATAGCATAAAAACTCAATTTTGGGCTCTTCAATAGTTATCCAAACCTCTATATTTTTGTATTGTTGAACTTTGTCAAATTTGACACAATTTCGCTATTGCTAAAATTTTGTGGCATTTTTGTTTATACTTCTCTTGTGATGCAACTCATATATATATATATATATTTCTATTTTACATTTTGTGAGGAAAAAAAAAAAAAAAAGCAATTGCACATTACTAAAATATATCAATAGTTAGCTATTTAGCTATTGAACTATTAAAGATGCTCCTTTGTCTTGTATCAATGTGGTACTCAACATTGATTTTTATCACAGACTTTATTTATGATTGAATAGATATATATATATATATATTTGTTTAGCTTTCTTATGTGCACAATTATAGAGTGAGTGAGAAAATATGCTTAAAAAGGAATTTGTTTTTTTATCAGTAAAAGAGAAATTTTATTAATAAAAGGAGAAGCAATTACAGAGAACAAATTGGAAGAAAAATACATTATAGCTCAGAAGAAGAATTCCAATTAAGTTATCACCCAAAGCAAGCAAAATTATGTGTAACCCCATGCAAAAACGCTGGAAAAAAAAAAACGAGAAGCTAACTAAACAAAACAAAGTAACAAGTATAGACACTATGCCTGGATGCAGTAAAGGAGCTAAAAAATCAAATTAGAGGGCACTTATTAATTACAATATCAAAAATTTTTACAATTTCACGCAAGTTTTTAAGATTGATTTCGAGAAATATAAAAAAAAAATAATATTATTTGTAATTAGTATATCATGAACAATATAAAAAATATATAGATATAAGTCTTAAAATAAATTATGTAATGATAATTTTTTTTTTATACAAAATTTGATTAAAAAATCAATATAATGGTATCATCATTGATATGTAATATCATCAACTAATAGTACATAAATACATAGAGAGTGAACCTCACATGTCAAATATAACTAACAATTCAATAAATTTCATATCTTTATAGTGAGATTACTTATACTTGCATGTCAATAATAGTGACATCACAGTTACATTAAAAAAATTTCATAGATAATATGGTTTATAGTAGTCTCTTTATTTTCAATTAAAACAACTATTATTATTCTCATAATTTTTAAAATATCATTGACATTTCACTCTAACAGTATTTTTGTAATTTTTTTTATTTAAAATGTTTTCTTTATATTTGTAAAATTTAAAAAAAATAATAATCTCAAAATTCAGGGAGATCACGTGACCCCCCTTTGACTTCCACTCCCTCCACCACTGCCTGGATGGCTCTTATTCCTCGACTTAATTCTTTTAACCACATCAATATGGATCACGAAATCAGAAATTGTAAAGGAATTACCAAATCATTGCATAGTATATAGTCAGAGCCTCAAAAAATAGTAGAAATTTCAATTAAAATGCAAAACCAATTGGCATAACATTACATTGCATACAAATACAAACATCAAATAACTTAAAATTAATGAATTAATATTAGATTCAGCATTAACTTCAAAAAACAAGCCCCAAAGTTTATGGCATGGAAGGCCACTACTGGTTGGGTTAAAAAATTCTCGTTTATTTAATAAAATTATTTATTTATTATTTATTTTATTTTGTTTCAATTTAGCTTCAAGCCCCATCCTTATCTAGGTCGGTTCTGCAGGAATGAATTAAGGATTATCATTATTAGGGTGTGAAAATATGTTTGGAACTCGAATTCTTATAATTTTATTTTTTTAATATAATATATAATGTTTTTAAAAAAATTCAGAGTGCGATCGCCACCTCCCCTAAATCCATTCTTGTTCTTGCTTACCTATGGAGGTTTCGCGGAAGTCATGCATACTACTACTCATCATGTGATTATTTTATACTTTATTTGGTCATTTATTGTTTACTTACTTATATAGCAAGTTAAATAAATTACATTTTATCCCTTTTATGTTTGGTATTTTTTTTTTTTTTTTTTTTTAGTATTTGAAGTTTTTTGTTCCACTCACTTTGGCTTTTTATATTTTAAGTATTTCTCAATTTATTTATAAAATTAATTTTTGTTCAAAATTAGACGAAAATTGTCTGCACATTATAAAAAATATCATTATATTAAAATTTAGATTTGTGTTAAATGTGTGATTTATATATTATAAAATATTTTTATACCATGTAATTATTTTTTGTCTAATTTTAAACCGGAGTTTGTTTTTGAAAAAAAAAAAAAAAAACTTAAAATATAAAGAACCAAAGTGTAAAGAAAAAACTCTCAAAAGTTAAAATGAAAAAATAACCAATTTATCCATAGCAAGTTTTTATCTCCATTTTCAGTAGTTCTCTCTTTCTCCCTCTCAAAAGTTTTGTCAACTCTATGTCAAGGTGTTGAAGAAGCAAAAAAACAAGTAGGACACTACATATATATAAGTAAAACCTCGAAATCCAATATGTGATCCGCAATTAGGGTAGTTTGACAAATCACAGTTACAATTTCCAAAGTAACCAGCTCTGAATGGAGACTGCTGAGAAGCCACATAACCATAGCTTTCCTTTGATTAAAAACAAAAATTAGTGGAAAGCGAAAGTGGAAGAAATGAAATAATGAATTTTTCATTTTTTTATTTTTTGTAAATATGTGATTAAGATGAAAATTTTGTACGAAAAATATTTTAAAAAATTTAAAATTCAAGTTGTAGATAACTCTTTATATTTTCAAAATTTTTTGTATTTTTGTATTTTTTTGGGCAAGAAATTAAAAATTTTAATTACAATGTTAATAAGAATTGTATAAAAAAATTAACTTTACTACTTTCATACTAAACAAACTCATAAAAAAATATTTTTTTTTCTTTCCCTCGCTTTCTAGCACTTTCATCCTAAATAAATTCAACCTTATATATATATATACACTCCGGCTTTGGTTGGTAGCTCAAAAATTAGTGGCCCTAATGGCCCTAATTTCCATATAAAGTAAAAAAAAAAAACAACAAAGTAAAAAAAAAAAAGAAAATAAAAACAGACTTACCCAAAAAGGAAATTAGGGCCATTAGGGCCACTGTTTTTAGGGCCACAAAAGATTTTTCTATACACTCTATGGAACTAGAAAGTGCCTGCACTGCATCTGCATGAGCCAGCTAAGCTAGGGTTTGTATAAGACAACAATGTTGCTTCCCATGCAAACAATATCTTCATGTACAGTGTACTATATATATATATCATCCCTCCATTTTGGTGCCATCTGGTGTATTAGTACTACTTTAAAAAACTAGGAATTAATTGACTAATGTGATGATCTTTATTTGACTTTAAGAAAAATTTAGTAGTGCTAGGAGCCTAGGAGGATCCATATTCATTGCTTTCTCTTTATTCTACAAATTGTCTTCAAGATATGCTACAATGGCCAATTGACTTTTTTAGCTGGCCACATTATGAATAATAGTTTTATATAAGTAAAAAAATTATAGAGAATTTTTTTTATGCAGAATGATGCAGTAAAATTGGGACCAATCATTTCAAAACAATACACTCATCAACAAGGCTCTTAATCTATTATGTTATATAAAGTGTATAGCCTAGTTAGTGGGTTTTTTTTATTTTTTATTTTTTTTTTAACTTTATTATTGGTTTATTTTTGTTTTAGTGGATTTTTTTAAATTTTTTTTCAACTTTAAGTTTCTAGATTCTATTTAATGAGATGAACCAAAAAATTAATTTTTTAAAAAGTCCAGAAAAGACAAAAATAAGTTTAAAAAAAAAATAGTGGCTTCTATATTCTATTTTTTTTGGCTTTTTCAAGATTTTTAAAGAGTTTTTCAAAAAAAAATTACTTTTTAGATTTGTATACACAAGACCGACTAGAAAACAAAATTCTTTTGACATAATTTAAATATAAAAAAAAGGTCACAAAAAAAAAAAAAAAAAAAAATTGAAAAAAGAGGTGGCTTATTTGGGAGATCATCCCAAACAAGTGGGAAGATTTGTCAAGCTTTTTCACATTTCCAAATTATCTTTATTTCTTCTTTTTTTTCCCTCCATCTACATTCAGCTGGTTGACTTTCATAGTATATCCATCAGATGTGCACACTTAATTTAAAAAATGTTATACCCGTATCATTCTAAATGCACTTCTTACATAAATTTCATGTAAGAATAGAATTTTTCTTTAAATAAATAATGCATGATGAGAGGTAAACAATTTTGATGATGAGTAGTTATAGAGACAAGTCAAGGTAAAACAAATTTTTTTTTTTTTTTTTTTGAATCAAAAAAAGTCAAGGTAAGACAAACTAAGCAATAACGAGAAATATGTAGCTCACAAATTATTTGATAAATCCGACTTATAAATGGCATGATGTGCTTTTTTAATGATAAGAGGAGAACAAACATACAGCTAATTTGTTCTCTCTTCTCAATAAAAAAATGGACACATGCCCTCTTGACTAAGTTGGCACACAATCATATGGTAAGTTGAATTTATCAGATAACATCTTATATATGATTTAATCATTTTCTTGAAATTAATTAGGAACAATGCCAACAATGAATGCCTAAATGATAGAGTTCATATAAGTTTGATTGAAGTCATTAACTTGAGGCTTGAGCTAATTTTGGACATACATGATTTGGTATGCAACTGGTAGTAGGTACAACCCAATCATAAAATGGGGAAAGTACAACTCAAGGTAATTTAAAATTAATTATAAATTGATGATAAATTTTATAAATATTAATAATTAATTTTATAAATTATTCCATGTATGTGATTTTTTTTTTTGGGTGAAACCCCACTGGATTGTGAATTCCCCTCATAAAATTGTCACTATATACAAATACAACTTGCGAACTTATGTGCATTTGATTAATCATATTTCAAGTGTCGGTCCTCGGATCTCTCTACTCCATTAAACACAACCTTCTCATTTCAAAAATAATAATATTTAATAAAAAAAGGAGTCATGCACTTTAAAAAATATCAAGGAAAATATTTATAATTTGAATGTATGATAGATTTAAATTTTAGAATATTGCTATTCATATCTTCTCGAATTATTTATAAATCTTATCACTTATATATTATTGAATCCAAAAAATAAGTCTAAAAAATGAATTTGTATATCATCCTAAATTTTATAGAGTGTTGAGTCATGTAATGTTGCTGAAATTAAATAACAGCAATGCTAGGTATCATAAAAAGTCTTTCATGAAAATGATCATGAAAAATTTGTGACCTTTGGATTACACACCACACACTAATCAAGGTAATCTAAGGGTCACAAATCTTTCATGATCATTTTCATAATTTTTTTTTCATGATTCCTAACGTTTTTCATTAAATAATAAATAGATTGTCTTTCGTTCAAGATTTGAACCGGATGAGTCCCACGTGGATTCGTGGGCACGCTATAAATCTTTATTTTGATGATTTAAAATATTTATTTTTAACCCTTTATATCTATTATTCATAAAAATAAAATATTAATTGATTCAATAATGATAACCAACTAATTTTAACACATTCTTTTTAGGAAAAGTGGACTTCCAAAATATATTGTTTATTTTTCTAAAACAAATGTGATGAAATTATATGGTTATAATTATTGAATCAGTCTAAGTTTTTTACGAGTAATCTGCGCATTGATAACCATTAAATAAACAATTTAAATCGTTAGAATGAGACTCCATTACAAAAAATTAAGGTTTTAGATATCAAAATTTAGAGACAAAATTATTTTTTAGGAACCAAATTTTTTTATTGTGAAAAGTGTCATTATTATATTTTTAGCAACGAAAATTAGACATTAGTAATGAATTATTATCCTTTTAGGACCAATTTTTTTGTCTCAAAAAATAAACCATTTTGAGACCAAATTATTTTGTCTCTAAAAATCTATTTATTAGTGATATTTTCAAAATTGTCTTTAAAAGTTTTGTTTTTTACTTTTCGGAACGACCTTTTAGCGACTATCTTCATAACGATAAAAATTGATCTCTAAATATTTTTTGTAACCAAATTTTTACTTTTAGAGATAAAAACATTTAATCTCTAAAATTTTTATTGTTGTAGTATTAGTCACGGACTAAAACTGAACCGTCCAATCCAAATGGTGGACCAGAGACCACCTGTCTAAAAAAAACTTGCATGACAGATGGTTAACTAGTACTCACTGAATTCCTTATATAAATAGCAACACAAACACGCACAGAGGAACTCATATTGTCATCAACTCTTAAATTCTCAAGCAACTCTCTCATTTTTCTAGTTTTTGTTCACTTAACGATTGAAAAAAGATGAAGCTTGTGTTTGCTACATTGCTTCTTGTTACACTGCTCCTGAGCTCTTCTTTTGTTGAATCCACCACTGATAGCTCGGGTAAGACCCTTCATGCTGGCTCCATTTTTATTTTTTGGTTAAATTACACTAACACCTATTGAGGTTTCTGTTTAATACAAATTCTCCTCTCATATTTAAAAAATTACATTCTCCTCCCTGAGGTTTGTAATCTCATTACAAATTGTCTCTTAAATTGCTGATGTCATGTTCTAAAATTTTCTAAATGACCATTTTGCCCGTTTTCGTACTATTTCCTCTTCCTATTATCATAATTACATTATACAACTTTTCATCATTAAATTCTACCTGAACATATTCTTATTGAGTAATGATATACAAACATAAATTTTATATAGAATTTTCAAACACAATAATATAGAGCTTAATAGCGACCTTTCACTTTAAAACAAAACATCCATAAACATGATTTATATTTACAATAATATCACTATCATAATATTTTTAAGATATTTTTTGTATAAATTTTTATATATGAATATAATTTTTCATTTTTATTTTTACCATTATATCTAGATTAGATCAATTAATCTAGATATATTTAAAAAATATAAAATTTATATAAAAAAATTTAAAAAAATTCATTGAATACAACAAAATAAGATAATGTATTGAATTTTTATATTTTTGTATTTTTTTTTTTTTGTATTTGGTGAATTTTAAAAAAAAAATCACAAAATATTATACTTATTAAGTATATATAGATTATGTGTATCTAAAAAATATAAAATATTAAAAAAATTCAGTAAAGATAAAAATAAAAAAACACGAAAAATAAAAATAAGAAAACTCAATTTTTTGTGTAAGTTAAAATAAAGAAGATGGTTGTTATTTCCCTTGAAATGACATAAATAAAATATTTGTATTATTTTATTATTTTATATGTATAAAGGCTAAGGGCATATATGTCATTTTAATTTGACAGGAAGTAAGTATAATTTTTCAAATATGAAGGAAGGATCTGTATTAAACAAAAACTCCCAGGGGTGTTAGTGTAATTTATCCTTATTTTTTTTTTATAAGCATATAAAAACCTATTATGTCTCTTCTTTAATTTACACTCAGTTTGTTTGAATTTTTTTTTTTTTTTTGAAAAATGTTCTTTGTCGTTTGATGCGATGGGGAAAACGAATGTCTAACAAAAACATATTTTGTGAAAATAAGTTTATTGAGCCCCAAAAAAAAAAAGTTTTCCATTTACCAAGGTGTTACAACCGCGCCCCCCCCCCCCCCCCCCCCCCCCCAAACAACAAAAACAAAAACAAAAAAGAGCATATTTTGTGAAAACAAGTTTATTTGAGCCAAAAATAAAAAATAAAAAAAAGTTTTCCACTTAGTAAACTAAAGTGTTACCAACATGCCACCACCAATTGGAAGTATTTTGAAACAGTTTTTCAATGACATAAAATTCGCTAGAATTCAATTTAAAACATCAGTTAGTTACACCACTATATATTATCAATACCACCACTATCACCCTTGCAACCGCCACCCCTAACACTATCACACTACCACCCTCCACAACCACCTCCATCACCCTACTACCACCACCACCACTACTATCGTTCTTACCGTCACTACCACCTCACCGTCACTCTGCCACCACTACCACACCAACTCAACCATTAGCATATTAGTATCAAAGCCATAACCAAACCACCAAAAAAAAAAAAAAATCATTTTCAATGCAAAATATTTTTTTCATCATAATAAACAACAATAAAGAAACGGAGCATTCATGTTGTAACGCTGAGTTGAGTTTAGTTGAGTTGTGAGTGTATGCTTATATAAATTAATGGAAATGAACTTGGTGTTGTGTTGTGTTTGGTGATATATTAATAGGTATTTGTCACTCAAAGTGCGAAGTGAGGTGCAAGGATGCAAAAAAGAAGGATCGGTGCCTCAAATACTGCAAATTATGCTGCGAGGATTGCAACTATTGTGTGCCTTCTGGTACTTATGGAAACAAGTCCGAGTGCCCTTGCTACCGTGACAAGAAGAACAAAAGGGGCAAGCCCAAGTGCCCTTAAAAACAATTAGCGGAAAGATATGTACACAGAACTCGTGCACATAAAAATACTCTGAAAATCATTGTCTGATTTATTTAATTCATGTATTGTGAGAGTTCACATATACAAAATGAATCTGAGCACATAATGATTTTCTTGGTATATTTATGTAAATAAGTTCTGCGTATCTAGTATGTTAGATTCGCAACTCACCCACTTGTTTATCTTTGTCTAGATTAGGTTATGTTGTGTTTGTTGTGCTTTCTAGCTAATAAAGAGGGATGTTATATATCACTACTACGGAATAATTTTTTTTTTTTTTTTTACGTCTTATGTTGTGTGAATCCATATAAGAAGTGAAAAAAATAAATAAATAAATTCATAGAAAATTAATCCAATGACAAATATAATGTTCCTTAGTTTTATTTTTATAGAAGAATAATGGATTGAAAAAGAGATAGGTTAAAAATAAAATAAATGAGTTTGGATTAAAGTGGGATTTAAGCCTGATGTAATATTTGATCATTGTTATCTGTAGTCCATTTCGTTGTTGACTTTGCTTGGCAAACCTTTCTTGTTAACACACTAGTGATTTGATACAGATTTCTATTACTGCATCTATTATTCATATTCTCTAGATTTTATTTTAATTTATTTACTTATAATTTTATTTTATTTTTATATTGAAATCTTTAATATGAAAAATGAACAAATATTGAGTGCAAACAATATCACAAGCCAATAGAAATTCGTAAGTGACATTAGATGGATAAGCTCAATAATATAGTTTTTACTATCGTAATGTGAAATTTCTCATTGATTAATAAAGATGCCATGTCATATCATCGTTATATCAATGTTTAACAATATTTCATCCAAAGGGCACCAAGTTAGTATCCCCTCTTGCATTTCTCCCACTCCATTCCCATTAATAGATCAGAAATGAGTCAATTTCATCACAATAAATAACAATAATTTTTTAATCAAATTTTAGAACCAAAAAATAAAAGCTTAATTTTGATCATATGATTCACTCAATACCAACTTAATTTCAATAAAGTTATCCAAAAAATATCATATTTAGCAACTAATCAACAGTAATACGAGTAAATTAATTTCAAAAGATCAAGTTCAACTAAATTTGACAAATAAATATTGTTTCAAAACAAATTGGTGAAAGACTTAAATTCCATCAATTTCTTTAAAAGAAAAAATCACATCGTATAGATAATAAAATAGCCAACAAAAGTAGTGATTAATAAAGAAAAAATAGTACAATCTTTGACAAATATCCAAAGTGTGTAATTTTTAATAATTGTTGAATAGTCAATTTTTACACAATAAGGTCTAAGAATCACTTAAAAAGTTTATTTTTGTTTAAAAAAAAGAGTTCCAAAACTATCAAACCGCTTATCATAAACGGAAAAAATCACACGTCACATCAATTTTTTCCATTCACAAAAAATAAATTTTTTAACAACTTCCAAAATATAGAAATAACCCAGGCTCATAGTAAAATTTAGGTTTTAGTCAACTAAACAAGTGCTAGTTTGTTGGTTCTTTGAAATTTCGTAACATGGATTCTCAAAAATAAGAAATGTAAAAGTTGATCTTCCTATATTTTCTTTTCCTAACACCTGAACGGAAGCTTTCTTTCGCTGGGGCTTTTTGCTCGAGGAGTATGTCCGGGAGGAAAGAAGAAAACCATGTTGTTTCCTAGACCGTGTATCATATATACAATAAAAAAGAAGGGGCTTCTCATACTCGGAAAAACTACAATTTTCTCAGCAGATTGGCATAATTAGTTTCTGAGTAAAATAAAAGATAAGAAACGAAAAGAAAATTCTCACCAATAGATAATCATTGTTATAACAACATGCGATGGCAAGGCTGTGGTGGTGGAAAAGCGCACATTTTCCTGCAACAGACAGCCTATGCCTGGTTCAACTGTTGTATCCTGGGCGGCTAGAAAACTCAGCTATCAACGTTGCAATTTTCTATCGTCAACAAATGCTCATAGAATCAACAGCCACCCACAAAAAAACGGTGCCAAATTGACACAGCTTTTATTCTCAGAGAATCCAAGGATTGGTTTGTTTTTGGAGAAAAAATTTCAAAATCACTTTCCTCTACTCCACATCAATCAATCACTTTTTCTCTCTCTTCTCTCCTCTCTCTCTTTCTCAATCACTTTTTCTCTCACGTCCATCTATTCAACTACAAAAAAATAAAAATAAATAAATCATCCCAAATTCCAAAACTATTTTCAAAATATATAACCAAACAAATTTTTAAAATTTCTAAACTCTCCAAAAAATTGTTTTTGAAATAATATCTCAAAACACAAACCAAACAAGGCCCAAATTTGTGCTTTGCGCATATCTGCATCAATTTTAGCCAAGCAAGTCCCTGAACAAGTTGGGAACTTAATGGGGTCACACCCATTTGCCTCACCAGAGCATCCTTATCCAGTGAATCTTTAGGATTCGGACCCACCCTTAATTGTGTTGGGTGCATTACTGAAGATCCTCCGTGGGAAGTTGTGTTAGTTGCATTCAACAACCCAGATATGATATTAATATCATCTGTATTACTCAAAAGAGGACTTGCAATGGTACTACTCTGCCCACTTGCAGGCATCACATCAGGCGCTGTAGTTGAACCAACTAGTTTAGAGCCGAAGCATCTTGAGATGGATCAAGAAGCCCTTCCAATTGCTTAAAACGATCCACACATGGGGCAGCACTTGTGACTGGTGGTTCACGTCGAGCAAATCTGGAGGTGGCTGAATAGCAGTTTCAAAAGATGAAGTCACCCCCTTAGCCGTTTGGGATATGTCTCCTTTTGAAATCTAATGACCAGTAGAGGATGGTCTCTCCTCAGGTTTTGATGGACCCCCAAACAATGAAGCAGCAAGCTTCTGTTTTTCCAAATAAATCTGAACTTGGGACCTTCTTGAACCATACGAGGTATCACATGGTTTAGAGTTTAGATTGCCATTCCATCAGGTTGTGTAACCCCATTCATGGGTCTCTGCAAACTGGAGCTTGGGGTAGATGGTGCGGGAGAGGAGTAAGTTGGCCTACCCCACTTCCTTTGAACCCCATCAGGTCTTAGCTTGAGTTCTGATGGACCCGTATCAGATACAGATGGCACTGCTGTAGTTTGGTGCATCTCCCTTGGATAAGAAGGCTCGGGTATCGGAACAAGTTCAGTTGAGGATGCTAGTGAAACTGGAGGAGCCCTTGTCACGACCCAAACCCGGCCCTATGAGTTTAGCACCGTAACCAGCCAGTAATCCGAGATTACCGAAAGCCTGCTTAACAGTAGTACAGTAACACAGAGTTCAGGGCCTGGCGGAAGCCAATACAGTAAATAACTAGTGTCCATTGAGCTGTGACAATCTGTATGCCAAAAACATTTTTCATACATTCAAACAGTTTAGAACAGTACAGTCTATACAATCATATACAACATTCAGTGCGGGGACCTAATCCCTCGATAACAGTACAGTAAGACAGTAGACAGTCTATACAGTGGCACAAAACAGTAAGGAGACCGATGGGGGACACAAAACACCCCAAGCCATAGCATGGCAACTCGGAACCTCGCAGTGAGGCACATAGGCTGGCTTGACAAAACTGGGGACTAACCCACGCTCCTAGCTCCGGTCTGGCTGCTGAGAACCTACATATATATATAAACAGTGAGCTAAAGCCCAGTGAATAACATAAAGCGTAAAGAGGTTGTGAATGAATGTCCTTACAGTAATGAAAACAGTTCATTAAACAATATTTCAGTCTTTCAGTATTTCAGTCAATCAGTCATATGTGGTACACCCATTAGCCTATAAACAGTAGGTCCAAAAAGACCGGGTCTTAACAGACCCAACAGTAATGATGGCCATCAATCAGTGAACAGTATGGTTCCACGAGGGAATCGACAGAGCTCTGTAACAGTAACAGTAAACGGTAAGTGCTAAGGATGCCACAATATAGTTCAGAATACAGGACATACATTCATTCAGTAAATAATATCAGTTCAATAAACAGTTCAGTTCGGTATTCAAAAGATAACCATTTTGAACAGATCTTTACACAATCGTTACTCACAGAGATTGGGCTAATAGTAGCTAGAGCGCGTCCCCGAGAGCCAACCCTAAACAGTTAACAAATAGAACACACACTAAGTTTCACAGTCGGGAAGGATGATAATTAAATCCCTAAATTTCCTCGGTGTGGTTCTATGTCTAAATCCTCATTAAGATGTCTTAAACTAGACCTAAGAATACCTAGGATGCGATGATGATGCAAAAATACAGTGGGAAGGCATTTTTCAAAAGTTGCCGAAAACAGGGGTCTCGCTCGAGCGAGCCTTTCTTCGCTCGAGCGAGCTTCCAAAATCAAAGGCCTCGCTCGAGCGAACAATCCTTCGCTCGAGCGGTCTGATGAACAGTGAAAGTACTGGTTGTTGGATTTTTACCCGCGATACCACGCTCGATGCTCGCTCGAGCGGACCCCTGAATAAAGGGTGCTCGCTCGAGCGAGGAATCCTTCGCTCGAGCGAAGAAGCCAAATCTGGAATTCCCAGATTTGCCTCCCAAGCTCAAACCAAGCATTCTCAACTCAATTCTCGACCTCTTGGGCCCAAATTCTGGAAAATACATCCCAAAACAATGAATAACAAGTTTCAAAAGCCAATTTATGAATTCAAGCCCCAAAGGTGAGTCAATTAAATCCAAAATTCAAACCCATTTCAAGAACAATTTCAAAACATGCAATGCATGAGTTTTTAACCAAATTCAAGGTTCAAATTTTGCTCTAATGAGCTCAATAGTTGGAAAACAAAATGAAAACATGGACTTTAGCTTAAACATGGACATGCATGGACAATCTACCATGAATTCAACTTCAAAATGCACCAATTCAAGCATGCATGCAACAATGGAGTTCCAATTCAACATATATGAGCAAATTCATGACTTAACTTCTCTATAACCATGATACATGCAAGATGGAACTCAAAGACAACAAGAAGAAGATGGATTCACTTACCTAAGTCTCAATTACAAGTCTTGCAAGCTCAATTTAGCAATCTATGTTACAAATCCTTCAATTCCCAAGCAATCCACAAGATGAACAAGATGAATTCCTTCCTTCCTCACTCTCTCTATGTTTTGGTCGGTTAGAGGCCACAAGAAGAGCTGATTAAGTGTTTGTTTGGGTGTAAGAAGGCTCTTGGAAATCAATAAACAAATATCCACTAACCATGGCAATTTGGTAGATAAGCTACAACTTGTAATTAATTCATTTTAATCTAGTTTAATCATTCCTAATCAATTTTCAGATAAATATACCATTAAATCACAAATATTCTACTGATCCCAAAACTCTAAACGGTTCCTAATTCGGCCGCCGATAAGGCCTTCAATTAGCAGTTTAAACATATGAATTCACACAGATAATCAATCAATCAAACAGATATAAATGCAATATAATAGATAAACTTATTCAATTTCAGTTTCGATTTCAATCAGTCAGTTCAGTACTTCAGTTAATTCAATTATCAGTCATCATCCGTTCAGTTTAGCAGTAATCAGTAGCTAATTCAGTAGTTTATCGGTAATCAGTACGAGGGTTGTTACAGTCTCCCCTCCTTATAAGGAGTTTAGTCCTCTAAACTCAAGTTACCTTCATTCTGGAAGAAAACAGGATTCAGTGGAAACAGTTCTAGGTATCTTTTAGCCATGTCATCTTCCCTTTCCCAAGTGGCATACACACCACCATGGTTCTGCCAATCAACTTTCACTAACGGGATCTCTTTGTTTCTTAGTTTCTTGATCCGTCGGTTTACAATCTGTATAGGCCGTTCCTCGTAAGTGTAGTCATCACTCAACACTACTCGAGTAGGCTCAATCACATGGAAGGGATCCCGGAGATAATCTCTCAACATAGATATGTGGAAGACGTTATGCATATGCTCCATTTCAGGAGGGAGTGCAACTTG
The DNA here is from genome assembly GCA_036172215.1 of Camellia granthamiana. NCBI lineage: Eukaryota > Viridiplantae > Streptophyta > Magnoliopsida > Ericales > Theaceae > Camellia > Camellia granthamiana. The sequence goes on along the minus strand of CM069913.1, from coordinate 31,604,406 downwards.
ATACGCCACCGGATTGATTTTCTCAACAATCTCATACGGTCCGACATATCTCGGTGCTAACTTGCCTTTGACTCCAAAACGAGTCTGGCCTTTCATCGGTGTCACTTTCACAAAAACGTGATCACCCACTTCATATTCTCGGTCTCGTCTTCTAATATCTGCATAACTCTTCTGTCTACTCTGTGCAGTTTTCAGTCTCTGTTGTATCAGTTTTATCTTTTCAGTCGTTTCATAAACAATTTCGGGTCCAAGCAACGGCCCATCTCCAACTTCTGCCCAGCAAATTGGAGATCTACACTTTCTGCCATACAATGCCTCGAAAGGCGCCATACCAATACTCGAATGGTAGCTGTTGTTGTAGGCGAATTCAGCCAATGGCAAATGACTTTCCCAGTTTCCTTGGAAATCAAGGACACACATTCTCAGTAGATTCTCTAAAGTTTGGATGGTCCTTTCTGACTGTCCATCTGTCTGAGGATGATAGGCACTACTCAGCCTCAATTCAGTACCCAATGCAGTCTGTAGGCTTTGCCAGAACCTCGATGTAAACTTCGAATCCCTGTCAGAAACAATAGATACGGGCACTCCATGCAATCTCACAATTTCATCAATATAGATAACAGCCAATTTGTCCGCATTATAGATTGTCTTGACAGGTAAGAAGTGGGCAGATTTGGTTAATCTATCAACAATGACCCAAATTGAATCCATACCTTTTCTGGAGCGAGGTAACCCAACGATAAAATCCATCGTGATATGCTCCCATTTCCACTCTGGTATGGGTAAGGGTTGCAATAATCCAGCAGGTCGTTGATGTTCAGCTTTGACTTGTTGGCAATGAAGACATTTGGACACAAAGTCGGCAATTTCCTTCTTCATTCCCGGCCACCAGAAATTCTGTTTCAGATCTTGGTACATTTTCGTGTTTCCCGGGTGAATAGACAATTTTGAATTGTGGCCCTCTTGCAGAATTCTTCTTTTCAGTTCAGTGTCATTCGGCACACACAGTCTTTCTTGAAATTTTAGTACATTGTTCTCAAATTTGAACCCCGGTCTCGGTTTAGAATCTCTTTCTTCAATCAATGCTGGTTGAGCAGAAATAGCAGCTAAGGTTCCACCTTGTTCCTTCAAAACAATTTCAATCTCAGACTTTTCAAGGTCACAAAGCAACTCCTTCTGTCCAGTCAGCAAACAGGCTAAGTTCCCAATCGATTTTCGGCTCAAAGCATCGGCAACAGTGTTGGCTTTTCCCGGATGATACAGAATCTGTAAGTCATAATCTTTGATCAGTTCCAGCCATCTCCGCTGTCTCATATTCAGTTCTTTCTGAGTGAAAAAGTACTTCAGGCTCTTGTGGTCAGTATACACTTCACATGTTGCTCCATACAAATAGTGACGCCAAATTTTCAGTGCAAACACTACTGCGGCAAGTTCTAAGTCATGGGTCGGGTAGTTCTTTTCATGTGGTCTCAACTGTCGGGAAGCATAAGCAATAACTCTCCCATTCTGCATTAAAACACACCCCAAACCCTTATGAGAAGCATCACTAAATACGGTATAACCATCCGTACCTGAAGGTAGAGTAAGGACCGGTGCAGTCACAAGTCGGGTTTTCAATTCTTGAAATGCTGATTCCCTTTGGTCTGTCCAGTCAAATGATGTCCCCTTCTGAGTTAACTGAGTCAATGGTAGGGCAATTTTGGAGAAGTCTTTGACAAATCTTCTGTAATACCCAGCCAATCCCAAAAAGCTTCGGACTTCAGTCACATTTGTTGGTCTAGGCCAGTTCATTACAGCTTCAATTTTCTGCGGATCAACAGAAATTCCATCTTTGCTAACAACATGCCCCAAAAACATAACATGATCAAGCCAGAATTCACATTTAGACAGTTTAGCATACAGTTTCTGTTCTCTTAAGGTTTGCAGGGCAAGTCTCAGATGGTGTTCATGTTCTTCTCTAGTCTTAGAATAAATCAGGATGTCATCAATAAATACCACAATGAAATCATCAAGGTACGGTTTAAAAATTCTGTTCATGAGGTCCATAAATGCAGCAGGGGCATTCGTAACTCCGAACGGCATAACTAAAAATTCATAATGGCCATACCTCGTTCTAAAAGCAGTTTTATCGATGTCTTCCGGTTTGACCTTCAGTTGATGATACCCCGACCTAAGATCAATCTTGGAAAACACTTGTGCACCCTGTAACTGGTCAAATAAATCATCAATACGCGGTAATGGATATTTATTCTTTACAGTTACCTTGTTCAGTTCGCGGTAATCAATACACAGTCTCAGTGAGCCATCTTTCTTCTTTACAAACAAAACAGGTGCACCCCACGGTGAAGTACTGGGCCTGATAAACTTCTTGTCTAACAGTTCTTGCAATTGCACTTTCAATTCCTTCAGTTCTGTTGGGGCCATTCTGTAAGGAGCTTTAGACATTGGTTGTGTTCCCGGAATCACATCAACGGTAAATTCAATCTCCCTGTCAATCAAATCCCCTGGCAGATCATCTGGAAATACATCTGGGAATTCTCTGACTATAGGAATACAATTCACATCAGTTTTAACACTATCATCAGTAGACTCAGTCAGCACAGAACACAGATATCCTTTACACCCCTTTCTAATTAACTTAACAGCTTTCACTGAAGAAATCAAATACGGAGGAGGTACTACTCCACTTCCATTAAACACAAATTCAGGCAAACCAGGCGGACGAAAAACTACTTGTTTTATTACACAGTCTATAGTGGCATGATATTTTTGTAGCCAATCCATCCCCAATATTACATCAAAGTGATCAATGTTCAATGGCAGTAAATCAATAAACAGATGCATATCCCCAATGATAATTTCACAAGCAGGATACATATATGCACATGTCATGGATCCCCCAACAGGTGATGATACAGCTAGCAGATAATTCATGGGTTCTAAGGGTCTATTTAATTTCCGTGAAAAAACATGCGACACATAAGAATGTGTAGACCCCGAATCAATCAATACATATGCATTTTGTGTACAAATAGAGAGGATACCTGACACAACGGTCTCAGTATTCTGAACGTCTCCCGGTACTAGGGCAAATACTCGGCCCTGCCTAATAGGCTCTTTCCCGGTAGCTTTGGGGTTAGGCTTTGGTGCTACATTTGATGCTGCTGCGCTCGGTGTAGCTTTACTATTAGCTGGTGGAGCAGAAGGGCAGTCTTTAATTCTATGGCCCACCTTGCCACATCTGAAACAGGCTCCCGTTATGTTGTGACAAACTCCTTTGTGCTTGTTGCCACATGTAGAGCAGGGTGGAATGAATCCACTCCCTTGGCTGGGGCTAGTTGTTGACCCCGTATTCTGTTTCTTGTTGGAAGGGTTGTGCTTGCCTTTCTTGAATTTGAAACCCTGTCTTTTACCACGCCATTCAGTTGTTGGTGGTTCAGTTTGTTTCAGTGCTTCAATATTTGATTCGGCCATCAAGGCCCGGTCAAGAACATTCACATAAGTTGGCAATTTCAACATGTTGACTCTGTCAAGGATAGCAACATTCAGGCCGCCTTCAAACTTCCTGGCCTTTTTGTAGTCGGTGTCCACCATATACGGTGCATACCTAGCAAGCTCGGTGAACTTCGTCTCATATTCGGCAACAGACATTGTGCCCTGTCTCAGTTGTTCAAATTCAGTTACCTTTCTGTCCCTGACACATTGAGGAAAATATTTCTCAAAGAAGGACTCCTTGAATTGAGCCCAAGTCATAACAGTATTTGTATCACGGATCAACATCCACCACCTTCTAGCTTCTTCTTGTAGGGTGAAGGTAGCTAACAGTACTTTATTGGCTTCGGAGCACGGAAACATTTCAAACAATTTTTCTGTTTCAAGCACCCAAGCTTCAGCCTTAAGCGGTTCAAGGCCTCCCTGAAAAGATGGCGGTTTCATCTTGCTGAATTTATGGGTGAGAGCAATTATGTCCCCATCATTCACATTTGCATTTAGTTCCGGCTGTACCGGAGGAGGAGGAGGTGGGGGCTGTTGGTTCTGCTGTTGCTCAAGTCTAGCAGTTAACAGTTCCATCATTCTTTCCATTCTGGCCATTCTTGCCTCGGTAGATGAGGATTCAGTTTCATTTGCATTGCTTGCATTATCCATTATTCTATAAACAGTTATAATAGTTATCATTATAAGCGGTTGCATAATTACACAGTTTAACATTTTAACATATAATCAGTCAGTCATAAGCACACACTTTTCAAGTTCATGAGATGCCCTAATTGCTTTTCTAGGACACCCTATAGCTCATTTGGACACGTGTGTGCGGTATAACTCGTAGTTAAGTATCGCTCTGATACCACTCTGTCACGACCCAAACCCGGCCCTATGGGTTTAGCACCGTAACCAGCCAGTAATCCGAGATTACCGAAAGCCTGCTTAACAGTAGTACAGTAACACAGAGTTCAGGGCCTGGCGGAAGCCAATACAGTAAATAACTAGTGTCCATTGAGCTGTGACAATCTGTATGCCAAAAACATTTTTCATGCATTCAAACAGTTTAGAACAGTACAGTCTATACAATCATATACAACATTCAGTGCGGGGACCTAATCCCTCGATAACAGTACAGTACGACAGTAGACAGTCTATACAGTGGTACAAAACAGTAAGGAGACCGATGGGGGACACAAAACACCCCAAGCCATAGCATGGCAACTCGGAACCTCGCAGTGAGGCACATAGGCTGGCTTGACAAAACTGGGGACTAACCCACGCTCCTAGCTCCGGTCTGGCTGCTGAGAACCTACATATATATATATATATATAAACAGTGAGCTAAAGCCTAGTGAATAACATAAAGCGTAAAGAGGTTGTGAATGAATGTCCTTACAGTAATGAAAACAGTTCATTAAACAGTATTTCAGTCTTTCAGTATTTCAGTCAATCAGTCATATGTGGTACACCCATTAGCCTATAAACAGTAGGTCCAAAAGGACCAGGTCTTAACAGACCCAACAGTAATGATGGCCATCAATCAGTGAACAGTATGGTTCCACGAGGGAACCGACAGAGCTCTGTAACAGTAACAGTAAACGGTAAGTGCTAAGGATGCCACAATACAGTTCAGAATACAGGACATACATTCATTCAGTAAATAATATCAGTTCAATAAACAGTTCAGTTCGGTATTCAAAAGATAACCATTTTGAACATATCTTTACACAATCGTTACTCACAGAGATTGGGCTAATAGCAGCTAGAGCGCGTCCCCGAGAGCCAACCCTAAACAGTTAACAAATAGAACACACACTAAGTTTCACAGTCGGGAAGGATGATAATTAAATCCCTAAATTTCCTCGGTGTGGTTCTATATCTAAATCCTCATTAAGATGTCTTAAACTAGGCCTAAGAATGCCTAGGATGCGATGAGGATGCAAAAATACAGTGGGAAGGCATTTTTCAAAAGTTGCCGAAAACAGGGGTCTCGCTCGAGCGAGCCTTTCTTCGCTCGAGCGAGCTTCCAAAATCAAAGGCCTCGCTCGAGCGAACAATCCTTCGCTCGAGCGGTCTGATGAACAGTGAAAGTACTGGTTGTTGGATTTTTACCCGCGATACCACGCTCGATGCTCGCTCGAGCGGACCCCTGAATAAAGGGTGCTCGCTCGAGCGAGGAATCCTTCGCTCGAGCGAAGAAGCCAAATCTGGAATTCCCAGATTTGCCTCCCAAGCTCAAACCAAGCATTCTCAACTCAATTCTCGACCTCTTGGGCCCAAATTCTGGAAAATACATCCCAAAACAATGAATAACAAGTTTCAAAAGCCAATTTATGAATTCAAGCCCCAAAGGTGAGTCAATTAAATCCAAAATTCAAACCCATTTCAAGAACAATTTCAAAACATGCAATGCATGAGTTTTTAACCAAATTCAAGGTTCAAATTTTGCTCTAATGAGCTCAATAGTTGGAAAACAAAATGAAAACATGGACTTTAGCTTAAACATGGACATGCATGGACAATCTACCATGAATTCAACTTCAAAATGCACCAATTCAAGCATGCATGCAACAATGGAGTTCCAATTCAACATATATGAGCAAATTCATGACTTAACTTCTCTATAACCATGATACATGCAAGATGGAACTCAAAGACAACAAGAAGAAGATGGATTCACTTACCTAAGTCTCAATTACAAGTCTTGCAAGCTCAATTTAGCAATCTATGTTACAAATCCTTCAATTCCCAAGCAATCCACAAGATGAACAAGATGAATTCCTTCCTTCCTCACTCTCTCTATGTTTTGGTCGGTTAGAGGCCACAAGAAGAGCTGATTAAGTGTTTGTTTGGGTGTAAGAAGGCTCTTGGAAATCAATAAACAAATATCCACTAACCATGGCAATTTGGTAGATAAGCTACAACTTGTAATTAATTCATTTTAATCTAGTTTAATCATTCCTAATCAATTTTCAGATAAATATACCATTAAATCACAAATATTCTACTGATCCCAAAACTCTAAACGGTTCCTAATTCGGCCGCCGATAAGGCCTTCAATTAGCAGTTTAAACATATGAATTCACACAGATAATCAATCAATCAAACAGATATAAATGCAATATAATAGATAAACTTATTCAATTTCAGTTTCGATTTCAATCAGTCAGTTCAGTACTTCAGTTAATTCAATTATCAGTCATCATCCGTTCAGTTTAGCAGTAATCAGTAGCTAATTCAGTAGTTTATCGGTAATCAGTACGAGGGTTGTTACAGTCTCCCCTCCTTATAAGGAGTTTAGTCCTCTAAACTCAAGTTACCTTCATTCTGGAAGAAAACAGGATTCAGTGGAAACAGTTCTAGGTATCTTTTAGCCATGTCATCTTCCCTTTCCCAAGTGGCATACACACCACCATGGTTCTGCCAATCAACTTTCACTAACGGGATCTCTTTGTTTCTTAGTTTCTTGATCCGTCGGTTTACAATCTGTATAGGCCGTTCCTCGTAAGTGTAGTCATCACTCAACACTACTCGAGTAGGCTCAATCACATGGAAGGGATCCCGGAGATAATCTCTCAACATAGATATGTGGAAGACGTTATGCATATGCTCCATTTCAGGAGGGAGTGCAACTTGATACGCCACCGGATTGATTTTCTCAACAATCTCATACGGTCCGACATATCTCGGTGCTAACTTGCCTTTGACTCCAAAACGAGTCTGGCCTTTCATCGGTGTCACTTTCACAAAAACGTGATCACCCACTTCATATTCTCGGTCTCGTCTTCTAATATCTGCATAACTCTTCTGTCTACTCTGTGCAGTTTTCAGTCTCTGTTGTATCAGTTTTATCTTTTCAGTCGTTTCATAAACAATTTCGGGTCCAAGCAACGGCCCATCTCCAACTTCTGCCCAGCAAATTGGAGATCTACACTTTCTGCCATACAATGCCTCGAAAGGCGCCATACCAATACTCGAATGGTAGCTGTTGTTGTAGGCGAATTCAGCCAATGGCAAATGACTTTCCCAGTTTCCTTGGAAATCAAGGACACACATTCTCAGTAGATTCTCTAAAGTTTGGATGGTCCTTTCTGACTGTCCATCTGTCTGAGGATGATAGGCACTACTCAGCCTCAATTCAGTACCCAATGCAGTCTGTAGGCTTTGCCAGAACCTCGATGTAAACTTCGAATCCCTGTCAGAAACAATAGATACGGGCACTCCATGCAATCTCACAATTTCATCAATATAGATAACAGCCAATTTGTCCGCATTATAGATTGTCTTGACAGGTAAGAAGTGGGCAGATTTGGTTAATCTATCAACAATGACCCAAATTGAATCCATACCTTTTCTGGAGCGAGGTAACCCAACGATAAAATCCATCGTGATATGCTCCCATTTCCACTCTGGTATGGGTAAGGGTTGCAATAATCCAGCAGGTCGTTGATGTTCAGCTTTGACTTGTTGGCAATGAAGACATTTGGACACAAAGTCGGCAATTTCCTTCTTCATTCCCGGCCACCAGAAATTCTGTTTCAGATCTTGGTACATTTTCGTGTTTCCCGGGTGAATAGACAATTTTGAATTGTGGCCCTCTTGCAGAATTCTTCTTTTCAGTTCAGTGTCATTCGGCACACACAGTCTTTCTTGAAATTTTAGTACATTGTTCTCAAATTTGAACCCCGGTCTCGGTTTAGAATCTCTTTCTTCAATCAATGCTGGTTGAGCAGAAATAGCAGCTAAGGTTCCACCTTGTTCCTTCAAAACAATTTCAATCTCAGACTTTTCAAGGTCACAAAGCAACTCCTTCTGTCCAGTCAGCAAACAGGCTAAGTTCCCAATCGATTTTCGGCTCAAAGCATCGGCAACAGTGTTGGCTTTTCCCGGATGATACAGAATCTGTAAGTCATAATCTTTGATCAGTTCCAGCCATCTCCGCTGTCTCATATTCAGTTCTTTCTGAGTGAAAAAGTACTTCAGGCTCTTGTGGTCAGTATACACTTCACATGTTGCTCCATACAAATAGTGACGCCAAATTTTCAGTGCAAACACTACTGCGGCAAGTTCTAAGTCATGGGTCGGGTAGTTCTTTTCATGTGGTCTCAACTGTCGGGAAGCATAAGCAATAACTCTCCCATTCTGCATTAAAACACACCCCAAACCCTTATGAGAAGCATCACTAAATACGGTATAACCATCCGTACCTGAAGGTAGAGTAAGGACCGGTGCAGTCACAAGTCGGGTTTTCAATTCTTGAAATGCTGATTCCCTTTGGTCTGTCCAGTCAAATGATGTCCCCTTCTGAGTTAACTGAGTCAATGGTAGGGCAATTTTGGAGAAGTCTTTGACAAATCTTCTGTAATACCCAGCCAATCCCAAAAAGCTTCGGACTTCAGTCACATTTGTTGGTCTAGGCCAGTTCATTACAGCTTCAATTTTCTGCGGATCAACAGAAATTCCATCTTTGCTAACAACATGCCCCAAAAACATAACATGATCAAGCCAGAATTCACATTTAGACAGTTTAGCATACAGTTTCTGTTCTCTTAAGGTTTGCAGGGCAAGTCTCAGATGGTGTTCATGTTCTTCTCTAGTCTTAGAATAAATCAGGATGTCATCAATAAATACCACAATGAAATCATCAAGGTACGGTTTAAAAATTCTGTTCATGAGGTCCATAAATGCAGCAGGGGCATTCGTAACTCCGAACGGCATAACTAAAAATTCATAATGGCCATACCTCGTTCTAAAAGCAGTTTTATCGATGTCTTCCGGTTTGACCTTCAGTTGATGATACCCCGACCTAAGATCAATCTTGGAAAACACTTGTGCACCCTGTAACTGGTCAAATAAATCATCAATACGCGGTAATGGATATTTATTCTTTACAGTTACCTTGTTCAGTTCGCGGTAATCAATACACAGTCTCAGTGAGCCATCTTTCTTCTTTACAAACAAAACAGGTGCACCCCACGGTGAAGTACTGGGCCTGATAAACTTCTTGTCTAACAGTTCTTGCAATTGCACTTTCAATTCCTTCAGTTCTGTTGGGGCCATTCTGTAAGGAGCTTTAGACATTGGTTGTGTTCCCGGAATCACATCAACGGTAAATTCAATCTCCCTGTCAATCAAATCCCCTGGCAGATCATCTGGAAATACATCTGGGAATTCTCTGACTATAGGAATACAATTCACATCAGTTTTAACACTATCATCAGTAGACTCAGTCAGCACAGAACACAGATATCCTTTACACCCCTTTCTAATTAACTTAACAGCTTTCACTGAAGAAATCAAATACGGAGGAGGTACTACTCCACTTCCATTAAACACAAATTCAGGCAAACCAGGCGGACGAAAAACTACTTGTTTTATTACACAGTCTATAGTGGCATGATATTTTTGTAGCCAATCCATCCCCAATATTACATCAAAGTGATCAATGTTCAATGGCAGTAAATCAATAAACAGATGCATATCCCCAATGATAATTTCACAAGCAGGATACATATATGCACATGTCATGGATCCCCCAACAGGTGATGATACAGCTAGCAGATAATTCATGGGTTCTAAGGGTCTATTTAATTTCCGTGAAAAAACATGCGACACATAAGAATGTGTAGACCCCGAATCAATCAATACATATGCATTTTGTGTACAAATAGAGAGGATACCTGACACAACGGTCTCAGTATTCTGAACGTCTCCCGGTACTAGGGCAAATACTCGGCCCTGCCTAATAGGCTCTTTCCCGGTAGCTTTGGGGTTAGGCTTTGGTGCTACATTTGATGCTGCTGCGCTCGGTGTAGCTTTACTATTAGCTGGTGGAGCAGAAGGGCAGTCTTTAATTCTATGGCCCACCTTGCCACATCTGAAACAGGCTCCCGTTATGTTGTGACAAACTCCTTTGTGCTTGTTGCCACATGTAGAGCAGGGTGGAATGAATCCACTCCCTTGGCTGGGGCTAGTTGTTGACCCCGTATTCTGTTTCTTGTTGGAAGGGTTGTGCTTGCCTTTCTTGAATTTGAAACCCTGTCTTTTACCACGCCATTCAGTTGTTGGTGGTTCAGTTTGTTTCAGTGCTTCAATATTTGATTCGGCCATCAAGGCCCGGTCAAGAACATTCACATAAGTTGGCAATTTCAACATGTTGACTCTGTCAAGGATAGCAACATTCAGGCCGCCTTCAAACTTCCTGGCCTTTTTGTAGTCGGTGTCCACCATATACGGTGCATACCTAGCAAGCTCGGTGAACTTCGTCTCATATTCGGCAACAGACATTGTGCCCTGTCTCAGTTGTTCAAATTCAGTTACCTTTCTGTCCCTGACACATTGAGGAAAATATTTCTCAAAGAAGGACTCCTTGAATTGAGCCCAAGTCATAACAGTATTTGTATCACGGATCAACATCCACCACCTTCTAGCTTCTTCTTGTAGGGTGAAGGTAGCTAACAGTACTTTATTGGCTTCGGAGCACGGAAACATTTCAAACAATTTTTCTGTTTCAAGCACCCAAGCTTCAGCCTTAAGCGGTTCAAGGCCTCCCTGAAAAGATGGCGGTTTCATCTTGCTGAATTTATGGGTGAGAGCAATTATGTCCCCATCATTCACATTTGCATTTAGTTCCGGCTGTACCGGAGGAGGAGGAGGTGGGGGCTGTTGGTTCTGCTGTTGCTCAAGTCTAGCAGTTAACAGTTCCATCATTCTTTCCATTCTGGCCATTCTTGCCTCGGTAGATGAGGATTCAGTTTCATTTGCATTGCTTGCATTATCCATTATTCTATAAACAGTTATAATAGTTATCATTATAAGCGGTTGCATAATTACACAGTTTAACATTTTAACATATAATCAGTCAGTCATAAGCACACACTTTTCAAGTTCATGAGATGCCCTAATTGCTTTTCTAGGACACCCTATAGCTCATTTGGACACGTGTGTGCGGTATAACTCGTAGTTAAGTATCGCTCTGATACCACTCTGTCACGACCCAAACCCGGCCCTATGGGTTTAGCACCGTAACCAGCCAGTAATCCGAGATTACCGAAAGCCTGCTTAACAGTAGTACAGTAACACAGAGTTCAGGGCCTGGCGGAAGCCAATACAGTAAATAACTAGTGTCCATTGAGCTGTGACAATCTGTATGCCAAAAACATTTTTCATGCATTCAAACAGTTTAGAACAGTACAGTCTATACAATCATATACAACATTCAGTGCGGGGACCTAATCCCTCGATAACAGTACAGTACGACAGTAGACAGTCTATACAGTGGTACAAAACAGTAAGGAGACCGATGGGGGACACAAAACACCCCAAGCCATAGCATGGCAACTCGGAACCTCGCAGTGAGGCACATAGGCTGGCTTGACAAAACTGGGGACTAACCCACGCTCCTAGCTCCGGTCTGGCTGCTGAGAACCTACATATATATATATATATAAACAGTGAGCTAAAGCCTAGTGAATAACATAAAGCGTAAAGAGGTTGTGAATGAATGTCCTTACAGTAATGAAAACAGTTCATTAAACAGTATTTCAGTCTTTCAGTATTTCAGTCAATCAGTCATATGTGGTACACCCATTAGCCTATAAACAGTAGGTCCAAAAGGACCAGGTCTTAACAGACCCAACAGTAATGATGGCCATCAATCAGTGAACAGTATGGTTCCACGAGGGAACCGACAGAGCTCTGTAACAGTAACAGTAAACGGTAAGTGCTAAGGATGCCACAATACAGTTCAGAATACAGGACATACATTCATTCAGTAAATAATATCAGTTCAATAAACAGTTCAGTTCGGTATTCAAAAGATAACCATTTTGAACATATCTTTACACAATCGTTACTCACAGAGATTGGGCTAATAGCAGCTAGAGCGCGTCCCCGAGAGCCAACCCTAAACAGTTAACAAATAGAACACACACTAAGTTTCACAGTCGGGAAGGATGATAATTAAATCCCTAAATTTCCTCGGTGTGGTTCTATATCTAAATCCTCATTAAGATGTCTTAAACTAGGCCTAAGAATGCCTAGGATGCGATGAGGATGCAAAAATACAGTGGGAAGGCATTTTTCAAAAGTTGCCGAAAACAGGGGTCTCGCTCGAGCGAGCCTTTCTTCGCTCGAGCGAGCTTCCAAAATCAAAGGCCTCGCTCGAGCGAACAATCCTTCGCTCGAGCGGTCTGATGAACAGTGAAAGTACTGGTTGTTGGATTTTTACCCGCGATACCACGCTCGATGCTCGCTCGAGCGGACCCCTGAATAAAGGGTGCTCGCTCGAGCGAGGAATCCTTCGCTCGAGCGAAGAAGCCAAATCTGGAATTCCCAGATTTGCCTCCCAAGCTCAAACCAAGCATTCTCAACTCAATTCTCGACCTCTTGGGCCCAAATTCTGGAAAATACATCCCAAAACAATGAATAACAAGTTTCAAAAGCCAATTTATGAATTCAAGCCCCAAAGGTGAGTCAATTAAATCCAAAATTCAAACCCATTTCAAGAACAATTTCAAAACATGCAATGCATGAGTTTTTAACCAAATTCAAGGTTCAAATTTTGCTCTAATGAGCTCAATAGTTGGAAAACAAAATGAAAACATGGACTTTAGCTTAAACATGGACATGCATGGACAATCTACCATGAATTCAACTTCAAAATGCACCAATTCAAGCATGCATGCAACAATGGAGTTCCAATTCAACATATATGAGCAAATTCATGACTTAACTTCTCTATAACCATGATACATGCAAGATGGAACTCAAAGACAACAAGAAGAAGATGGATTCACTTACCTAAGTCTCAATTACAAGTCTTGCAAGCTCAATTTAGCAATCTATGTTACAAATCCTTCAATTCCCAAGCAATCCACAAGATGAACAAGATGAATTCCTTCCTTCCTCACTCTCTCTATGTTTTGGTCGGTTAGAGGCCACAAGAAGAGCTGATTAAGTGTTTGTTTGGGTGTAAGAAGGCTCTTGGAAATCAATAAACAAATATCCACTAACCATGGCAATTTGGTAGATAAGCTACAACTTGTAATTAATTCATTTTAATCTAGTTTAATCATTCCTAATCAATTTTCAGATAAATATACCATTAAATCACAAATATTCTACTGATCCCAAAACTCTAAACGGTTCCTAATTCGGCCGCCGATAAGGCCTTCAATTAGCAGTTTAAACATATGAATTCACACAGATAATCAATCAATCAAACAGATATAAATGCAATATAATAGATAAACTTATTCAATTTCAGTTTCGATTTCAATCAGTCAGTTCAGTACTTCAGTTAATTCAATTATCAGTCATCATCCGTTCAGTTTAGCAGTAATCAGTAGCTAATTCAGTAGTTTATCGGTAATCAGTACGAGGGTTGTTACAGTCCTTGATGGCATTGGCACCGTTGGTTTTGGAATCTCATAGGCCTCGAACCAAAGAGAATGTGTTGAAGCTTCATGGTGATCTTGTTTTCTGAAGCTGCTGATATTTAAAATTTCGGAACATTCATCCTCGGGAATATAGGGCTGAGCCCCGTTTTCCAATGACTGTTGGACATAACTGTTGAGGAATGAAAGACTTTTGAGGGCTTACAAGTGTTAGTGTGGATCTATCAAAGAAATAATGCCAATATAGTGAAAGAAATTACGCAAGTGACCATAAGAAAGAGGATCTATCAAAGAAATAATGCCAATATAGTGAAAGAAATTACGAAAGTGACCATAAGAAAGAGGTCAGCCAAAATCCGAATGCAGACAATCAAAACAACCATCCTTAAATATCATGACCAAAATATCCAGACGTGTGCATGCTTCTACATGCCTAATATAAACATAACCACTAATACATGCAGATGCAGAAGCACGACACAATACAAACATTGACATAGCAATTTTCAAAACTGAGAACCAAACAAAGAGAGATATAAAACAGGACAAAATAACTTAATGACTTCCAAGTAATTTGAGCACCAAGCAAAGAGATATATGAAACAAATAGAAAAATAGAACTGAGAACTCCCTAGAAAAGAATTTGATGCATCCCAGAGAGCAATGCATACAAATAGACAACACGAATGGCTTCTAATAATTTTAAGAAAGGTATACAGGAAAAGCATAACTATATTTATCCATTTCAGCCAAGTATTAAAAAGCACATTAACAAGATAAGAACCTTGACAATAAATGGGGAAACAAAAAAAAAAAAAAAAGAAGGCGACCTACTAAAGTAGATAAGATATAAAAGAAGACCTAAATGTCTTCACAACTTGCATCCAATGGCATTATACTTTCAACAACACGAGCATCTAAGCCGATGACTGCTTCAAGTTCATATGCACGTTGCTGCAAATCTGTCGAGTGGGATGCTGATAATTCTTCAATGAAGGATTGATACTGCAAAAAGGAAGAAAATCACCAATCTGCAGATGCATCTTTTAAGGGAAAAAGGGAAAAAATTATTTAAAAAAAAAAAAAAAAAATTTGATGCCTTTGATTGTGACATGCGGAAAACTTATTACTTGTCTATGATATATACACACAAATAATTTGGTAATTATATATGCACACCAATAGTTAATAGAACTCTATCTTAACAACTAATACATCAAACAGTACACAGAAAAGCAGAAGGCAGCATTAAATGTCAGAAAGTAACTAGCATGCAATACTAAGAACAGACATGAATCAGATGACCTAGATCAAATTGTATTGAAATATCAACTCTGAAATCACAAGTTTTCATTTCAAGGATAGTTGAGAGAGAAAAAAGATTAGCACACACAAGAAATTTTTTTTTTTTAACAACAAATTGATAGAATAGTTGATTTATCCATTATAAACTTGACAGTGTTAGCTGGTGATTTTGAAAGCACTATGATGTAGACAAGTAGGATTACTTTCCTACAAGTAGTGAGCTCGGTTTAAGTATACTGACAGCAACAATGTACTTATAGGGCTGGATTTGGTGGGATTTTGTGACTGCAAAAATATTTAAAAGAATAGGAGTTTAATGGTTTGTGAAAGGGTAGGGTTTTGGGAATGAAAACACAAGTGTTTAGGGGCAGTTGGATGGTTGTTCTAAGCACTGTGAACAGTGACGTGAACGGTAACCTTGCTTGATAGAAGAAGAAGAAGAGAGAAAGAAAGAAAAGTGTTTCACCCTCACAAGGGATAGTCCAATCACACAAACACAATCTCAAATTTTCATAATATTAACTCTACTCTTGAATCATTAAGATTACACATATATTTATGGGCTAAAGACTTTCCTAATTCTATAAGGACTATTTCTCAAATTTAGAAACTAAAAAATATTTAGCAACTATTAATATTCTAGACCAACTTTGACTTCAAATTCTACTTCAATCATAATAGGAAACTTTAATGACTTCTAATTCTACTTCAATATCAAAATAGGAAAACTTGGACTTTTGACCACTAAGATTATTTTAGACATAATAAAACTTATATATAATAATAACCCATTTAATAACTTGACCCAAAATAAAATCCCATGGATGACCCCTACAACCCATGTCCAACAATTATTGAAATTACCATTATACCCATAATTACTAAAACCTACTATAATGACATGAAGACTCAAAATTATAATCCAAATCTTTAACTCTTGATGCCTTAAATGTGCTTCATGCGAAATTCTAGATTTGCTTTTTTTCTTCTTTCCATAATCTTCATCATCTCCCCTTCATTCAAAAAAACTCGACCTCAAATTTATAATGTTGAAGTATAAGGATTATGGAATCTTGCACTTGCAACCATTCAACTTGATTGTTTGGAACGAACGATGAGAAAATCAAAAAGTTCAATGTTGTCATCACTCCATTGGCCACATCGAATTTGTCAGGAATAATAAACTCAATGTGAAGAACATTTTTCTTGTGAAGAGTTGAAATTTCAGTTGCATTCTTATGATTCTCTTTGGCTTCCTTGGCTTTAAAACATTGATCATGATGATCTTTCATGCTTTCTTTAGTAAGCAAATTAATTTTTGCCTTCCTTTCTTCAATATCCTCAATATTAGCAGCATATTCATCTTGTTCTTTCATACATTCTTCAAAATCTTTAACACTATCACCCTCTTGCTCTTGGATATTAGTCTTCTCTAAAACAGCAGCCAATAACATCTCCATGGAAGTTTTCAATCCATTTAAAGTTGTTTTGATAGTATGCACATCACTCTTTATTGTTGCAACATCCGCCTTAATTATCGCAAAATCCTCTTTTAACATCACAACATCTTCCTTGGTAGCCTCATAATCTTTTGAGGAGGCTTCGAACTTGGAATTCAATTCAGCGTTTGTCACCATCGTACTCAATAAAACAACTTTGTCAAAAAAAAAACCAAAATAGTGGAGACTAAAAGTAGGATCTTGAGGCTCTGATACCAAACTAATGTAGGACAAGTAGGGATTACTTTCCTACAAGTAGTGAGCCCGGTTTAAGTATACTAGCAGCAGCAACAATACACTTATAGGGCTGGATTTGGTGGGATTTTGTGACTGCAGAAATATTTTAAAAGAATAGGAGTTTAAGGGTTTGTAAAAGGGTAGGGTTTTGGGAATGAAAACACAAGTGTTTAGGGGCAGTTGGATGGTTGTTCTAAGCACTGTGAACAGTGACGTGAACAATAACCTTGCTGGATAGAAGAAGAAGAAGAAGAGAGAAAGAAAGAGAAGTGCTTCACCCTCACAAGGGATAGGCCAATCACACAAACACAATCTCAAATTTTCATAATATTAACTCTGCTCTTGAATCATTGAGATTACACATATATTTATAGGCTAAAGACTTTCCTAATTTTTATAAAGACTATTTCTCAAATTTAGAAATTAAAAAATATTTAGCTACTACTAATACTCTAGACCAACTATGACTTCAAATTCTACTTCAATCATAATAGGAAACTTTAATGATTTCTAATTCTACTTTAATATCAAAATAGGAAACTTGGACTTTTGACCACTAAGATTATTTTAGACATAATAAAACTCATATATAATAACTCATTTAATAACTTGACCCAAAATAAAACCCATGGGTGACCCCTACAACCCATGTCCAACAATTATTGGAATTACCATTATACCCATAATTACTAAAACCTACTATAATGATATGAAAACTCAAAATTATAATCCCAAATTTTTAATTCTTGATGCCTTAAATGTGCTTCATGTGAAATTCCAGATTTGCTTTTATTCTTCTTTCCATGATCTTCATCACACTACCATAGATGCTACCTTATTGAGATTCTCAATTTCAACTCTTAAAAAATTCCTTCAAGATCAGTGCAAATGTGAACAACTTACACAAGAATTGTTGTGGGGTCAAATACTAAGCAAGTCTGAAGCCCACAACATGCAATGAATACTGAAACAAAACCTCTTTGTGTTTTAAATTTGCTCTCAAATTTTCCCTCAAGCACCCAAAATGTGACCGTTCAGGACATATCAGAATGACACATGCTGCTACTCGAGGAGTCAAGTGTTGTCAGCTGGTCGATAGCTCCGAAATTGAAGGGAAAGCAATGAAAAGGCAGCCACCAGACTAACCATAAGTTAAGTGGCAGAATATTGGACGGCTAAAAAAAGTTCATGTAATGAGAATGTAGAAGATTTGGAGAAGTGGCAAGGCAAAAAAGATAACACAAGAAAAAAATATATTCACATGGACTAACAGAATGTGAAGAGAGAATGCACAACATTGAGTGGCGTGATTCGGGTTCAATGTTCTTCATGGACAAAGGATAGACCAATAAGGATGAGGATAAGGTAGAGTTGTAGAAAGGAAATTTTGGCTTATGATTTCTACCAACCACATTTAACAGCAAGTATCACCTGTGTTACATGGACTCGGCACTTTGGGGCGAAGTACCCGTGTCGACACGACACGGGTGCGAGTGTGGGATCTGTGTCGAATTCGCCTCTTCTCTCTCGGACACGGCTCTTTATAGACAACAAAAGAAATGAAAGAGGAAAGAGGAAAGAGCAAGAGAGAACCTGGTCGCCTTTCGAAACGACGAAGACATCGATCATCGACTTCGATCCTTCTAGTCGCTGCTTCGACAGCTTCGACTTTTGCTCGATGCTCGATCTCCTTCTCCTTCTCTGTCTTCTCTCTCGTTTCTCGATCTCTTGATCTCTCTTCTTCTCCTCTCATCTCTCGATCTTGATCTCTCTCTTCCTCTCCTTTCTCTTCTTCTGTTTGTCTGTCTGACTTCTCTCTCATTCTCTGACTTCTCTCTACTCTTTATATTATATAATATATAATAAATATTACATACATTTATATTAGTATATAATATAAATTACATTAATATAATAATATATAATATTATTAATATTATATAATATTATTCATCCAAAAAAAATTATCTAATATAATATATCATAAATAATATAATTTTTATGTCTAAAATAAAAATAACTTATTTTATTATATATAATATAACTCATCTTCATATAATAAATATATATATTTTTTTAAAAATTATTTAACGTATCCCCGTACCCATATCTAAATTTGGATGCATATCTATGTATCCTCAATTTTTAATTTTGAAGTGTCCGACCCCTAGATACGCACCCGCATCCGCATCCACATCCGATATCCGTACCCGAGTCCGTGTAACATAAAGTATCACTACAAATTCTCAGCCGCGTGATTACAGAAATTGATTTAACTAGCTCAGATAAGAGGAATGCAATCAAGTGCTAGAAAGACCTACCTCAGGCAGCACGTCCACTTTTCTCCCAGCCGCGGTCTCAAATGCATATATTTTCATAAGTGCTGTAACTGCATACACCTTCAAGAAAGCAACAAAAAAACTCAATACAAGTAGAAGCTTCAAATGAAATGAATACGAGGCAATAAGAACATTAACTGAATCAAATAGTGAAACCCCCTTCGATAAACATATGCATGCATGCACATGTTAAGGAGATCAAACTAGGTAGTTTTCTCAAGAATTTTCAATCAATTACGCAATAAATCAACACAATTAAGTATCAAATGCTTATATCTTTCTCATTTATTTATTTATTTATTTATTGTTGATAAATAAGCAAACTTTATTAGAAAGCATCAAAGCAATACAAAGAATACAAAAAAACAATGCACCACAGGGCTAAACAAAACTAACTAATCAACCACCATAAGGCCAAGTATCAAATACCCATGTTTTCAATTACACAATAAATCAACCACCATGGCCCCGAAAGACTGGAAGAGAAAATGTTGCATGTACCTTGACAGTGTCATCACTTGAATGCGCTTCTGCCACATCACATAACTTCCCAGTGATATAAGAGCCCGAATGCTGCCCATCTGCAGTTCCGTATTCCCCAAAAACCCAACAAATTACCTGGAACTCAAAACTAAAATTTTAAGACAACAAACACAAGAATGTATTGTAAGGAATGGCAACATGTAAAGGGGGTAAATTATAAAAATAAAAAAAAATAAATAAAATAAATAAAATAAAAAGATAAAACCTAGATGGGGAGAATGTACTTGTAGAAATGCAGATGGAAGTTTTGGCTCTCCAATGATGCACAAATATGACTCCACCTGCAGCCAAGAAAAAAAAAAAAAAGAATTTCAAAAAAAGAAGTGACTAAATAGAAAAACCAGAATGTACAAACTGGAAACAAAAGCTATCCATGTATCCATCCTATGAACTTATCTCATTGATATAAAAAAGAAATAGTTGAGGCTGATTCCAGTCCAGGCTATGAAGCATGGATACTCCTCGGATATTCAAGAATACAGATTCGATACTTCCTAAACATATCCATAATTTTATTTAATTTTGCTAAGTGTCAGATACTTTTCGAATACTCTAGGTCATGTATCTGAACTATTATGAAATTGAGATTATAATAATTCTTGCATAAAATTATAGTAATTGTTAGGATAAATATAAGAATAGTTTTCAATACTTAGCTTACTTAGAGAAGAAAATATAAGAATAGTTTTCAATACTTTGATTACTTCTTAGAGAAGAAAATAGTGAGAAATATAATGACACATCACATTGGAGTAGTGTGTGAAAAGCAGTTTTATTATTTCTCCTTTTTTCTTTTTTTTTTTCTAGATGGACAGCTTGTACTCTATCCACTTTTGTTCTCCATTTATTTATTTTCTGGTTGATATTATTGATAAATTTCTTTGTTGCTGACCTATATGCATGTGTGTGCATGCACGTGTGAGGGCCTCATTGGAGCATATTCAAGTGTTGCATTAGGAATGATCAGTGCCAAAAAGCCTTCACTTTTAGAGAAACATTTGGAGATCAAATTAATTGTATGGGATGAAAGGGTTTTTTTGCATCATTTCTCTTTATCTTTGACAACATAATGCAAAATCTACAGAAGCAGCAAAGCAGATTCATTTTTCTGATTGATATATAACCAATAAATGCATTAACAAATATCAAACATCAATCATAACAGCACAACTAAAGAGCAGACCATAGATATTTTAACAAAAAGGAAACAAATGCCATAAGCCAGTAAAAAGTCATTGGGAATACATATACCAGATTATCAAAGTTGACTCAGCAACAGGAAATATATGCAGTCAGCCAGTAGAAATTCATTAGGGATAACATACAACAGATGATCTGAGCTCACTATTTGTAGTATCATCATCCTCCCCAAATCCCTCAGCTATCAACCGCATCAAGTTGTTGCCACTTTAATGTTTACTAAATCCACTGCATGCTTGAAGACTCTATTCATGGTCTGTGGTAAACAAGTCAAGAGAAGCCAATAGTTGAAAGTTCAAAAGACAAAGAAGACATACATAAACTATCTCCAAACGATTGTGACTGGAAAAGGAAACCTAGATATAACCTGGATGAAGCAATGGTTGCTTGGTGCAAATTGCTCCGCAAGCTCGACACATCTAGATGCTATTTCTGCTTTGTAATGATCATTGATGTTTGTCATGTGATCAATCATACAATCAACAATAACTTCTAAATAGGAGGATTTCGTCATCTTATACAGCAGTTAAAAAGTTTTCCTCTTTAGAGTATTATCTGGGTCCTGTGTCAGGAAGCATGTCCAACTTTGATTGATTTGGCAGATGTCCTTCCAATAATGACTTTGCAAATGTGAAATGTCACAAAATTGCATAAATAGTTGCATAAATAGACACATTTTCCGTATACTTCATCCATTACCATAAGACATTTCACAAGAATCAGAGCCAGCAGAGGTATTAACGTGGGAGCCAGCTTATATCAGCAGGAAAAAGCAATACTGATCTGAATAGTCCATAGCTCATGCACAACAGATGAACTTGTATCAAAACAGGCAGAAACAAAAATAAACCATACAATTGTTAAAACAATCAAATAAACCAGAGTGTAGAGGTATAGACATCTTAGTGTCAACAAAAACAATGGGGAAAAACAAAGAACATGGACCTGTCTACAGCTCCAATGGCTCCATCAATTCAAATAGAATTAATGTCAAATGTATTTGCAAAAATAATGTTTCTCACCTCTAAGCAATCAATCGCGATTTCTGGACTTATCTTTATCAACTGACCAAGGGCATCAATGCCCATGTATTTTAGATTATGACTGCCACTCTGCCAAACAGATATGAATGTGTGAACAAGAGATAATAACAAACAAAAACCCAACAACATGCCCAACTGCAGAAGGCAAACCTTCAAAAATTTAGAAATTGCATCAGCCGCAACATCTAATAACTTAGGATTGGGATGTATGGAGGAAACAAAGCAGATGCACTGCTAAAGAACAGCATTTTCTATGTTACTTGATGAGTCACACTTTCTCATTATGTCACCCACAACAGTATACATGTGTTCACAATTGAAAAGTTCAGCCCACACTTCTCCTTAAAATCCAAGTATTAAGGAGAGGGAACCTTATAACTAACACAGATGGGGCAACTCCAAGCAATGTGGGACATATTCCAACACACCCTCCTGGACCAAAACATACAGTAGCTGGACACACGGCACACCAATCACAAACCCAACCAAGCTCTGATACCAAGTTGAAAAGCCCAACCCACACTTCTCCTTAAAACCCAAGTATTAAAGAGAGAGAAACTAGAGCCTTACAATTAGCACAGATGGGACAACTCCAGGCGATGTGGGACACATTCCAACACACCCTCCTGGACCACGACATACAGTAGCCGGACAAACGGCACACCAATCACAGGCCCAACCAAGCTCTGATACCAAGTTGAAAAGCCCAGCCCACACTTCTCCTTAAAACCCAGGTATTAAGGAGAGGGAAACTAGAGCCTTATAACTAGCACAGATGGAGCAACTCCAGGCAATGTGGGACACATTCCAACACACCCTCCTAGACCATAACACACACTAGCTGGACAATTAGCCCACCAGTCACAGGCCCAACCAAGCTCTAATACCAAGTTGAAAAACCCAGCCCACACTTCTCCTTAAAACCCAGGTCTTAAGGAAAGGGAAACTAGAGCCTTATAACTAGCACAGATGGGGCAACTCCAGGCGATGTAGGACACATTCCAACATTCACTAGCTTTCTTGTCACCACTACCCAGTAATGCCAAAATTTTTCGCAACTTGATCTGCATAACAAAAGGAGTGATTACTGTATAAAACACATCACAATTCCAAAAAAAATGTGAGCAAATCAACACATTAGTAATGCTAATATCCATGTTGAAAAAATGAAGTTTGCAAGTTCTGCATGAAGAAGTAAACCGACCCTCTGTCTCCTTTGGTGCACATGGAGAAACAAAATGGCCACAATTCAACCCAAGGGGTTAGCCTAGTGGCAAGGCCTTGGGTCTTGGGGGGGTGCTCCTTCCAAGATTCAGGGATCAAAACTTCTAAC
This sequence comes from Camellia granthamiana, assembly GCA_036172215.1. Lineage (NCBI taxonomy): Eukaryota > Viridiplantae > Streptophyta > Magnoliopsida > Ericales > Theaceae > Camellia > Camellia granthamiana. The sequence goes on along the minus strand of CM069913.1, from coordinate 31,581,027 downwards.
AATTTCTTGAGGCCATCAAACTGGGGAAAACTCTTGAATTCACAGTGGTGCACTTAAGGGAAACTCCTTGCCGAGGCCTGTGCACCCCTGGGGATTAGTCGGGTTTTAATCCAGACACCCCGGTGCCAATCAAAAAAAAAAAAAAATGGCCGCAAGTCCAAATTAGCTTGATGGGAATGCTTCTACTAAGAGTTCTTGAAATTTTGGTTCACATGGATTACAGTGAAATTTAACTACTTCCTTCAGCTTTTTCAAATTTTAACGATACTTAATTGCCAAGGCAGTTGTCATTTTGCATACAACTTGTACTTGGATTGGGCCCCCTTGGCACCTTTTTGGTGAATTTACTTGTCCAGATAATTTTTTGCTCCAAGGTGGAGACCCTCACCTTGGCAAAACATTTTTAAATTCTTCACATAAGAAAACAAGCAGAAAGGATCTTTAAATGCTAGGCTTAGCAAATTGGCAACTTCACGACTTGTATGTATACCCCTAGGTAGGAACCTAAATCATGGGCAAGGTGGAGAAGTACAAGAAGAAGCACATTGGCAGCCTAGAAGCCTTGGAGAGCCTTCAAGATTCATGGGAGAAGTGCAAGAAGAAGCATAACAGATATGAAGATTGTTTTTGACAAGGCAAGGGACCAAGAAGACCAAGAAAAGGACTTAACAACCCAAGTCAAGTCAACTTGGTTAACCAAAATAGGAGGTTGGTCACTTGGTCGACCAAACCATGAAAGATGGTCGACTTAGGCAAGTCTTGAGAGCTAGAACTACAACAACCTGTACGATTGGTTAACCACCTTAGACATGGTCAACCAATGAAGGGGCCATACCAAGTCCAGGAGGCTTGATCGACCAACCACATAAGATGGTCAACCACAACTTAGTTGACCAATTTTGATCAAAGTTCAAAAAACTAGCATAGCCATTGGAGGCTTGCCTATTTACGTCCCCATTGTGATTTTCTGATGACAAAAGGCTAAAGGAGTGTCTTATATTGCTTGTACTTGTGAGAATATGCCTATATTCAGTGTTCTCCCTTTTCCTTTTAGGATTAGGACTAGTGTTCTATATCTATTAGATGTTCTATATCAGTGATGTATTCATTTAGGATTAGGAATTAGTGTTTTATATAAATAATGTATTCTTTGTTCATTTAATTCAATCTAATATACAGTTTCATTCAGAAAACTTACAGTACCATCTTACAATCACATTTTGGTGTCTCACTTCTTGTGAGTGAGAGCTTGCTCTCAATTCTTTAATACAAGCCTGGGAAAGATTTACTCCTTGGAGTCTTTGGAGTTGCCTTGTGGAAGATATATCTTCACATCGTAGTGTAGTTTTATATACTATACCCATCACACACCACACTACTCCCATTCAGAGACTTTTGGGCATAAGGATTTTGTAGCGCTTCTTTCAAGTCCATTTGTAGGTTTGAAAAATCTAGTGAAGTGTTTAGGTTTGTGGATTGGAGTTGAGGTTTTGGGTGTGCTTATTGGTAACTCACTTCACTTGTCTGTATTTGTATGAGGAAGAGGTTGTGGGGGTCAGAGTTTTAAAAGACTTTCCTGAGGCTCGCCTCAATGCTCGGCTCGCCTTGAGACTAAGGTAAAACGCGTCAAGGCTTTGATTTTTAGGCATTACTCCCCAAATGCTTGTGCATCATAGTTTGAGACATGTGCTTTAAGTGCGCTTTGTATTTTTTTTGTGCATAAGCATGTAAGGAGTATGCACATGCAGAGGTTGCCTTGGGCTTTTGTTAAACTTAGTCTATTAGATTGTTTAAATATAAAAAAATAAAAAGAATCCATTTTAGCAACTATATTCTACAGGAAAAATTAAGTAAATGATCAATAATAAATTAAAAAAACATAGTTAATGGTCAAGTGAGAAACTCAATCGCTAAAGTTAAGAATATCAATTTCATTTTTAATTAAGGAAAACTTCCTTTTATGTAGTAAAATGTTCAATGCCTTCAGGCGAAAAGTATTTACACCTTTATATTTAATTTTATTTTTATTTTTTTACTATGTTAAAATATTTAATTCATTCACTAAATATTAAAATTTGAAATTTGAAATGCTTACGTCTCAACGCCTTGAGGCATACACCTCGCCTCATGAGGGGTGAAATGCCTCGAGACATGCATTCGCCTTTAAAAGTTTGGTGGGTGTAACCTAGAGAAAACTCACAAAAGTGCATTGAAAAGGTTTCCACTTAACCTGAGAAAACCAGTTTGATTTAGTCAAGAAATTTTGGTGAGGAAGACTCAGGATAAGATGTAGGTACAAAGGCATACCGAACCACTATAAAATTATTTGTGTTCATCTATACCGAACCACTATAAGATGTAGGTAACAAGTCCGTCTACCATAGAACGATGTCTGAACTATGAGTGATGCAGACGGACACAAGAACAAGTATTGGGTGGAATGACATAAGTGGGGTAACGACCCGCTGAGGAAAGAATAATGATCCTAATGCCGGATGCAACAATTACACTACAATGTAATAGAAATGGATAAATGATACAATGGATATGGCACGCGGGCCAAACCAAGTCTTGCCTAGGAAAGGCATGTACACGTACAAGCCATGTCTAACACAGAAAAGGTGCCGCAACCCTCAAACCAACATACCAACGTGGAATAGGCGCGTACACATGCAGAACTGTGCTTCAACGTGAAAAGTATGAGCATATACCAGACCAAGCTCAACAAGGAAAGGCGCAAGCCATGGATGGAAGGTGATGCAGTGGATGCATGCAACTAAAATGCAATATGCAATATGAAATGGAATGGATATTTACAATGGATAAATGATGCAAGTGATGCGATCTGCTGGGGAAAATGCAATGGGATGCATATGCAATGGATAAGTGAAAGCGAAACATGCGCATCGACGCAAGTGAAGAATGCACGACGGTGCGGGTGGAAGTGGAACGTGCGCGTCAACGCACGTGAAGAATGCACAACAGTGCGGGTGGAAGCGGAACGTGCGCGTCAACGCATGTGAAGAATGCACAACAATGCAGGTGGATAATGCGGTGGGTGCATGCAAACTACGATGCAACCTAGATGGGTGTTTACAAAAGATGCATGAAATGCACTATTTACAATGGAATGCATGACACATGCATGTGAAGATTATTATTATTATGTTTTTGATTTATTTTTGAAATGCATGACATATGCAGTATATACAAATGATGCATGACATATGCACTATTTACAATGTAATGCATGACATGTGCATGTGAAGGTTTTGCACCCTCCAAGGATTTAAGGTCTCCTAAACCGTGCGTGTTTAAAGTCTCGCCAGACCGTGCGTGTTTTCGGTCCCGCCGGACCCTGGCCTCGGTGTATGCATGACAATGCAAGTGCGGTGCGTAAAACGGCGCGATGCGCAAAATAGCGCGAACGACATGTAATGCAAAAGATAGTGCGCTGCGCGAAACAGCGCGATGCATTAGACAACGCGAGTGCACAAAACAGTGCGATGCGTTAGACAACGTGAGTGCACAAAACAGTGCAATGGAATGCATGCCAAATGCAATGATGTGTGCACCTTAATGCACCGAAGGTCTTGCACCTCCCGAGGATTTAAGGTCTCCTAGACCGTGCGTGTTTAAGGTCTCGCCAGACCCGTGCGTGTTTTCGGTCCCGCCGGACCCGTGCGTGTTTTCGGTCCCGCCGGACCCGCTGGGGAAACAATGAGATGCGCAAAATAGCGCGATGAAGTGCAAAAATGGGATGCAAGATGAGGCACGCATACCTCATCAGATGGAAAATGAAATGCAAAGCGAGGCACGCATACCTCAAGATGCAAAATGATGTGGACATGAGGCACGCATACCTCATGAATGTAAAATGATGGACATGAGGCACGCATACCTCATGAATACAAAAATGATAATCATACGAGTATGACACGCATGCCACACGAAAGTGCAAAACGGTGCTAGTCGCAAGGGACGTGCAAGACGGCACGGTGCAACGCACTAGACAATGTGATGAATGTGTGCAACGCACACGGGGCAACTTTTGAATCTTGTAAAAGACAAAAGGATACAAAAGGATACAATCTTTGCTTGAATCTGAGTGCCACGCACAGAAGACACGGTCCGAGTTCAAAACGGAGGCCGGTTGAGCATCGGAGATGCACTTTCTTGCACTTTCTTGAGCTATGAAGACCCAAAACTACTCATATGGCCTAAACAAGGCTGTGGGAGCACCACCGGTTGGACTAGGTGGCCACCGGCTGGCCACCGGCTGCAGAATTACTCCACCGGCACAATATTGTGCCGACCGGCACAAAATAGTGCCGACCGGCCAAAAGTTGCTGATCGGGGGCAGTTTTGACAATTTGCCTCGGGTTTTATAAAATAGGGCTCCTGAACCCTATTTTCTCACTTCTTGTCCGCCGAAAACTCTTGCCCTCTCTCTCTAGAGCATTTTCTCTTCCTCTTTTCTTTGTTTTCTTCGCGTTTTACGCCCGTTTCGTCGTCGGATTCGCGATTTCCTTCGCGTTTCGGACATTTTCGACCGATCGAAATTTCATTTCGGAGCATCTTTTGCTATTTCCGCTTTTTCGGGACTTGTTCCCCTCGATTTCCTCTTCATTTCGGTGCCTTTTCACATTCCGACCCTTCCGGCCATTTTTCACCCGCCTGGGGTTGACCTTTCGGTTGACTCTTCGCATTCCAGCCCGATTTTCCTTTTCCGGCTACTTTTTCACTACCATTGCCATGGCTAACGATGTTCCACACGTCGGGACTCCCCCGGATCACGAGATGGATCCCGGGGTCGAGCTCCTCCCGTTGAGCGAGCGTCCTTTCGACCCGGCGACCTACCGCCCGGCGATCCACGTCCTATCTCCGGATGGTCTTCACCATTTCCGCGGCTTCGACAGGGCTCTGGACCCGGAGCTTCTCCTGCACGAGCCGACCTCTCACCTATCCTTCGGCGCTTCCGAGGTAACATTTTTTTCTCTGTTTTACTTTCTGCAATGTAGAACTGTTAACTGCCATAGCTGAATCTGTTCTTTAACTGCTTCGTCCTGATATGCTGTGCACTATAGTTGATCGCAATCATACTTGCAACTGATATCTGTTTAAGACGGACACATGCACACACACTGCACTAGCCTTAACCACCCAAACACACGGCACACCCTGTACTTTACTGCGAACTCACCGACACCCGGTACTTATTTGAATCTGAAAACATGTTGTATGCTGTATTTACACTGAACCACACAAAACACGCTGACACATCATACGTTGTAGTTCACCTACTAGCACACTATAACCCGATATCTGCTTGAATCTAAAAAATGTGCACACATGCACCATATCTGTATGCTGATCCTCACAAACACACTGACACATCACAGGCCGTAGTCCACCGTAGTACACTGAAACCTGATATCTGCTTGGATCTGAAAAATGTGCACACGTGCACCATGTTTACATTGCACTTACTCAAAACATGCTGACGCATCAAACACTGTAGTCCACCGTAGGCGCACCGGCACTCGGTATCTGTTTGAATCTGAAAAACTTGCACGCATGCTAGATTTGTATCGACTTTAACATGTTTCCTCAGAACTGTACATTTCATATTGCTTCGCAACTATTTGTTTGAAAACAGGGAGACTCCCATACCATCCGCGGGTATGGGAACGTCGCTGCTCGAGATTGGTATGCGAAGCTTCCCGAGGCAGTTCGACGTATCGTGGACCATGCCGGCTTCGGCGCTTTCTGCAGGGGGCTAACCCGACTTACTGCCTGCAAGCCTCTTCTAGCTGCCATGGCAGAGAGGTGGTGGGACACTACCGATTCGTTCCACCTATCCGTGGCGGGAGACATGACGATGACTCCCTACGACTTCTCGATGCTCACAGGCATCGGGGTGGGGGGTGATCCGATCCCCTTTGACACCGATATGGATGAGTGGACCGCCGCTCAGATCTATTTGCTTAGCGAGGCGCCACCTCTTGCTCGTCCAGGCTTTGTCCGCTACTCCTGGTTCGAGGTGCAGTTCAGAGTGCAGCCTGCGTTGGTGGCGGCGGCTCCGATGATCGAGGCGGCCGTGGAGCAGTACGCGTGCGGCTTTTTGATGTTTTTGCTAGGGACCACCCTCTTCGCCGACCGGGCGAACACCGTGCCTCTCTGCCTACTCAGCGCACTGGTGGACGTCCGACACATCTTGCATTATGACTGGGGTGGCGCCGCTCTGGCCACTCTTTACGGGTACATGAGCTCGGTCTCCTGTGGCAACGGGCAGTTGCTCGGAGGCTACTGGCGAGCTTGGGCGGTACGTCTTCTCCTCTGCTTTACATTTCTGCTCTATACTTTCTGTATTCTGCACACTGCACACACTGTAGTCTGCTTTACACTTGCTGTATACTGTACACACGGCACACACATACTCTGCTTTACACTGACTGCACACTGCTCACACTGTACATTCTGCAAAATATACTGCACAACACACGGCTCTGCTATTTCTGCTTTACTCTGTATTCTGCTTTATCTGATAAATGTACTGGGATTCACCTTGCAGTTGTGGGTTTATGCCTACTTCCCCAGATTGGAGCCAGTGCCGGAGATGGAGACTCCTCTAGTCGTTCCCTTCTCGCGCCGCTACGATGGGAGGTGCACTCGGCGGCCCCGCGACACATTCAGCTTTTTCCGCCGCTATTTCGACACCATCACCCCTGCCGAGGTATGTTTTTACTTACAGTTCATTTAAGCTTCGCTTTTCCGCTGTATATTTGCAATACCAGTAGATAACCAACTGTATTTCAATTTCAGATCACCTGGCAGCCTTGGGCTGCTCTGCTAGCGATGATGCGGGATTGGTTTGCCGATGCCGTTGAGACCTCGCGTTACCGGATTTTGTTGGAGGGCCCGGTCTGTCGGGCTTGGTACCTGGGCGAGCGCTTCTTGCGCCAGACCCTAGGCTTACCTGAGCAGATAGTCCCGGTGCATCCTCCTGAGCACATGCGGGATACCGAGCGTTTCACCGCTGAGCAGATGGCGGACTACACCATCGGCTGGGAGGCGAGTGGCTATAGAGGCGAGGGTGATTACTCGGAGTACGTTCGGACCTTCATCATGCGGCCTCTGCGCGGTGGTCGCCGAGCAGAGAGAGAGAGACCAGCGGCGCCAGCGGCTGGAGCAGGAGCTGGAGGAGGAGCGCCGAGGAGGGCTTGAGTCCGCGGCAGGGGCGGAGTTCAACGGGGGCGAGGGACAGGTTGGCCTGCTCTGCCCGCTTCATTGACTTTCCGAGGGCAGGGTGGGGCGACCTATCAGATCCCCTTCGCCCCTCCACCGGTTGATCATGAGTTCGTCGGTGTCCCCGACTTGCCTCCGGTATGTATTACTGCATTTCTGTACAGTCATTTCATTTCAGTTTATTTGATATTCCACAGAATACTGATGCATCTGATTCTCTTGCAGGCGTCTTCTGAGTACACCCGGCAGTTACTGGAGATGAATGCCTCCATGACGGGGATGCTACAGCGGACCTTCGACCTCTTAGCCTTTTACAGCATTCCGGTATGTTCTTTCTGACCGCAGCCTCAAACCATACACAATCTGCTTTACATAATCCGATGCACAACACCACATCTGATACACTGTTCACGGCATGCATATACTGTACTCATACACTGCCTTCTGCACTGATAAACTGCTCACGGCACCCATACACTGTACTCATACACTGCATTCTGCACTGATTCACTGCTCACGGCACGCATATACTGTACTCATACACTGCATTCTGCACTGATTAACTGCTCACGGCATGTACTGTACTCATACATTGCATTCTGCACTGACAAACTGCTCACGGTATGTACTGATGCATCTGCCTTTCATGCTTTTCTAGCCTCCCTTCCAGATTCCTCCGGTGGGCGGTGCTCCAGCTGGACCTCCCGTTTCTACTCGGGATGGCAGGATATATCCCCGTACCAGAGGGGGGCGCACTTACGTCGGGAGCAGCTCACAGGCTCCAGTTCCAGACGACGAGTCTGAGGCAGAGACGGAGGCGGAGGCGGGGTCGTCGGAGGAGGAGACCGGGGACCGCTCGGGCTCAGACTCAGACAGCGATGCTCCTGATGATGCTCCTGGGCTTCTGCCCAGGAAGAGGGCGAGGACGGACCCTTAGGCGGGAGACCATTGATGTTGCTACAGATTTTTGCTGCTTTTCTTTTCTTCTCTTTTCTTTTGGTAGTTAGATTACCTTGTACTGCCACGAGTAGATTTTTGTTTCCAAAACTATGTACTTGAAAGAGATGATATGAAATGGAACAAACTTTTTGTCTGAAAAAGTGTTACATTTGTATATATCTGCATATTTCATACTTTGCACTGCATTGCATCATGTTACACCTCAAATGTAAATGAAAATGATTTGTTGTCTGACAATTGAACACTTGCACTGTAATAATCAGATAACCAACCAACTAAACAGCAACACAACACATACGAACCACTGCTCAAAATTGGACACACAGCCCATACTCTGCTGGGGACTAATCTGCTGGGGATTGATCTGTACGCAACCCGGAACGCAACATTCGGCCCATTCTGCATACAACAAATTCTGAATCAACAGCCCAATCTGACAAGACAGACCACGAAAGCTGAAACAGTTATAGTTGAAACACATCCGGATGTCCCAAATCATCCCTTTCCTTCTCCTGCCTCACACGAATGTAGAGAATAGCACAGCATTCAGAGCACAAACGATCTTTTCGAAGTAAGGAAGGGTTTCACGACCGGGGGTATCGAGCCTACAACAGGACACGGCGAGACAGACTCAAACAAAGAAACAAAGGCACACGACCTGACATAGCGAGACATGCTCGGAAAAGACTCGAAGCCAAAAGCAAGACCGACAAATCAAAAGACACGACACACGGACGTGTTTACGAAAGACCTCAGATCTCGAGGAGCCAGTTCCTCCGGGTATTATTCCCACCCTTTCTGATTTGCAATACTCACATCACTCGGCCCTCAAGCTCGGTTTTTCTCACAAAACTCTTCTCCTTACTTTTTCTCTCAACTTACACCTCTCTATTCCTTATTCTCTCATTTTTCATCCCTCCCCAGAGTGGTTGATGGATAAGTGAGAGGTTGCGGGTTCACGCCCGATACAGCTAGCTCGCAGCCACTTCTTCTGGTAGATAGGGTGCCTCTCGGGCAAGTGTGTTGGCAGGGGAAGGACAGAAGACCTGACTCAACTGTGCCCCTAGTTCGTCACTTTGACCATTTTTTTTTGTTTTCTTCCTAAAACAGTTTTGACCAAAAGTGAGGGTCGGATTAACACACTTGTTCAGTTTTTGATTTGAAAATCATGCCAATCAGGCCTTGAGCACTGAAAATTTTCCTTTTTTGAGTCCAAGAAAATGGTCCAGTTTTGGAAAATGAAATAGTTTTCGAGAAAATAGTCAACCTCAGTAAAAATTTTCAAAAACTATTTTTGCAAGCAATCAATGCCCAACGAGCACGAACTCACCCTCGAGATGCGCAACCTTGGATCAGAGGCAATGGAAAATTGCCCCTTGCTTAAAGGAGGGGCAAGGCAACGGAAAGTTGCCCCTGGTTTGGATGACAACTTAGGGCAACTTATGACAATGCATGGCAACGGAACGTTGCCCCTTGTTTGGATGATGCCGCAGCATGCTGTAAGCCAGTCCTCGTTGATGACGATCGGATCCTCGGACACGGAGGAGACGAAGACGGTCTGAATCAATATATGGACACAGTCACCTGGAAGGTGTTGGTGGTTGGACTTCAAGAGGAAGCTGGCCGCATAATTTCAATTGTCACAACCGAACTATCGAATTCAGAGGAGGCGAAGGTGATCAAAACCATTGCATGGACCAAGACGCTATGAAAGCGTTGGGGGCTGGACTTCAAGATGAAGTTGCCTACGTATCCCAAACATGGGAATCAAGCCTTACGTAGTTCCGGTTAAGGTACACTCGGGTATTTTAACCTTCACTTTTTAGGCTCTAATTTTTGCCAAGGCGCCTGTTGCAGGTTTTCGACCTTGCGAGCTATGTTTTTCTTTTCTTTTCAATTTTTTTGATTTTTCATTTCTTTTCTTCTTTTTTTTCTTTTGCTCTTTTTTTGTTTTCTTTTCTTTTCTTCTTTTTGCTTTTTGTATATATTTTCCTTGCTCTAACTTTTGCCTAGGTCGCCCTTCTGGGTTTTCGACGCAGCGAGCCTCTCAAAGGGTAAAAGTGTAGCAAGTCCATGCCAAATGGTTTTGAAATCGAAGCCCTCTATATCCAAGAGAGTGACTGTTGTGTTGACTTGCAGAAAGGTCCATCACGGTTGCTTCACAAGCCTTGCCTGGTGGGATCTGATCTTCTTGATCTGACTTTAATGCCTCTTGCTCGAGGGCTGCTTCAAATTGGGCCACACGGGCATTTGACTGCTTGGACATTCTGAACGGATTCCAGGTTCGAAACAGATAGATGGAACCTTGAGGCTGAGAGCGATCCTAGGCTGCACAATCTCAAGAGCGATTCCACACAGGTCTTCACAGGACTGCGCAAAACATTTTATTTTTGAAAGTTTTTAAGAAAGCGACACATCGCCTGCGCTAAAGATAGTGTGGAACCATTCTGGATCAAGCCAGGGTCCTTCTCAGTACTCGCGTTGACAGGCATGATTTCATTCATTAAAAGCTCAACATGCTTCTTTTTCTCTCAATTTCAGTCAAAGTTTTGCAAAACCCGAGGAATTTCTTCCTCTTCGTTTTTACCACCGCAGTGTTCAAAGAAGGTTTTGAAAAACTTAGGTTGTTACAACGAGTTCAAGGCACAAGAGAGTAGGTAGAATCCGCTGTCGTTCCATTCACATCTTCCGGCACAATTAGCTTAAACTGAAAGTAAGCACGAAAACGGGATAGCCGCAGCTGTTTCATTCCAAAACCCTGATTGCAACCGGCTCCTTAACTGAGACAGACTCAAAGGGAAAACAAAACAAGTAATTACAAGGTAAAGTGGTGCTCGAGGCAACAACCCCGGAATCACCTGGTATTCTATACAAAAGGGACTGACTCATTACAACAGGACAGACCCTGTAAGCAAAAAGACTGACTCAATACAGAGAGACAGACTCAAAACAAAACAACAGACTGACTCGACACCCAAGTCAGAATTTACAAAACTAGTATCGGTCGATGCTCAAAAATGCGTGCCAAACGCTACATCCAAAAATGCTCCAAACACTGCCCGCAGGCGGTTCACCTTCTAATTACATACTCGCGGTATCTGTGTCCTCGGTATCTGTGTCCTCACAATCCAAGAACTCTGTAGTGACTGATTTGGCCGAGGTAGGCGGGAGGATAACCTTGTTGTCAATCAAATCCTGTACCTCATGACGGAGGCGGAAGCAATTATCAGTAGCATGACCAGTCTGCTGATGGTACGCACAGTACTGAGTGGCATCATGGCCTGCTGGAAGGGGTTTGGGGAGCGGCCTAGGATCGAGAGGTGTAAGATGCCCCTTTTTGGCCAAGATCAGGAGTGCCCTAGACAAAGGCATGTAGAGGGGATGGAAGACCCTGCGCCCTCGGGGCAGGTACTTCGGAGCCTGAGCACTCTTGCTAGATGCACTAGCGAACGGATCGGCGGGCGCGGCCTTGGATTTCTGATCCTTCCCGGATGCAAGGTTGGGAGCGGGAAGAACTTTTTTGGCATGACGGGGCCTATCCCGATTCTCCGATTGACTGGAACTGCCCTCAGGCGGGGTGGGGAAAGCATCCTCCACAGCTTTTGTCACAACTGCAGATATCTGTTGCTTGTTCATCCCCCCGGCTTTCAAAGCCTCGACTGCCCACAGCAGCTGTTCGATAGGGTCGGCATCTGCCTTCATCTTATCTTTACTTCTGGCCTCGGCCTGGTTGAGGGTTTGGGTGGATATTGGTGCATCATTGCCATGGTTGGAGGCCATCTCCGGTTGACTCAGTTTAATCACAATTCGCCCCAACAGCGGGGGCTCCTGAGGTACAAAGCTCCCGGCATATGGTGCGACTGGCGGTGAAGCCGACATCCCATAGGCGAGATTCGCCACAGACCTCTGGAGATCTCCTATCATCCCCATTAGTTCAAAAGTAGTAGGCTCACGAGCCTGATATAGCTGAGGGGCCCAGACCGGGTGCGCAACCGGCGATCTGGGTGGATGCGGCATATCAACAGTAGTTTCGCTGTGTAGGGTGATTCCCTGATCCAACGCGGCCGCCATGACCACAATCTCTTCTGATTCTGCGTCATGCTGAGACACTAGCTATCCTGGATCAACTCTCTGATTTTCTGAACTGAAACGGGAAACAAGCAGTATTTTAGCCCCAAACAGATCAAACACGGGTGTAGCCGGACAACTGTACTCTACTACTGATCACTGTTCCCCCCAGAATTACTGTTCAAAACTGAACTGATACCCGCAGACATAACCAATTCTCAACAACACTGATACTAGTGCCCTCAGGCCTGATGCTCAAACTTTGCAAACTGATATATGCGTTCCCCTGCAGAGATACACTCTAAAAGCATATAGCAAGCAAATGAGAGCCAATACACCCCTATGTTGGGATAGGGTTTCCCTGTCCTATTTTATCAGGAGCTAGGGTTTCACTACGCACGCAGCGGTCTCAAACAACCTATATCGGGTAAGCAACCTGTCCTAGTTTGGAATGGTCACTATGGATTTCGATTTGCACTAGGTCGAATGGTTGAAAAGGGTGCCCCGGTAAAACCGGGGTTTGTGTTCCCATACTGGCAGAGCCCGCAACCGGTCAGCCTTATGGACATGCCTTGACAAGACAAGCCTCCGGCAAACCGCTCAGGAATAGCAGATGGCCAACACGGTGTCCTAGGCGCACCAATGCACATGCAATGCAAAGAAACACATAAGTGTAGTCAAAACAGGATATCACGAGTTCGAGTCAAGCTCTCTAAAATCCCCAGCAGAGTCGCCAGAAACTGTAGACGTCCCCGAACGCATCCCGGGGAGGGTGCGACTTCCCCCCCGTTCTGGTTCGATATTGGGTCACTACAGTTCAAAGGACTCAAATGTCACGGTTCTTAATCTTGAACCAAAGAGTCCAACTCTGGCAAATCGTTTTGAAGAAAAACTGATTTTTGAAAAGAAGTGCCAAACATGGACTGCTTTGCCAGATTACAGAGTCGCCACCTAAATATTTTAAAATGGGAAAATTTAGGAAACCCTGACTCTACCGAAGGCCACGTGTCCGTCATCACCAAAGTGATCTTGGCTCGGGAGCTTGGGTACGATCGGGGAAGGTCAGCTATGAGCACCCCCTCTCGCCCGGTCCGAAGACCGGCCTCTACTAACCGTGATATCTGATTTTGAAAACGTCATGTGTTCTTATTCCAATTATTAACCTAGAATTACTATGTTATGCACACAGCAAACAAGTATAGACTAGATTGCCTAATTTGGAAATAAGCATTGCATATCCGTTTGTTTCGAAAACACTTTGGAATTTGCTACTCGCAAGTAGGCTAAAATACGGATTTCAATGAGTTTTCCAACTCAAGAAATCCAACCTCCACCCACAGGCATTCAAACAGTTTATCTCATGTAAGCACTTAGCCGCATAGTAAGCATACTGTCATGTCAACATTCACACACATGCGAGATGCTAAAGCATAAAGACTTACATCGTACTCCGTGCCAAAACAATAAACCAGTTAGCAAACATGCATGACCTAGTTCATGTTAGAATGACTAATGCATCACAAGCAAGGATGTGATTTAGAGTAGGCTCGGCTAATCCTAAAATGGCATGTAAGGTGCAATCAGTTGATGCACGTATTCAATTTGGAAATTGAAAATACAATACAGTTTGTATGATGTACCGAGCCCGGTGCATGTAAACAAATGCATGGATGCACGCATGCATTGCATAAGGTATGCTAAAATAGACGTGCCCTAATCTACCATCATAAGCAGGTAAATAAAAGGGGAGAAAGAAGTGGGGGTTGGAAGACATACAAACCACTCACCCACACTTATTACATATTTGCCCTCACTCGGAGGGACCGAATAAATAATACAAATTAATTAACTACACAAGCTAATTAAATATTACAAATTAACTAAATTAACCAAATAAATTAATTAATCTAATTAAAGCAGTAAACCGCCTCGAGATGAGGGCCGGATGCAATGCATACTCGGGACTTGCTCGGAATTGCACTGCCATGCTTAGATTGCCTCTGTTTTCCCTGTTTTGCATCTCAGAAGACTGCCAAAGTCTCAGAAGTGCCTCCCAGGACACGGAGAGACATCATCGGCTGAGTAGGACTTCCACCGGCAGTAGTATGAGCTCATCGGCACTGAATTCATCCATCGGCCATCAATAGACTGCCGGTCGGCACTAAATACTGCCGGCCGGCACTTAATGTCTGCAGAACCTGCAACTCACAGCAGCAGAGGGCAAAAACTTGCATGGCAATGTAATTCAAGCAATTTATGCATCAAACACATTCTTTATCATGTTAATGACTCAAAGGAGGATGTGCCTCGATTCTCGGACCACCAATCACGCATTTCCATGCATGATGGCCCAAGGAACCAAGTATGCACTTTCAATTTCAAATGCATGCAAACCATATAAACAAACAAGGGTGCCGAACCTCTATCATGTTTATCTCAAGAGGCCTAGCATGCATGTCAATGCAATGAAATCCTAAGCATATTGGCTAGCATGCAATATGGACAATACAAGGCGCTTATGTAAGCATACAAGCAAACATGTAAGGCAAGCATGCAAACCAAATAAAAGGTGGACTTAAACATGATCTAGGCAACTCTAACTAGGCCTAAAATCAGTAGCCAAAATGCTAAGTATGAGAGCTAAACACACATACACATATACACATGTTAAGGCACACAACTTAGGCATTAAACAAACCACTCTCAAGCACACTTGAAAGGAGATAACATGGATGATTAGCATGCAACATGAGCTCTAAAATCATGTCAAAGTGTGGTGTTAAACCAACTCAAAATAGACCAAACAAAGCATGCAAATGGTCCAAGACTTAAAGCAAGTCAATGAGGCATTGAACTATACTTATGCAAGACAATTATGGCATGCATTAAACAACTAAAAACCGGTTTTTAGCATGTTAAAACAAAGCCAAAAGGCTACTTAGATGGCATTTAAGAGGCTTGAAACCAAAGGCATGCACAATGACCAAAACATGGAGCATTCAATACATGCTTTTAAAGCATTAAAGAGGCGACTAAGGCAAGCATACAAGCACACCAAAGGGACTGAAATGACATGCTAGATGGTTCCAAACCATCAAAATGAGGTAAGCAACACATGCTACACATGCATGCTCAAAGGCTAGCAAGCCTAAAATGCAAAGGGGCTATATAATGCATGCCAAGATCAACCAAATGACTATGGACAGAGCTAAAACATGTCAAAATAAGCACAAAACATTCACAAATCTAAGCCTAAAGCATGCTCAAATTAGGGCTAACAACCTAAGGCATGTTAAGGCAATACAAGGTATTACATGGCAACTATGCTAAGCATGCATAAGGGACCAAAACCAACACATAGCAATGTTAAATCATGATATCCAAAGCATGAATAACAGTCCATACATGCTCAACACACACTCAAGCACAATGCTCCCTCAAAAGGCAAAACTTGCCATTTTCAAGGACATCAAGGAGAGGGGGTGACCCCTCCTTCTTAGGACTTTAAGGCATCATCTTCACCATTGAAATCCCTCAAGATTTCAGTGGTGAAGAGACCCAAACACCAAAATCCCGGATCTCAACAAAATAGCACAAAATGAGGCCTTTTCAAGGCCTAAGGGTGGTCAAACCTCCCCAAAGCACAAAACACTCTTAATAGACAATAAAGAGGACTAAAAAACAGAACTTTTATGTGTTAATCACTAAGCACAAAAACAGTTCTAAGCTATGCAAAAATGGAGTGTAAAAATGGGGTAAAAATGGGGAGTTTCTCACCCTTGTTGACCACCTTCACAAGAGTTGATGTTGTTGCTTCCTTGAGCTCAAATCCAGCCAAGAACACCAAGAACAACCTCTTGGAACCTCAGAAACCAAGAAAAGGTGAAACACTAGGTGTTGATGTGCAATAGTATGAACAAATGCACCTAGAACACTTAAGAGAGAGAGGTATAGAGATATGATATGTATCAATCCTAGACCTAAAACCAGAGCTCTCTCTGAGTTGTTTTCTCTCTAAAAAGCCCAACCCTAAAGCCAAGGGGGGAGGCCTCTTCTTATAGAAGAGGCAATCTTGTAAGCTTAGTCACTAAGCAAAACAAGAAGTGCATCCCTCCATACACGTGTATGGAGGGGAAGCCAAAGCCATACAGCTGTCTGAAAATATCTCCAAAAGCAGCTGAACAGTAGTCGGCAGGGCAAAATTGTCATTTTGACAAAATTGACTGCCGACCGGCACAAAAGAGTGCCGACCGGCACAAAAGAGTGCCGACCGGCACAATATAGTGCCGATGGCAACAACAACCAGCCGGTGGCCTCTAGCCACTGCCGGTGGTGTGTGGGGATGCCTCAAAAGGCACTCCCTGCCCCTCCAAGGCAGAACACAAGTGTTTGGTGCAAAACCAGACACAAAACGGTCGAGTTCGGAGATCTTGAGGCAAGGCGCGTAGCCGAGGACTCCGGGAACTCCAAACGAACACAAACATGGATAATCACCGAGTGTTCAAACGGTGACGTCCAAGTCTTGAGGACGGTCAAAAATGGGGTGTCTACAGGGCTCCTGTAACATGTCCGCAAGGGACCTCGCTACAGTTCGGACTCGATTTGTGCCACGGTTCTAAATCTTGAACCAAAGAGTCCAAATCCAGCAAATCGTTTTGAAAACAGATTTTTTTGAAAGAAGTGCCAAACATGGACTGCTTTGCCAGATACAGAGTCGCCACCTAAATATTTTTTAATGGGGAAATTTAGGAAACCCTGACTCGGTGCCAAAGGCCACGTGTCCGTCATCACCAAAGTTGCCTCCGCTCGTGAACTTGGGTACGATTGGGGAAGGTCACTTCGTGAGCACCCCCGCTCGCCCGGTCAAAGACCGGCCTCTACTAACCATGATATCTTATTTTGAAAACATTGTGAGTTCTTATTCCGATTATTAGCCTAGGTTACTACGTGATGCGCACAGCATACAAGTATAGACTGAGTCGCCTGAATTGGAACAAAACATTTCATGTTTGTTTGTTTGAAGGATGGTTTGCTACCCGCAGGTAGGCTTAAAAATGCAGATTTTGCCACCCTCAAGTGGGCTTGGAAAACATGGTGTTGCCACTATCTAGTGGGCTTAAAACAAACATTTGATGAATTGTCCCAATCCAAGTAACCTAACCTTCACCCACAGGCATTCAGGCAGTTATATCACATAAGCAAATAGCCTCATGGCAAGCATGCTATCATGGCAACACTCACACGCATGCAAGGATGCTAAAGCATAAAACTTACCGAGTACTCCAACCCAAAACAGAAGCTACATTAGAAATCCATGCATGATCCTAGATACACAGAATTGCCTAATGCAACACATGCAAAGATGCAACTATAGCAGGCTCGGCTATTCTAAATATGGCATATGGAATGCTACAACTAACACGTATTCAATTTGGAATTGAAATACAAATGCAGTTTGTATGATGCGCCGAGCCCGGTGCGTGCAAAACAGATGAATGATGCAAGCATGCTGTCATACTGTATGCTAATTGAAATATGCCCTATATCTAACCATCGTAAGCGGGTAAATAAAAGGGAGAAAGACGTGGGGTTGGAAGACATACATCACACTCACCCACACTTATTACAATTATGCCTCGCGCAGAGGGTCCAAATAAATATACAGTCCGAATAAAAGAATAGTACAGTCCGAAATAATAATTATACAAATTCCTAATTAATTATCAAATTAACTAAGAAAGCTGTAAACTGGCATGCAAGCCAGGGACTGCCTTGACTCCGTTCTGAATAATGAAATGATGCATGTTGGGCTGCCTTGCGCGGAAATCCACTGGGACGCCCCAATTAGCCTCTGTTTGCAATGTTTCTAGAAATGCGTGCCAGACTCCGGAAAGTTGCTGATTCTTCCTTTGCTGTAACAGAGAGCAGAAGAGGGGCATAGCAATGTATTTCACAAATATATGCATGCCTCGATTCTCGCGCCACCAACCACGCATATCGATGCATGATGGCCGAGGAGTCGGATTGCACAACTCAATATGGAGTGAATGCAGATGAATGCTACAACAAAAACCTAACTCCATCATGGGTAATCCGGAGTGTCGGTGACTTGGGAATTGAGACACGTTCCGTCACTCGGAGTACGAAACGTACCTCGTTTCCCGTGCCCGGTCTAACTCCTATCCCGAACACGATGCAATATGCATGATATGCATGAAATGCAGCTAAGATACAATCCTAACATACACAATGCTATGAAAATGAGATGCCTCGAAATGCATGCACGCGGGCACGCAAACCGAGGCAATGATCCTAAGGCGTGAAATAGCATACGCAATGCAAATTGGACTTACACTAACACGAGTGAACCTCAGTCACACTCACATAAGAGGCCGTCGGATAAAAATGGAGTGCCTTGAAATGTGTGCACACGGGCACGCGAACCGAGGCAATGGCATACACAATGCAATGATGCTAAAATGAGATGTCTCGAAATGCGTACACACGGGCACGCAAACCGAGGCAATGGCATACACAATGCAATGATGCTAAAATGGCATACGGAATGCAAAATGGACTTACGCTAACATGAGTAAACCTCAGCCACACTCACATAAGAGGCCATCGGATAAAAATGGAGTGCCTCGAAATGCGTGCACACGGGCACGCATACCGAGGCAAAGGCCCTAAGGCATGAAATGACATACGAAATGAAATGAGGGCTTACACCAACATGAGAGGGCCTCAACCGCACTCACATAGGATGCCGGAAGATGAAAAATGAGATGTCTCGAAATGCGTGCCCGTGGGCACGCAAACCGAGAAATGGCCCGAAGGCATGGAATGACATGCAAAATGAGACATGGCATATGGAATATGGAACATGCAAATTTCAGCAGCGAAAATGATGCAAAAAAGCCCCCGAATCATAGCAGAATTACACCCGATGCCCGAAATAAGTCCCGAAATGCAATGGAATGGCCTACAGCTATGTCAAACATGCACAATATGGACATGAAGTGTAAAGACAGATGCTAGGCAGTCCCTAAACTAGCATTTTTCCAGTACAAATCATGGCCAAACAACAATCATAGATGGGGCAAAAACAGCATGCAAAAATGGGGGAAAAGAGGAAATAATGAAGTAAGTGGTACATGCAATGCTCAAACTGAAAAATACAGTTCTACAAAACTGAAGAGGGACCAAAAATATGAACATTTACAGCTTATGGTAACCCTCAAAACAGTATGTAGATATGCTCAACATAGCATGCAAAATATGAGCCAAAAGAGGGCTATAAAGAGAGGTATACCAAGCATTCACCAAAAAGCCTAAGACCCTTAATGAAATATGCCAAGAGGATCAAAATATGACTCTTTCCAGACCTGATGATGGCCGAAAACAGAACCTAGATAGGCTTAACAAAGCATGCAAAAATGGGGGTCAAAGAGGGGTATAATGACAAGTATAACATGGAGACCCCCAACAAAGTTTATCCCTTCTACAATGTTGTAGAGGGACCCAAAATAAGCCTACTCACAGTTCATGACATGCTCCAAAACAGATCACATGTAGGCCAAACAAATCATGCAAATTTACGGTAAATATACGAGATTATGAAACAAGTGCATGATAGAGAGGCAAAACAGGGTTGAGCCCTTCTTCAATGTTGAAGAGGGGCTCAAAATAGGCCCACTCACAGTTTATATCAGGCTCAGAAATAGATCACACATGAACTAAAAATAGCATGCAAGTTTACGGTAAATATGATGGATATTGAAGCAAGTGGTATGTAGAAGCTCCAAACAAGGTTGAGCCCTTCTACAATGTTGTAGAGGGGCTCAAAATAAGCCTAGACTCAGTTAGGGTCGGAGCCCAAAACCTCAAGCAAATAGGGTAGAAAAATGAAGCAAGAATAAGCTCAAAAAGGGGTAAAAGAGTACTCACCCTTGAAGACAAGACTTTTGTTGCTTTTTGGCTTGAATTTGTTGCTTCTTAGCCTTTGAAAAACCTTCCTTTGCTGCTGGAATGGAAGTGGTGATGGTGAGGCTTGGTGTTGATGAACAAATGAGGCTAACACTTGAAGTTTTTGGAGGTTTTTGGATAGGGAGATGTAGGCAAATGCTTGGGAGCTCTTCTAGGAAGTTTTTGTAACCCTAATGAAGGAGTTGGCCAGCCACTTATAAAGGCCAAGAAGGGGGTGTAAAAGAGGAGGGAAATGCACCCAAGCTTTCCCTCCCAAAATATCCCCCGGATGCCCAGATATTTTGAAGAAACAGCCATACAGCTGTAATGAACACAGAGTGAGGATGCAGGCCGGCTAGCTGCTTTTGCTGGAGGTGGCCGGCTGGCCACCCCCCATGGCCGGCCGGCCAAGGGCAAAAATGGGAAGTGAAAATTGCTGGCCGAGCACCAAAGGGTAGTGTCCTCCCATGTATGTACAACAAAGCCCTGTGGTTGGAATCTGGCAACTCTGAACCAAGAGAGACAACAAGCCACTTAAAAGAGGGGTTCAAAAGGGTCAAATGCAATTACTGGCCGGCCATGTGTTTTTAGGGTCCTCCCAGGTCTCCTCAGCACAAATATGTGGTTTTGGCTCAAAGAAAATGGCCCTAGGGTGTTCAACATTAGCCCGGAAGTGAGAAAAACGGGCGCCGGGGGGCGCCGGAGGAGCATAACTGGTTGTTTGAGACAATTACTGTCCTCCCACCCTCCAGTGACCTTCCTTATGGTAAAATAGAGGTACCTGCCAAAAATGAACGAAAACCAATGCAAAACGAAAGCTCGGGGGCCAAAACACGCAGTTCGGGATCCCGAAAACCGGCTGTTAAGCACCGAAAATGGTGTTTGGCCACGAAGTGGGTATCTAAGACCCCAGTGTCCCTCGTTATGATAAAACAGAGGTACCTGCTAAAAATGAACAAAAACCGATGCAAAACGAATGCTCGGGGGGCCAAAACACGCAGTTCAGGGTCTCGAAAACCGGCCGTTAAGCACCGAAATTGGTGTTTGGCCACGAAGTGGGTATCTAAGACCCCAGTGTCCTTCGTTAGGGAGTAAATGAGATGTATGCCAAAAACCGGAGGTATCGGAGATGGTTGGGTGGTCCCGAACCGAGGCACACGGCCTGACGGTTCCGAAAACCGGTAACCAGGCTCCGAAAAGGGCAAAACAGCCTACGGCCATGAAACGTAGCCCACGGCCACTGGGAGATAGTCTACAGGACCTCTCCCTCCCCTCAGGAAAGAAAACAGAGAAAACCGAGTCTGGTTCGCAAACCGAGACAAGGCAGAGAAGAGGGTTCGGAAGTCCGGAGGCAGGGCTCACGGCCGCGACTCTGAGACTTCTGAACGAGCACAATATGCAACATCACCGAGCGCTCAATCGGTGACGTCTGAGTCTTAAGGTCGGTCAAAAATGGTGGTGTCTACAGCTCCGAATCTGGAGACTTTAATTGGCCAATCGTGATATCTACGAAGGGTGCTCCGAATCCGGAGGCTTGATCGGCCCAAAGACGTCATTCGCCAATGGGGCTCCGAATCTGGAGATTTTAATTGGCCAATCGTGATATCCACGAAGGGTGCTCTGAATCCGGAGACTTAATCGGCCCATAGACGTCATTCGCCGATGGGGCTCCGAATCCCGGAGACTTTGATTAGCCAATTGTGATATTCACGAAGGGTGCTCCGAATCCGGAGGCTTGATCGGCCCATAGACGTCATTCGCCGATGGGGCTCCGAATTCGGAGACTTTGATTGGCCAATCGTGATATCCACGAAGGGCGCTCCGAATCTGGAGGCTTGATCGGCCCATAGACGTCATTCGCCGATGGGGCTCTAAATCTGGAGACTTTGATTGGCCAATCATGATATCCACGAAGGGCGCTCCGAATCCGGAGGCTTGATCGGCCCAAAGACATCATTCGCCGATGGGGCTCTGAATCCGGAGACTTTGATTGGCCAATCATGATATCCATGAAGGGTGCTCCGAATCCAGAGGCTTGATCGGCCCAAAGACGTCATTCGTCGATGGGGCTCCCAATCCGGAGACTTTCATTAGCCAATCGTAATATCCACGAAGGGCACTCCAAATTCGGAGGATTGATCGGCCCATAGATGCCATTCGCCGATGGGGCTTCGAATCCGAAGACTTTGACTGGCCAATCATGATATCCACGAAGGGCGCTCCGAATTCGGAGGCTTGATCGGCCCATAGACGTCATTCGCCGATAGGGCTCAGAATCCGGAGACTTTGATTGGCCAATCGTGATATTCACGAAGGGCGCTCCGAATCCGGAGGCTTGATCGGCCCAATGACATCATTCGCCGATGGGGCTCCGAACCCGGAGACTTTGATTGGCCAATCGTGATATCCAGGAAGGGCGCTCCGAATCCGGAGGCTTGATCGGCCCAAAGATGTCATTTGCCGATGGGGCTCCAAATCCGGAGACTTTCATTAGCCAATCGTGATATCTACGAAGGGCGCTCCGAATCCGGAGGCTTGATCGGCCCAAAGACGTCATTCGCCAATGGGGCTCCGAATACGGAGATTTTAATTGGCCAATCGTGATATCCACGAAGGGCGCTCCGAATCCGGAGCTTGATTGGTCCATAGACGTCATTCGACGATGGGGCTCCGAATCCGGAGGCTTTGATTAGCCAATCGTGATATCCAAGAAGGGCGCTTCAAATCCGGAGGCTTAATCGGCCCAAAGACGTTATTCGCCGATGGGGCTCCGAATCAGGAAACTTTAATTGGCCAATCGTGATATCCACGAAGGGCGCTCCGAATCCGGAGGCTTGATCGGCCCGTAAACGTCATTCGCCGATGGGGCTCTGAATCCGGAGGCTTTGATTGGCCAATCGTGATATCCACAAAGGGCGCTCCAAATCCGGAGGCTTGATCGGCCCAAAGACGTCATTCGCCGATGGGGCTCCGAATTCGGAGACTTTAATTGGCCAATCGTGATATCCACGAAGGGCGCTCCGAATCCAGAGGCTTGATCGGCCCAAAGACGTCATTTGCCGATGGGGCTCCGAATTCGGAGACTTTAATTGGCCAATCGTGATATCCACGAAGGGCGCTCCAAATCCGGAGGCTTGATCGGCCCATAGACATCATTCGCCGATGGGGCTCCGAATCCGGAGACTTTAATTAGCCAATCGTGATATCCACGAAAGGCGCTCCGAATCCGGAGGCTTGATCGGACCAAAGACGTCATTCGCCGACGGGGCTCCGAATCCGGAGACTTTAATTGGCCAATCGTGATATCCACGAAGGGCACTCCGAATCCGGAGGCTTGATCAGAACATCTTTGAACTAGATTCTGTAGTAGATGAATGAGAATCTTTGTATTACAGAAAAAGAGAAGTTCATAGCGAACAGTTTGGAACAAGCATCACGTCCCACAAGTCGGGTTAATAATAAAATTTGTTTAAATGCGTGGAATTCCAGGGTCGTGGCAGACTCCTTCCTGACATGTCTTTAAGCCGATATGCCCCTACTCCGGCGATCGAATCAATCTAGTAGGGGGCGTCCCAGTTAGGACCCAATTTTCCATCGGCCGGTTTCCTGTCGACTGGAAGCACCTTCTTCTAGACCAATTCTCCTGGTGTGTAGCGGTGCAGCTGAACCCGTTGGTTATACGATTTTTCCAGCTACTGCTAGTACCGTGCCATGGACGCAAGGGCTCGGTCTCTTCGCTCTTCGATTAGAATCAAATCCAAAGCCAGCATCATGTTGTTTCGGCCCGTGTCAAAAACTTGCGACTTGAGTGTCAGGTGGCCGATCTCTAGGGGTAAGATCGCCTGGGTTCCAAAGCATAGGGCCAACGACGTTTCTCCAGTCGATCTTCTCGGTGTAGTTCGATGAGCCCACAGTACACTCGGCAATTCTTCGACCCATTTGCCTTTGGCTTTCTCTAGCCTCTTCTTGATGCCGTCTAAGATGGATTTATTAGAGGCTTCGGCTTGGCCATTACTTTGGGGGTAAGCCGGCGTAGAAAAGTAAGGTCGAATACCATATTTGCTGCACAGCTCTCAGTATACGCCACAATCAAACTGGGTGCCGTTGTCTGAGATAAGAGCTCTGGGAATGCCGAATCGTGTTATAATGTTCCTCCACACAAAGCACTTAACGTCAGCATCTCGAATGTGTGTTAATGCCTCTGCTTCGACCCATTTCGTGAAGTAATTTGTTGCGACGATCAGGTGTCGCTTGTTCCCTGGGGCCCTCGGCAATGGTCCTACGATATCAAGCCCCCACTAGGCGAACGACCAAGGACTGGTGATAGAGTTCAACTCTTCAGCAGGCAGATGGTTTAACGGGAAGAATTTCTAGCACTGTTCACACTTTTTTGCATAACACTCAGCGTCCGCTCTCATTGTCGGCCAATAATACCCCTGCGTTATAGCTCGATGGGCCAAAGAGCGTCAGCCAGAACGGGCTCCACAACTGCCTTCGTGTATCTCAGTTAGAAGCTCCCCGACTTTGTCCGGGTGCACACATTCCAAATATGGGCCAGAGAGTGACTTTTCATAAAGTCTTCCTTGCGGATCCAGGTAGTATCGCATGGCTTTGTTTCGCAGCTTATGTGCTTCTCTCTTGTCCTCTGGGAGCTATTCAGAAGATAGGAATGCAACAATGGGATCCATCCAGCTTGGTGCAGATTCTATAACGTTGATTTGGACTTCCTCCGAAGGGCCAATGCTTGGCTCTGGGATGAATCCTACTTCGATGGTCCGTTTAATCTCTGAGTTGATTGCGGAGGCTAGGCAAGCCAAGGCATCTGCATGGGTGTTCTAATCACGTGTTATCTGGTTCAACTTATGATGGTCGAATTTTGCCAACAAGGAATTAGCCGTTTTCATGTAGGCCGCAATACGGTCGTTTCTTGCTGCGTACTCCCCCTTTAGCTGATTGATCACCAGTTTTGAGTCGCAAAACACAAGCAGACGCCGAGCACCTAGAATATGCACGTTCTGCAAACCGGCTAAAAGGGCTTCGTATTCGGCTTCGTTATTTGATGCTTCGAAGCTGAGCTTGACGGCCTGCTCAATTGTTGCACCGTCGGGGGTCATGATTACAACTCCAGCTCCACTGCTCCGCTGATTGGATGATCCATCACAATACAACTGCCAGATGTCCCCAACATAAATCCTTCAGTTCGGCTTCGGTCAAATTTCATCTGACTTGAAGTCGGCGACATCATACTTGAAGTCGGCAAGGCCCCTAGTGAATTTGGCGATAAAGTCGACAAGCACATGTCCCTCGATTGAGGTTCTGGGTAGAAATTGAATATTGTACTGGCCCAGTTCCAGAGCCCACTTTGAAACACCTCCAGATGCTTCCGCACTGTGTAGTACTGATCGGAGGGGATAATCTGTCAGCATCCCAATGTTATGCCCTTGGAAGTAATGCATGAGCTTCCTTGCCACCATAACTAAGGCTAGGATGAGCTTTTCTAGCGGAAGATAGTGTGTTTCGGCATCAAGCATTGCCTTGCTCACATAATACACTAGCCGCTGCTCCCCCAGCTCTTCCTTTATTAATACGGCGCTGACGGCTTGGTCAGAAATTGCTAGGTACAA
This sequence comes from Camellia granthamiana, assembly GCA_036172215.1. Classification (NCBI taxonomy): domain Eukaryota; kingdom Viridiplantae; phylum Streptophyta; class Magnoliopsida; order Ericales; family Theaceae; genus Camellia; species Camellia granthamiana. The sequence continues at coordinate 31,555,162 of CM069913.1, read as the reverse complement.
AATGAACGGGTCGCCAGCGGAGGGTGTTGTCAGGAGTAGTACTGTGCGGAGGTAGGTCTTCAGGCCGTTGAAAGCGGCTTCGCACTCGGCGGACCATTCAAAGGCCTTGCCCTGCCGTAGTGTATGAAAAAATTGTCGGCAGCGATCTGTGGACCGGCTGATAAACCTGTTGAGTGCGGTAGCCATCCCTATCAACTTTTGAACCTCCTTTACTGAACGAGGGGAGCCAAGCTCCAGGACTGCTGTGATTTGCCTTGGGTTGGCTTCGATTCCTCTATGGTTGACAATGTAGCCCAAGAATTTGCTAGAACCGATACCAAATGCACATTTGGAAGCGTTCAACTTCATTCCATATTTGCGTAGGATGCCGAATGTCTCTTCCAAATCGTCTATATGATTCTGCTCTTCTTTGGATTTGACCACCATATCGTCAATGTACACTTCTATAGTTTTGCCGAGTTTCTCCTTGAACATGGTGGTGACCAGTCTCTGGTAGGTTGCCCCTACATTCTTCAACCCAAAAGGCATTACCTTATAGCAATAGTTCCTCTTGGGGTGAGGAATGCAATTTTCTCTTGGTTCTCCGGATGCATAGCGATTTGATGATAACCTCTATACGCATTAAGGAAGCTCATACGCTGATGGCGCACTGTAGCATCTACAATGTAACAACCCAGATTTTTAATTATTCTGTAAAATTTATACTAATATTATTTAATCTTAGTTCGAAAAATATATAATTTATTATATACTATTATTCGTAATTTTGTAAAATCATATAATTATTAAAAATTTAGGGGTAAAAATATAAATTATAATAATAATTATGTGTGTGATAGCAAAATAAATAATTAATTTTCTGTTAGTACAAGATAAAGTGTAATTTAATTAAGAATTAAATTATTTATATAATTATATTAAAAAGTTGGGTCAAAAGGTAATTATCTTAAATATCTATTAAGGATAAGAATGAATCTATATAATTATGAATTAAATCTGAGCGAAAGCGACCCCTGCCACGTGTTGAGCGCCTGTGGCGTCCTCCTCCCTATTTAAGGGAGGAGTTTATCAACCTGCGTAAAGAAAAGAAAAAGAAGAAAGAAAGAAAAGAAGAAAAAAAGGAAAGAAAGAAAAGAGAGGAGAGGAAGAAAAGAATAATGGAAGTTGAAAGGGCCTTTGATAGTGGAAAGCAATGGTGAGGTATTAAAGTTAAGGTGAGTTATATTATATCTTGAGTCACCAAAATGTATTTTACGTATGTTTTGACTTACCAAAATCTGTTTTACACAAGTATGTTTTATTAGTATATTAATAAAAGTTATATTTTCTAAAGATTTCAGTTACGTGGTCTTATTTCTGAACCCTATTTGCTTAAAAGGAAATCCATGGATATGTTTGTTTATATTTTAAGGAAGATTTGGCTATGACCTTATAAACAATTATGTTTTGTAAGTACCACCACGGGAGTCCTATGCCTTTGGGGACTTAAATAACCATTGGCCTCTGTTTGACCACTTTGTGGTCCTCTGTTTGTCATGGATCCATTGACTTTTGTTCTGTGCGGACCAAAGTGCTACGCAGAACTAAGTGCTACACTATTGTGGGAGCTACCTCTAGAATCCGTACGAGCCACCTCTTGAATCCGTACCTCTGTTCTGACTGTCACTTCAGTGACCTCTGTTCTGTTCTATTCTGTACCGTGGTTATGGTTATATATTTATATAATATCTGTATTTCAGTTCTGCTACTTAAATGATTTCTACTACTCAAATGATTTGTTTATGTAAATGTTTTAGCCTAACTAACGATCCATGGTTATTTCGTGTCCCTTATACTCTTGGTATAATATTTCTCACTCTGCCATGTGCTTATAGTTTTTTTTATCAATTTTCAGAAAGCAACACAATTCAGAAATAACTTTTGGAAAGTCTTAGATGCAAGGCTGCGGATTAGACAAACACAGCACTTTTATTGATATTTTTATATGTAAATATCGACCTTTTTGGTCAGTATACTTTTGTAATAAAAGTAGAAGCTCCAATGATTATTTTGGTACCCTTATTTAAATATTTCTTCCGCTTGCGTTTATTTACTTGTTCAAGAATTGGCCGTAGGTAACTTCAGTTACTGGCCATCACGATGCTTAACCCTTGGGTACGGAGAGCGGGTCGTGACAAGTGGTATCAGAGCAATGATTTATAAAAAAAAAAAAAATCATCATTGGAGCATAGGACACATGCACATTTAAGAAGTGGGATAGCGGGTAATTAGTACCTAAATATTACATTTTGTTAGTCGATTTAATTATATTATAATTTTATATGATTATATATAATAAATTTTTTTTTGTGTGCTTATTTTTGAAGGATATTAGATATAATTTATATTTGTTATAGTAAAAGAAGAACAAGAAAAGAAGAATGTCGGGCTCAAGCACCTACCAAAATTATAATATAATTAAATCCATATAATTTTCAGTTCAGTATTCAAAAAAAAAATTTATTTTGATTTTTTTTAAAAAAAAAAAACAAAAGTGGATTCAAATTATAAAGATATTAATTTTGAAACTATTCCCCATCAATGAAAAGTTCATCTCAAATTTTTTTAATTCTTGCATATAATTCTGCCATTATGTTCTTATTTTTATTTATTTTTATCGTGAACAAAACGAGTGAAAATTTTTTAAAGTCGTTCCTTATTTCTCATTTTAGCCCAAACCAATTTTTGACAACTAGAAAGTGAGTAATTCTTGGTAAAGTTTTTTTTTTAGGTACTATTTTCTATCAGATTAATCATCTAATATATATTTATCAGAGTGCGCAGCGGATAGCTTACATATGACAAATTTCGAGGACGAAATTTTAAAAGGGGGGAAGATTGTAACAACCCAGATTTTTAATTATTCTGTAAAATTTATACTAATATTATTGAATCTCAGTTCGAAAAATATATAATTTATTATATACTATTATGCGTAATTTTGTAAAATCATATAATTATTAAAAATTTAGGGGTTAAAATATAAAATAACAATAATAATTATGGGTTGTTGATAGCAAAATAAATAAATAATTTTCTGTTAGTACAAGATAAAGTGTAATTTAATTAAGAATTAAATTATTTATATAATTATATTAAAAAGTTGGGTCAAAAGGTAATTATCTTAAATATCTATTAAGGATAAGAATGAATCTATATAATTATGAATTAAATCTGAGCGAAAGCGACCCCTGCCACGTGTTGAGCGCCTGTGGCGTCCTCCCTCCCTATTTAAGGGAGGAGTTTATCAACCTGCGTAAAGAAAAGAAAAGGAAGAAAGAAAGAAAAGAAGAAAGAAAGGAAAGAAAGAAAAGAGAGGAGAGGAAGGAAAGAATAGTGAAAGTTGAAAGGGCCTTTGATAGTGGAAAGCAAGGGTGAGGTATTAAAGTTAAGGTGAGTTATATTATATCTCGAGTCACCAAAATGTATTTTAAGTATATTTTGACTTACCAAAATCTGTTTTACACAAGTATGTTTTATTAGTATATTAATAAAAGTTATGTTTTATAAAGATTTCAGTTACGTGGTTTTATTTCTGAACCCTATTTGCTTAAAAGGAAATCCATGGATATGTTTGTTTATATTTTAAGGAATATTTGGCTATGACCTTATAAACAATTATGTTTTGTAAGTACCACCACGGGAGTCCCATGCCTTGGGGGACTTAAATAACCATTGGCCTCTGTTTGACCACTTTGTGGTCCTCTGTTTGTCATGGATCCATTGACCTCTATTCTGTGCGGACCAAAGTGCTGTGCGGAACTAAGTGCTACACTATTGTGGGAGCCACCTCCAGAATCCGTACGAGCCACCTCTTGAATCCGTACCTCTGTTCTGACTGTCACTTCAGTGACCTCTGTTATGTTCTATTCTGTACCGTGGTTATGGTTATATATTTATATAATATCTGTATTTCAATTCTGCTACTTAAATGATTTCTGCTACTCAAATGATTTCTACTACTCAAATGATTTGTTTATGTAAATGTTTTGGCCTAACTAACGATCCATGGTTATTTCGTGTCCCTTATACTCTTGGTATAATATTTCTCACTCTGCCATGTGCTTATAGTTTTTTACCAATTTTCAGGAAGCAACACAATTCAAAAATAACTTTTGGAAAGTCTTAGATGCGAGGCTGCAGATTAGACAAACACAACACTTTTATTGATATTTTTATATGTAAATATCGACCTTTTTGGTTAGTATAATTTTGTAATAAAAATAGAAGCTCCAATGATTATTTTGGTATCCTTATTTAAATATTTCTTCCGCTTGCGTTTATTTATTTGTTCAAGAATTGGCCGTAGGTAACTTCAGTTACTGGCCATCACGATGCTTAACCCTTGGGTACGGGGAGCGGGTCGTGACATACAAGCTGGTCTATCCTGGGAAGAGGAAAACAATCCTTTTGGGCAGGCTTTGTTTAGGTCCGTGAAGTCGACACATACTCGCCAAGTCCCATTTTTCTTATTCACCACCACTGTATTAGAGAACCATGTAGGGTAGGTCACTTCCCTAATTGCTCCGGCGTCAAGCAGCCTGTCAACCTCCTCAACAACGGCGGCAGTGTGCTCTGCAGCTGACTGCCGGCTTTTCTGAATGATCGGCTTACACTTAGGATCGACATTCAAATGGTGCTGTGAAACTGACGGATCTATACCCGGCATCTCGTACGGAGTCCATGCAAAGATATCGAGGTTGCTGGGCAGGAAAGATATTAGCTGCTGTCTGTCGGCCTGATTCAAGGAGGCGCCGACCATGAAGAACTTGTCTGGGCTTCCATCGATTTGAACTCGTTCTAAGCCTTCCGTTGCCTATTCATTTGGAGGCCACCCAACATTGTCGAGGCTTTCTCGATCCGGCAACTCAATAGAATTCACCTGTAGTTCCTTTGGTGTTTTCTCAGCAAGGAGATAACATGCTTGTACAGATTTCTGGAGCCACGGATTTGCTCAATACCGCGTTCTGTCGGGAAGCGGAGCAGCTGATGATAGGTGCTGGGCACGGCTCGCATAGTATGCAACTAGGATCGCCCCATGATGAGATTATACGGCGACGACAGCTTGACAACCAAGAATCCCACATCCACTGTTCGGGAACCTACTCGAACGGGAAGTCTGATTTTCCTCAACGGGTACTCTAGATTGGCATTGAAGCCGAATAGGGGGTAAGGGGTCGGAGAGAGATCCGATTCGGAGAGGCCAAGTTTGGTGAATGTCTTGTAGTACATAATCTCTGATGTGTTCCCCCGGATCAATGAGTATGTGCTCAACTGTGAATCGGTTTACGCGTAACTCAATTACCAAAGGATCAATGTGGGGCAGTATTACTTCGGCCAAATCCGAATCATCAAAAGTGATAACCTCGGCTTCATGGGGCTGTTTAGCTGGAGTGAGTTGCTCTTGAGGGTCAGACTTCGACTGAATCACGTGCACCGCCGATGACATTGGCAGGTTGTATATCATGTGGATCACGCAGAGCGAATGTGAATCCTGTGTCAAGGCTATTGCTTTGGTTGGGTTGCCTTTTCAGACGTACTGTTGTAGCCGGCCATCTTGTACCAATTTACCATCGTACAGGGTAAATGACGATGCCTTGAATTTCTTGGGTAGCACTGCCTTTGCAATCCGTCGTTCAAAAGGATTGTCTTGATCGTCATCCGAGCTGTTTCTTCTTCGCTTACGCCTTGTACGGGGACTCTCTTCAGAAGAACTGGAAATTTTAGATCGTCCCTCCCTCTTGGGCTCCAAGGATAATGAGTCGGAGTTGCTATCAGTATCTTGTTGTCGGGCTCGAGATCGTCGACCAACTGTCCTCACGGGTCGTTCCGGGCTTTGGTATGCAGCTTGTTTGGACTTCGCCACTGCCAAGGCCAGATCCTGACAGAGATGTTCGTTCTCTGCAATCATGTTCTCCAATTTTTGTTCGTTTTGCTTTGCTTGTTCCAAGATCGCTTGCATTGCTTCGTGCTCCGAAGTCGAAGGTGAGGCGAAATTCAAGGCACGTCTTGCGGTGAAAGTCTCTGTTCCAAGCATGGTTGTTGGAGTGGTTTCATCTTGCGGTATAGAGTCGACAGTGACTGTGGGAGGATCTTCTGTCACGCTCGCCATGGATGTGCTTGAGTATTCCCACAGACGGCGCCAATTGTGGAGATGTGATTTGGAAATACTCTTCTAATCCCGGGGAACGCTCGTGATCCTCTTCTAGTCACCTGAAAAGGAATGAACACTCCGGTCGGGAGTGCCGGAATTAGCACTCCGACGGACAAGTCAGTCTCAATGTACAAAAATGCTTGTATTCTAAGTTTAGCACAACAATTCTCACATACCTCCTTCTGACTGATGTTTCTTCTATTTATATCTTTTCTTCTTTGGGCCTCGGGATTAGATCCATTCCCCACCTCATATTCGGCACATTTTATAATGGACTGATCTTCACTCGGCCCCTTGCTTAATCGGTTATTTGGCCGAGTAGGGTTGGATTTGAGCTTTAAAGCCAATTGCCGAGTGCTTCGAACCTCGACTCTCCCAGATTCGACTATCCGGAATCTCTACAACTCCAGAATCTCGGCCCCCACAATTTTCAAAACAATTGAACGGAAAGTGTTATTTGCCATAAAAATGTGAGAGGTTATACTTTGGCTCCTGAATTTTATGATTTTTCCACTTTAGCCCATAAAATATTTTTTTACTTCACTTTAATCCTTAATTTTAATTTACTTTAAAAACAAATTAATCGTCCAAATTTGAATGGAAAAAATGCCACTTTGATAGGCATGTTACATAAAAATAAATTATAATTTTTGTTTAATTTTCAAAACTTATTTTTTTATATTTTATTTTTAATATGATGAAACTTTTATGGCCTCTAACCGTTAAGTTCAGTTTTTTTTTTGGTTGAAATTTCCATTGTATCTCATATCAAGGGTTATGACCTTATGATTTTGGTGATTGTTCTAACCCTTTATAATGGGTTCATGAGGTAGGCCACATATTACTTTTCTATATTTCTCCATTTTTTAGGTTAAGGTTTTGGTGTATATTTAGAAATATCTTCAATTTTAACCATTGTATCTTGGAGAAGGAATTTTTTATATTCGTTTTGTATCATAGAGGACAAATTACTATATTAAATAAAGCGTTATCAATGTGCCTTACTGTGGGGACATAATTTTTTAATGACAACACGTGGCCAAGGTGGTACCGGAGTGCCAGCCGAGGTGCCACGTGTCCTGGTCATGATGCCGAGGTAATCTCGGCTAGACCGAGGTTATCTGCAAGAATACCGGAATCCGAGATAAGCGGATAAGGGACAAGAGTCCTAGAATGAGAGAGGACTTCAATTTAGATAAAGATAAGACTCTTAGAGAGTTTATCTCAATCTAACTGGGAGTCCCAGATTAGCATTGAGCTAGAGTCCATTGAAGCTAGGCTTCTATTGGGATTAGGTTAGTGTTGGCTATAAAAGAGAGGTACCCTCGTGGGTCTAAGGTACGCTTTTATATTATGAATAGTGAGTTAAGCACTTTTGCTATCTTTGAGAGATAACTGACTTGATCGTCGGAGTGCCCCCGGGTGGACGAACCACTGCCGAAATCTTTTCTTTTTGTTGATAGGTCGTTCGGCCTTAATTTATTCTGCCAGCGTTCTCCAACTAAATACCTGTTTGGCAGTGTGGTCGAAAATTGACACACACAATTTGGCGTTGTCTGTGGGAACGATAAGAGAACAGATGGCCAACGACGGACAGAAGGAGAAGGTTGGGGACGACTTCCCTTCTAACGCAGAGGAGGATAATTGCAACGAGGAGACTCGAAATCAGAATCACAGGGATAAAGACGTCAGCCAGCAGGGCGACGTACCAAAGAAATCAGACCGAAGCGGGTATTATAATGAGGACGACCTCCAGGTATGGAAAGATAGATGCCTGCGGAGGGACGAAAAGATGAAGGGAATGGCGAACAAGTTGGCAGACCTGCAAACGGTCGTCAATTTCATGATGCAAAACAACGTCATGCAGCCACCATTCCCATTACAAGACACGCCAATTCCAGCGGCCAAAAACAATGCCCAGAAGGGAGGACAGAAAACTATCCCAGTAGCCCCCCAGTACGACAGGATTAAGGGACATTCACACCGGCCTTCGCGGGAGGTCGGGCATGAGGAGTCAACAAGGAGAGAATCCCAGAAAACACATCAAACCAAAGAAGCCTGTACCAAAGAACATCGGGATGTTCAGGCAAAGAAACTTTGTTTTGACGCAACTAATGGAGAAAGGGCCAAGAGGACTCACAATGACATCGGAAGCAGTGCGCCGAAAAGGCTGAAATCTGGAGATAGCCGAGCTCCTGGACGGACCAAGGAGGATCTGAGGGATTACCTCAAGAGGAAGTAACAAAATGCCGAGGTAACCTCTCCAGTTAAGCTGAAAACACCGTTCTCAGTAGAGTTAGACAAATTCGAGGCCCTGAAAAAGTTCAGTATGCCGAGGTTCCAGATATACGACAGAAAGTCAGACCCTAACTTTCACGTTGACTTGCACCTAAACTCGATGGCACTATACATGGGGAACGAGCCGTTGCTTTGCAAGGTGTTCCCCTTGTCCTTCGGGGAAATAGCATCGGAGTCGTTTCACAAGTTGCCGAAAGGAACTGTGAAAACCTGGGAAGGCCAAGCCGAGATGTTCGTGGCTAGGTTTGGGACAAACAAGCTACAACCATTAAGAGTGCACTCCCTGATGGCTCTAAGAATCAGTGAGGATGAAAGCCTTAGGGCCTATACCAAAAGGTACTATGAGGTATTCAATCGGATACTAGGATGCAACCAAGAGGTGGCGGTCGTGTCTCTTAAGAACGGCCCGAAAGATGATTGTTTACTTTGAAAATCATTGGTAAAGACACTGCCAAAGAGTATGGAGGAACTGATGGCCAGAATTGAGAAGTATGCGAGGGTCGAGGAAGACACGCCGAGGACAAAGGCATCGAAACAAAAGAAGGGAAACGGCTTGCCGAAGCGAGGCCAAGGTAATGGCGGGTATAACAAGCAAGAGACAGGATTAAGGGCTGCACAGGCAGTTACGATCATATTTCAAATCCCAATTTACAAAGTCTTGGAGAAAATCCGAAATCAGCCCTATTACAGAGCACCAGTAAGGGCTCCTGGTGAATTTATGGGAAGAAGCCTTGGCAAACATTGTGCTTACCACAATGAAGATGAGAATCTGACTCAGAGCTGTAGAGCCCTAAAGGCACATCTGGAAGACCTGGTAAGGCAAGGTCATCTAAGGGACCTTATAGACGAGGTCAGGACAATGGAGGAGTAAGCAAGACTACCTCAGGTACCGGCAGCACCGCCTCCTCCAACACCACAACCGCAGGTAGGCGGACCTCGGGTGATCAATGTGATTCACTCGAAGGTCAATGAGAATGAAATACGTGGGGAGACTCAGAAGGTAAAACACTTGTAACACGTGTACCAGGTCAAGCAGAAAAGACCTAGGGCAGATGAGTAACAGGGACTAGTGGTGTCCTTTACTGAAGAAGATCTAGAGATGGTGCAGCATCCACACAACGATGCCCTGGTAATATCCCTCTAGATTGGAGAATGCCAGGTAAAGCGAATTCTGATCGATCAGGGCAGCTTTTGTGACATCATGTATGTCAGATGTTACAAGGAGCTTGGCCTTCATCAAGATGATCTGGAGCAATCCAATGGTCCAATGGTCGGGTTCAATGGAACGCCGACATGGTCCCTGGGAGCAGTTAGTTTGGAGGTGCAGGCTGGCACCAAGAAGATAAAAACTGAGTTCACAATAATTAACACTCCCTCCCTTTATAATGCTATCTTGGGAAGGCCATGGCTGCATGCAATGGAGGTTGTTCCCTCAACATTGCACCAACTACTGCGATTCCCAACAGAGCATGGAATTGAGGAGGTCAGAGGGGACCAAATGCAGGCAAATAATTGCTCCATGGTAGCAATGAAATCCACCTGTAACATACGAGAAGCAGAAGCCGCAGAGATTGAAGATGAGGACATGGAAGTCCTAGAGGACGTCAGCAAAGAGCTAGCCGAGAAGAGTGAGGAAGCCCTACAGAAAGTCCTTGTCCAGCAAGGGGATGAAGAGCACTTCTTCCTTCTCGGCTTGGGCTTGGCCGAGGAAGAGGAAAAAAAACTAGAGGCGTTCTTGAGAGTAAACATTGAGGTGTTTTCCTGGACGCCATACGAGATGCCTGGCATTGACCTTGAGGTCACTTGCTATAGACTGAATGTGGACAGGTCGGCTAAACCTGTCATCCAACGAGCAAGAAGGCCGACGTTAATGCATGTCGAGGCAGTAGAAGAGGAAGTGGATAAACTTCTGGAGGGGAGGGCCATTCGAGAGGTAAATTACCCGACATGGTTATCGAACACAGTGGTTGTGAAGAAAAAGAATGGGAAGTGGAGGGTCTGTGTAGACTTCACCAACCTAAACAAGGCTTGTCCCAAAGACAGTTTCCCACTACCCAAGATCGACCAATTGGTGGATGCCACTTCAGGACACGAAATGATGAGCTTCTTGGATGCATACAGGGGGTACCATCAGATAACTATGTACCCTTCAGATGAGGAGAAAACTTCATTTATCATCCCAAAAGGGCTATATTGCTACAGAGTGATGCCTTTTGGGTTGAAAAATGCATGAGCAACTTACCAGAGATTGGTGACCAAGATGTTCAGACATCTAATAGGCAGAACAGTTGAGGTATACATAGATGACATGGTCGTGAAGACCAAGGAACCTGAGGATCATCTGGAAGACTTAAAGGCAGTTTTTGATATCCTTAGAACATATCGGCTCCGACTCAATGCATCGAAGTCCGTATTTGGAGTTAGGTCTGGTAAGTTCTTGGGATATTTGGTTACCAGAAGAGGCATTGAGGCTAGCCTGGATCAGATCAAGGCCATCTTAGAATTGAAGAGCCCAACGTCAGCAAAACAAGTGCAGATGCTGACCGGAAGGGCTGCAGCCCTAAACAGATTCATCAACAGAAGTTCTGATAAATGTAAACATTTCTTCAGCTTAGTGAAGAAAGCCACAAACTTCTTATGGACAGAAGAGTGCGAAGTCGCCTTGGTCGACTTGAAGAAGTATTTAACCACAGCTCCAGTCCTCTCAAATTCAGTGCCTGGAGAGGAACTGTTCTTACACTTGGCAGTTTCAGAGCATGCTGTGAGTGCAGTAGTAATTAGAGAAGAAAAAAGAGAGCAAATGGCAGTTTACTACGTGAGTAAAACCCTAGCAGATGCAGAGACCAGATATCTGTCCTTGGAGAAGTTAACACTGGCTTTAGTAATGGCTTCCAAGAAGCTGAATCATTACTTTCAAGCCCACAAGATTGTGGGGTTAACTGAGCATCCCTTGAAGTCCCTGTTGCAGCAGGGAGATCTGATAGGCAGAATAGCCAGATGGGCAGTGGTGTTAGGCCAATATGACCTGGAATTCAGACCTAGAACAGCAATCAAAGGTCAAGTTTTGGCCGACTTCGTGGCTGAGTTCACACTAGGCTCCATCACACATCGGGCTCCGTTGAGCCGAGGTCTAGGTGAACAAGGAGAAACCTAGTTGGGGATAACCAAACAGAGGAAAGAAGAGAAACTCAGGCCATGCAGTGTTTACATCGACGACTCCTTCCGGTTGTTTGTTGATGGGAGTTCAAACCGACAAGGAGCGGGGGCAAGAGTAGTACTAGTATCTCCAGATGGGCAGATACTGGAACAATCCATTCATTTGGGGTTTAAAAGCCTCAAACAATGAAGCAGAGTATGAAGCACTGATCACAGGATTAAAGCTGGCAGTAGCAATGGAAGCTGATGAAGTAATAGTCATATGTGACTCCCAACTTATCGTCAACCAGGCAACAAGCGAATACGCAGCACGAGATGAAAGGATGTCAACCTATGTAAAGGAGGTAGGCTGACTGGTAGCCTTATTCTAGAATTGCCAACTACAGCAGGTTAGCCGAGATGACAATAGCCATGCTGATGCTCTGTCCAACCTGGCTAGTTCAATGAAACCTGGAGAGGCAATGACGATAATGGTGGACTATTTGTTAGGTCCAAGCATAGAACCACTGAACACAGAGCATGAAGCAATGTGTGTGGAGATAGGACCAAGCTGGATGGATGCAATAATAGTATTCCTTAAAGAGGAAAAGCTACCAGATGATCATAAAGAAGTACACAAGATCAGATTGAAGTCGGCAAGATTCAGTCTGACAGCAGAAGGACATCTCTACAGAAGATTTTTAACTAGACCCCTTTTGAGATGTGTGCAACCTTTACAAGTTGAAGATTTCTTGTATGAGATACATGAAGGAGTATGTGGAAGCCACATTGGGGGCATGTCACTTGCTCATAGGGCCATTACTCAGGGGTACTGGTGGCCCTATATGCAAAAAGATGCTGAAGCCTATGTCAGAAAATGTGAGAAGTGCCAGAGGTTTGCACTTTTGATACATCAACCAGTAGTGGACTTGAACCCAGTGTCCAGCCCTTGGCCATTTGCCCAATGGGGTATGGATCCTGTTGGACAACTGCCTCAAGCAACTGGACAAAGGAAGTACCTGCTAGTAGTAACAGACTACTTCACCAAATGGGTGAAAGCTGAACCTCTTGCAAAGATTCGAGATGTTGACGTGAAGAGCTTCATATGGAAGAACATCATCACCAGATTTGGGATCCCAAGGGCAATAATAGCAGACAATGGTACACAGTTTGACAGTAAGCTAATCAAGAGTATAAGATTAAGAATTACTATTCCACTCCAAGTTTTCCACAAAGCAATGGACAAGTAGAAGCATCCAACAAGGTCATCTTGGGTGGGATCAAGAAGAGACTGGAAGCAGCTAAGGGGAAAGTGGGTGGATGAGTTACCCAGTATACTCTAGGCATATCGGACTACGCTGAGAAGATACAACTGGGGAGTCCCCATTTGCCATGGCTTTTGGCACAGAGGCAGTAATCCCATTAGAGATCGGCATCCCAGGGATCAGAACCCAGGGAGTGGAGAATGGGACTAATGATACATTTTTAGCCCGAGATCTGTATCTGCTAGAAGAAAGAAGGAAGAAAGCAGCAATTCAGCTGGGGGTATACCCAGCAGCAGCTTGCCAGGGCTTATAATAAGAAGGTTAACTCACGAGAGTTCCAAGTTGGGGACCTTGTCCTTAGAAAGGTCATCGGCAAACAAGAAGGATCCCAGAGAGGGCAAGCTTGGCCCAAATTGGGAGGGACCTTACAGAATCATCTCGGTCCTAGGCAATGGTGTATATCGGCTTGAAGACAGTGAGGGTAAAGAATTGCCAAGACCCTGGATATACTTGCAATCTGAAGTTTTTCTATCATTAAATTTATTGTTTTTTTTTAAGTTTTCTTGTTATTAGCCGAAGTAATAATAAAGTCTTAGCTTGATTTTTTTAACTTGTGCAGTATGACTAAATCAGTAACTTGGCGATGTTTTCTGATTGAAACATGACGAATAACTTAGATTTATTATACAGCAGAGTTTCTACTTGCATATAATAGAGTTAAAACTAAGTTGGTGATGTTTCTGATTGAAACATGACGAATAACTCAGACTTATTATACGGCAGAGTTTCTACTTGCATATAACAGAACTAGAGTTGGCGATGTTTCTGATTGAAACATGACGAATAAACTTAGATCTATTATATGGCAGAGTTTCTACTTGCATATAATAGAGTTGAACTAAGTTGAAATTAAGTTAGATTAACAAAGAGACCAAGGTTGGTAAACCTCGGCCAGTCTTTGTTTGAATATCACCTTGGCGACGAGGTCAAAGCCATATGCTTAATGAGAACCCAAGTGGAACTTAAGTTCACATTAGGGGGCAGAGAGTTAGAGAATGGTACTTGGAGGGTGGAATTTACAAGCTAAAATTGGTTTTAACGCTTGTTGAAATTTATGAAAAATTTACAAGTTGAAGTTAAACTGATGTCATGTTTAACATTTGTTGAAACTTATGAAAAATTTACAAGTTGAAGTTAAACCGAGGTCATGTTTAACACTTGTTGAAATTTATGAAAAATTTATAAGTTGAAGTGAATCCGAGATTATGTTAAAGGAAGATTGGTTTAAACAGTTGTTGAAATTTTTTAAAAAAATTTACGAGTTTATTCCAACCCGAAGAGATTGCACAATTAAGGTGTACGTTGAACACATGCAAATTATTCTAAGTATGGAATCATACAAGATAGTAAATAAAGGACAAGCATTCAAAGACTTAGTCAAGAAAGAAGACTTGCATTCAGATAAGGAAAGAAGGCACTTCGGCCTGATATTGTTCAGACTGCAAAAGTGGCACGTCGGCCAAATTAAAGCTAACATTGTTTCAAAAGTGAAAAAAAAAAAGTACAAAGTACAAGACATAAAGAAAAAGGTTATAAACAAGACTACTCGGCAGGCTGGGTCTCGGTCCCAGAAGACAGTTGAGAAGACTTCTTGGCAGCCTTCTTAGCCTCGAGCTTAGCATCGATCTCCTGAACAGTTTGATCGAGGCTCCTCTCGGCGATTGGCACCTCGGAGTTTGTCTTCTGGGAGGAGGCATCTTTGGAGACCTCATCCTCATCCTGAGTCAAGTCCAAGACTTGCTCATTCAGAGTTGGGGACTTGGCCCCAGCAGCTTCGTCATTCTTGTCGGCCTCAGTTTCCTCCTCAGACTCAGCCTCGTCCTCGGATTGACTTGGAGTAGTGGGGAACGATGGGACGATGCGGATGTTTTCTCAGAGAGGCGAGTCCTCGGGGACGGCCAACTCTTTCAAAACAACCATCTAACCAAGGGTATAGCCCTTGTTGTATACCTGTCTGACTTGTTTCTTGTAATCTTCTCTGACGTCGGCCGCCCCCTTGGCGTACGCCTTCTCGTCTGTCGCTTTAATCTCGGCTTCTTTTGTGGCCAGGGCATCTTGAAGCTCTTTTTGGGCCTTGACCATCTTTGCCTTGCCCTTTTTCTTCTCGGCTTCAGAGACTTTGGCAATGGCCTCAGCGGCCCCAGCCCTTTCATCGGCCTCATCCTTAGCTTTTTTGGCTTCCTCGGCCTGGTTTATTAAAGTCTTCATTTCGCCCTTAGCCTTGCTAAGGGACTTGGACAAGTTGGCAGCCGCCCTGGTCTTGTTAGCCAACTCCTTCTTAATCATGAAGGCTTGCATTGCGAAGGAGTGGGCATGTTGGATTGCCTAGAAGAAATGAAACATAACAGAAGTTAGTAAAATTCTCTAAGTATGAAAAAACAGAAGTGGAGAGTACCAAGTGATGGGGGCTTACTTGTACGGAGTGCCAAGTGATGGGGGTTTACTTGTACGGAGTGCGGCAACATCAAAGCAAAATTTTCGTACTCGCTCATTTTAGCGTTACGATTGAGATCTTCGGGAAGGAGCAAGGCAGTAGAGAAGGCAACGCCGACTTCAATGTCGTTGGCACTGTCACCAACCCTGACTGGCTTGTCCTCGATGGTGATTGGAGGGGGCCCAAGGGGCATCGGATTTCATAAACCCCGAGGCTATAGCGGATTCAGACCTCGGCCTTTTTGACCACGTTGACTCAGAAGGAGTAGCCTCGGCAGGCCTCTTCTCGGTGACGATGGCACTCTTTTCTGCCTCGGTAATTTTGGAGATCGGCAAGGTATCCTCAGAGTCGATCTGAGTCACCGTTGCCTTAGGTTGGGCCTTCTTCAGTCTTTTAGATTTTGGTTTTGGTTGAGACTGGGATGGAGAAGGTTTTGTGGTGACTGTGTTAGGGATGTCGGCAAGGAGGTCGTTTGCAACAACTTTCTTGCGACCCATCTCGGCGGCAATTGCAGTTCGACGTTGACGTCTGCGTTGGGATGGAGGGATCAGTTGTGGAGTTGAGGTCGATGGTTGCTCTGTTGGATCAGAGGTTGATCCCTGATCTAGCCGAGGTGATGAAGCTGTTGGAGGAGTTGTGGCGGAGGGAGGAGACTTGCTTTTCTTCTTCTTCGGGACGTCGAGGAGTACCGACTTATAAGTCGGGATGAAGTTGAGCAACAAAGGAGCTCTCCGCCGCTCAACTGGCAGATCCAACAGCTTTTTGAGGTCCTTGCTGGGAAAGAAGGACTTGTGAAAGTCTTTGGGTGGCTGTGGAAGAACTGCAAGAAAAAACAGACGTTAGAATATATAGAAAGTGCAAAGTATTAAAGACTTGAAAGCAAGTAAATGTAACACTTGGTTCTTACCATCTCCCTCTTTGAATAATGTGCGGCTAAGATGGTAGAGGTGAAAGTCCTCGTCTGGAGCGAACTCCTAGTTGCCCAAGACAATGAGGTAATCGTCCCCAGCTCCCTTGTTGGAGTCTGGGAGGTTGGCAACGAGTTTGTATTCTGTGGACCTTGGCTTAAGGTAGTAAATGCAGCCTTTTTCTAACTTAAGGCCACACATGGTGTAACAGTATTGTATGTCGGCTAAAGTTACCCTAGCTTTTTTCTCGGCTAGCTAGGGCTATGATACCATTGATGACTATGTAGGAGTTAATGGCTAATTGCATTGGGTTGAGTTTATAGTAGTGAAGGACTTCACGAAAAAGATGTAGAGAGGGAGCCTAAGTCCACACTCTATGAAAGCTACAATTGGGAAGGGCATGGAGCCAACTGTGGGCATGATGGAATCGTCCCTCCCCAGCCAACCTAAGGTGAACGTCGGCCGGGATGGAAAACTCCTGCCTAAAGTATTCTAACTTAGTTGGGGTGTCTACCTTATGCCTCCACATACCCATGATGTCGGCTTGGGGGGAAAGTGTTGGATTTCAGAAGGGTGTGTTTTGTAGAGGACGGAGGGACCTCGGCAAAACCTAGAAGAATGATGGGGGCAAGAAATTTTGAGGATCTAAGTGAAGTTTGTTTTAATTTTTTCCTAAAATTCGTAGGTTCTACAACAAATCCCAAACCTAAGACTCATGGAGACAAGAATTGAAGTCAGGAATTTGGAGAAAACACAGAGAAAACAGAAACAAGAACGAAGATTCAGAATCAGGAATAGTGAGGCCAAGAACAGTGGCAAAAATGAACAAATGGGTCGACAGTGTGTGTATTCAAGAAATGGATTGGGCAAAAGCGAAATCATAAAAGTAAACGTGCTCAGATACATGGTTTAAATTCATACGTACGGATTTATAATCAAGAACGTGAACAAAAATAGCAATGGCAATGAGTAATACAATAAAGTTTTTTAAAGAAAAAACACAGACTGATAAAAGAGGAAATAGTGACTTACCAGAAGAGTGAAGACCGTGTGTTGAGTACGCCGAAGTCAGATGATGGCAGCAAACGGAAAAGACCAGCAAAAGCCTCACCGGAGGAGGTGAACGGCAGTAATTGCAGAAAGCTTTTGAGCTTGAAACAATGGGGGATTTGGGAAAGGTTAGAGAGAGAGAACTTCCAAGAAAACGGTGGTAAAGAAGTGAAAAGACGGAGAGAGAGAAGTGATTTTGATCAAACACATGAAATGGCGGCAAAATGGCAATTATGGTGCCTAGGACGACGTGCTTGTCAGACGGTGCACGCAAATACAATGCGACTTAATGGTGCGTGTCAGGCACGGCTCAATGGGGGGAAAGATGCATGACAGAAACGGTTAAGATACTATGCGTGACAGCTCATACGCGTATTGAAAACTCTTGCAATTCTTGATTTAATGGAACAGGACCTCGGCTAGGAGGACGATCTCGGCTGGTAAATTTGAACAAACTTGGTTATTGGTTTTGAAGCATTGATGAAAACGGACTAAGTCTTGGTCGTGTTGAGCCGACGAATGATGACCTCGGTAATGAAGGATAAAAGCGAGCTTAGTCGACGTGCTAAATGGAAGAAATGATATAGGTTCCATTACCTTAGGATGCCGAGGTAATAGAATCTAGGGGGCAGTTGTGGGGACATAATTTTTGAATGACAACACGTGGCCAAGGTGGTACCGGAAGTGCCAACCGAGGTGCCACGTGTCCTGGTCATGACGCCGAGGTAATCTCGGCTAGGCCGAGGTTATCTACGAGAATACCAGAATCCGGGATAAGCGGATAAGGGACAAGAGTCCTAGAATGAGAGAGGACTTCAGTTTGGATAAAGATAAGACTCTTAGAGAGTTTTATCCCAATTTAATTGGGAGTCCCGGATTAGCATTGAGCTAGAGTCCATTGAAGTTAGGCTTTTATTGGGATTAGGGTCAGTGTTGGCTATAAAAGAGAGGCATCCTCGTAGGTCTAAGGTACGCTTTTATATTCTGAATAGTGAGTGTTAAGCACTTTTGCTATATTTGAGAGATAACTGACTTGATCGTCGGAGTGCCTCCGGGTGGACGAACCACCGCCGGAATCTTTTCTTTTTGTTGACAGGTCGTTTGGGCTTAATCTATTCTGTCAGTGTTCTCCAGCTGAGTACCTATTTGACAGTGTGGTCGGAAATTGACACACACACTTACCTATTGTTTAATTTGTCACTGTTTCCAAGTCTGATTACAACATGCATTATACAAATTTTTTTTATTGGGTTTGCTTGAAGGGGAAATCTATAAACACACTCCCATATATAAATACTCCAGCTAGTTGTTCAGTTTTATAATTTAAATTTTTTTGCAATACATAATCATAAACATTTTTATAAGAAAAGGACTTGAGAGAAAAAAAAAAAAAAAAAAAACTTTAGTTGTAATGAAACCCAAATTTTTATGTAACAATTGTACGTACATGTAAGGAAAAAAATTCATTTTCCTTTTTCTCTCGTTTTCAATCAATTGAACACATCGAGCAACTCCCCTCCATATCTCATTTTTTCATAACCCTTCATACCTCTTTTATGGGCCTTTATTTGGACGTATATAGATGATCTGAACCGTCAATTTTATATATCTCACAATAAATGTTAGTCACACAAAAAAAATCAGTTTCATCGGACAATTATAAACACATGAACAAATCATATTTGGTTGTATAAAGTAGATGATTTAAGTTTACAATCCATGAATAGTTCATTTTATAAAACAAAATTGAATTTGTTCATATGTTTATAATTGTCCAATATAGCTAATTTTTTTGTATGAATAACTTTTATTGCAAGGCCCTATGAAAATAAATGGTTCAAATCATCTATATGTGCTCGATGGTGGGGTTCACAAGAAGGATATGAAAATGTATGAAGAGATGAAATATGAAAAGAAGCTTATCCCTTGAACACAACATTAATAATTGCTTAATCCACATCATAAACATTAATCAGCATCTTCCATGCAAAATGCAGTATAAGATAAATCAGGCAAATAATAATGTGTACTAGAAAAAAGGAAGCAAAAAAAGGAAGAGGTTGCTATCCAAATTTGAGGTCATAATGGTAAAAGATAATCTTCTCTTCCGACTTTACAATATAAACAAGTCAAATTATCAAGGTGAATCCCATAATGGACTTACAAGGGCCCAACAACCTCTCCAATTGGCAAAGCTAGAGAGCCTCTCCCCTCAAAAAAAAGATATTCAAATTATAAAATGTATAGATTAATGTTAGGTGTAACCTATTTTACAGAAAGTTGTCAATACTTTTCTTTAAGACATAACATAACATTTCTGATGATGGGGATTAAATTGCTAGGTATATATGCACACATCAGTCGCTATATTTATATATCTTGGGAGGAATATACACAAAAGAAGCTTCTTTGCTTTTTTTCTCTTTGTTTGGTTTTTTAAAATCTAATCTGATTTTGACAGGTTGACATTCGGAAGGAAGTGTATCATTCAATTATTCTCTACAGGTCCCTTTAACATCAACATAAAAGAATCTTTAGACTTTTGCAACTTTTGCAGATTTTATTGGGTTGAGATTTTTTTTTGGGGAGATATTTTCCATTTAAATGGTATTTTTAAAAAATTATTAAAGGTTTATAAAATTTATTACTGTAGTTTTTAAGATAAATTACAAATGCACCCCTTTAAAATTTGATTAAAATACGAATCATCTTCTGTGATTTGAAAATTACATTTCACTCTGGAAATTTTTAATTTCATAACAAATTGCCTCTTTTATTAATATATTATCAAGTCAATTAACAGTTTTTAATGATATTATAAATATATTTCAATTAATAATTTAGATAATTTTATATATTATATAGAAGAGCAATTATGAATTTCATTTTTTTTAATTAAATTCTATTAAATAAAAAATTCTGACAAGGGGATATTTGTAATTTTTTAAATCACATGAGACAATTTGTATTTTAAGCAAATCTTAAGGGTGTATTTGTAATTTATCTTTTTTTTATTAAAACTTTCACTGAATTGATATTTTCTTTTTCTTTTTGTTCACCTAAAAAATTAGAAACAAGACTTTTTCCCATGAAAAATGCTTAAAATATAGCTGTATTATACTCAAATCTTCTTTGGTTACAAATTTTTATTTACTTTTGCCTTAAAAAATATTAGATAATTTGATTATGACCTTTTTTAATTATGACAAAATTTACCTTTGTTTAACAACGGTTGGAAAAAAGACATTTTTAAAAACAATTTTTCTTATCTTTATTGAAATTTTTTATATTTATTTATTTATACTTTTGAGGTCCTTTTATTCTAAAATAATCTAAAAAGATTAATATATATATATGATACTAGACAAAAAATAAATAAATAAAAAAATAAAATTGCCTAAACTTTTAATAACACACCAAAAAAAAAGTTTTGCCATTTTCCAAATGCATAACTTTTTTTAACAACTTTATCCCATAAATAATTAAAAAAAGACTTAAAAAAAAATAAAACTAAAACAGATCCCGATCGAGCCTTCCCGGCTAGCCCCTCACTAATTCAATCTTTTTAAAAAAAGATGCTAGGAACAATTGCTAAACCCAACTTGAATGATGCTCACAATGAATATAGCACTGTCAGCACTGCATTCTGTTCATTTTTCTAAAAAAGATTCAACACGTCTTCAATGGGTGCAGTTATGTGGGGTGGGGGTACTGCTTTGCCCTCATCCAATTCCCATCTTTGGCTTGAAGATATTAGGCCCCTGTTTCTTTCTCTGTTTCTATGATAATTCTGTCATGTACTTCCTAGTCAATTTTCTTCATCCAAATTGTGAATGAACCTTGTATTCTTCCTCAACTTGACTCTTCCTAATTGTCAGAATGTCTGAAACAATAATCAAACCTATGGAAACAAAAACTAGAATTGCAGAGCCAATGTACACTCCATCTTTGACTATGTAGCACTCGCCGTCTAACCATCCTTCCCCGTAGTGCTGCCTTGTGTTCATACTTGTGGCTGCACTGATTAATACAATTGCAATTCCAAAGCTAAACCTGCAACAACATTGTTTCCAAAACATGTTTGTATTATTGTTTGTCTCGGACCATGTTTCCCTTCGCAATTAATTGCTTTCCTAGTCCTAGCTGTTGTCAATCGCAGGGGTGATTAATTTCTTTCCTAATCCTACATATATAATTTGTTCTTAAGAAATTGCACATGGGATGCGATATCCCCATTCTTTTATTTTCTTGTCCCATACCACGTCTCTATTAAATAATGAGTGTCGTTGGGCTTGATCGTATATAGATACAATATTCCAAACAAAGAGATAAAGGGATTGGGATAGATGATCTAGTCTAAATTCTTGAGGTATATCTAATTGTCTGACGTGCTAGGGTTCTACCTATGTAGTCTACAAATAAGAATAATAATAATGCTAGGTACATAGAACAAATCACATAATGGTTCACAAAAAATGTAATAGAAGGTTGTGATTAAATCCAGATATGAAGAGAGATCTACATTTAGAATAAACCTCAATCTATTATTATTCTTTATTATAACCCATTCTATGTTTTAATTATGTGTTATAAGTATTAGGGTAAGAATAATCTTTGTTGTCAAGCTATGGCAGATGGTAGCATCCCCAAATTCACACACACACACACACACACACAAAACAAAAAAAACAAAAGAAGTGACTTGAAATTGATAATAATGGGTAGTTGTTATGAGTACTCAAAAATCAAGTTGAGCATACATAGGTGGGCTATGATGGTTTGATTAGTTTGGTGTGTGCAATGAGTCTATGACCTATCTAAATTCAACCACTGATGTTTTGATTAGTTTGGTGCGTGCAATGAGTCTATGACCTATCTAGATTCAACAACTGATGTTTACCTTACAATGAATGTAAAACCCATCCATAATTGTAACCCAAGAATATGCATACATGTGAGAGAGAGAGAGAGAGGTCACCTACCATGAAAGTAACAGAAAAGTGAAAGCCTTGGTTGGGCTTTTAGCCTTGCAGCCAGTTGTCTTCTCCCCTGAACAGAAATTCCAGCAGATAATCAAGTTTCCGGTGATCTGAGCAACAAACAGGCAGATCAAAGCTGCAATTCCATATTCAAACGCATGACTTCCCGGCAAAAAACACAACTTCCCATCTAACTTCAGATCCTTCCTCTGCAAAAACACCCAAAAAAAATGAACTATGAGGGGAAAAAATGAAAGAAAATAAAAAAGAAAGTCCCAGTGTATGAGACTTTCGCCACTATGAGGTTTGGGAGGATAAGATGTATACAGCCTTATTTTACGTATCAAGAGACTATTTCTGTGATTTGAAAATGATAGAAAAAAGGACAAACAATGTTGTTGTTACCTTAGTTCTCTTGAACTCCGAGGCAATGCAAAAGGCAAAGGAGACAACACCAAGGGCTATGATGATAGACAAGATTAGCACAAACCCATAATGCTTTTTGGCCATGGAAATAGCTAGTGTCTTTGTTGGATAAGGCTTGTTGAATATGGAGAATAAAGAGATTGTAAGGCTTGGGGATTACTCAAAAGAAAAGAAAAGAAAGAAAGGAAGGAAGGTTGGCCCCTCCTCTCCTTCCCATGGGTTGGATTGGAACTTTCTTCAAAAGCAGTCTTTCATTGCTTTGAAGGTGAGATATATGCCATTGCTTGGTTGTGTTTAGATAGTTTTGGTCTATGTGAAGCTTTTTGATCAATCTTTTGTTCATTGTGATTGAGCTGCCAAACTTCAACTGCTTCAATGGTGGGTTACTAGGCTATGGAGAGAGAGAGAGAGAGAGAGAGAGCTGTATTTAGCTTATTTCAGTTAGCAAAAAACACTTGGATTTATGTGGGGATGGGGGTTTTAGGAGAAAGGCATTATAGTAAAAGCAGTTTTACACACCAAGAATTTTTTTATAGAAACTAATTTTGAAAATTTGTGGTTGAGATTAAATCAACATAACTTTTTGAATATATATTCAAAAACTCTATGGTTGAGATTGATTTTAGATGTAGGTTTTACCACCTAAGAATTAAATCTGAACTATATACATCAACTTTTTGAATATAAATCTAAGCTTAAATTCTAGTTCCTTAATATATATATATATATCCAAAAAAAAAAAAATGAAAAACTTTTCTGAATATATAATTATGCACACTTTCCATAATCTTTTGATTATTATCTATCCTTATTAATATTTGTATATATGTGTACTTTCCATAACTACATCTTGACACTGAATTGAAAAATCCTTTTAAAGGAAATTTATAAATTGTAGGTTATAAATATGTAATTTTATTCCACGTGTAAAACGATTGTTTTCATGATTTGCACAGATGACGTTTTATTCCTAATGAAATTACTTTATGAAAAATATTTTGAAACTCTAATTTGTAAGTTCTAATAGTTCTAATATGTATGTAAGACCCATATGATATGATGTTTTGGCCTTGTTTTTGTTTTTGTTTTTTTTTTATTTTTCACTTCACTGGAGTTCAATTAAAGCTCTAATTTTAAAGGGATGTATAATTGTTGTAACTTTATTACTAATCTAAGGACAAGTATTTATTCTCTTTTAAGATATTGGAAAAATCAGGGATAAGAAATAGTTAGAGGGAATAAAAGAACTGAAAATTAATTTTATATCATCAAAGTCAAATTGTACGAACCTGTGGTTAAGAAGTTAAACACGAGAGTTTTACTAGAGGATAATTTTGAAAAGTCTCATAGGAGCATTCTGGCAACAACAGTAAAAAGTCAGTCATTTGACTTTTTAGTTTTTTTTAAGTCAAAAAAGTTAACTTTTTTATCTAAAGCAATTCAGTTTTTTGTCAAAAAAGTCATCAAAAAAAGTCAAAAAATTAACTTTTTACCAACTTCTCAAAACACCCCATATTCAAGTTTAAGAGGATCCAAAATGATTGGATTTGACTAATATATATATATGATTTGTATTATATGTCATTGTATACATCCAGATCGGTATAGAATCTTTTGCAGAATGACATAGTAGGTCAATTTAAATTCTTTGATAATTTTTTTTTTTTTTTTAATAAAAATGTTGGAATAAAGTACGGGTTATACTTCATTTCTTTGGATTTGAGGCAAATTCTAGGATGATTTTTTTTTTTTTTTTGGTTTTGATTTTTTTCTTTAGAGTTCGAGAAGGCCCATATAGAAGGTAATGGGCTTATCCGCAGGTTGGGCTTAAGCATATCCGTGGCAAATACCTACTATCAAGAATAATGTTAATTTATAATGTGATGTTTCTTCTTTCTACACTACGTCTACATCTATCTTTGCATCCACCATGACATTAAATATTGAGATTGTTTGCCTAATTTTGAAAACTTTAGATTTTTTTTTTCTTCGGAGAAATTACAAATAAATAAATAAATAAATGAAAATTCGAAGTTTGAAGTTTATAATAAATAAAATTTTTATTTTGTCAATTTAAATCATAATTTCTTGTTTTACTTTCAATCTAAACTTTTATCTATTTTGTTAAGTAAAAATGTTTGAGAAGATATATTTTAGTTATTAACTCAATAAAAACTAGTATTTTAAATATTTTTTATACATCTACATTGAGTTTGATAGCAAAAAAACAGTATTTTTCCATCAATTTAACTTAACAAAAATAAATAGATTGTTTAAATTGAAAATAAACAAAAAAAAAATTCAAAATTAAAATTAATATTAATAAAATTCAAATTTTATTTTATATTGAGTAAATTCCCACTTTGGCCCTTAAAATTTATCTTTATTTATTTGACCCTTTATGTTTCAATTTTTTCCTGAGTTATTTCTAAAACTAATTTCTGTTCAAAATTCAATGGAAAATATTACGTTAATTGTCACCAAATTTTAAAATGCATTATTATATTAAGATTTGAATTTATATAGGAAAATACTAAAATGGTGTGGACCGTATACAAGTTCAAAATAATATCATAATCATTATCACAATGTATCGTAACCAAAATACATATAGTACGCACCCATAAAATTTCCCGAGATGTGAATTATGTAAAATAATTATTAAGATTTTTTCATTTATGTTTATTTTTCTTGTAATTTGGCCATTTTCTTTTCTATACAGATTATCAGACAGAGTTCCCTTCAAAGCAATTAGAAAAGTGCAGAATTTGACCTCTTTCAACGATCGTTCTCTCTCTACACTAACCCTCCATGCGATTGAAATCAATGGTGTTTCAAATCTAATGAATATTTACGAATCTTTAGTTCTTCATGTTCTTCCATTGTCATACAAATTGTTTTTATATATTTTAATTTCTGTTCTCTGTTTGCTTGTAGTTTAATTTTACTTGGCTTTTGGAATTTTGTTTTTTGAGATATGGTTACAATTTTTTTGAATTTCATATAGGATCTCACATTGGGGGAAGGGAAATGTTTTGGTAGGTCAAAATTTTCAATTGTACTACAAAAACCCTAATGGAAAATACTGGAATAGAAT
Source organism: Camellia granthamiana (assembly GCA_036172215.1). Taxonomy (NCBI): domain Eukaryota; kingdom Viridiplantae; phylum Streptophyta; class Magnoliopsida; order Ericales; family Theaceae; genus Camellia; species Camellia granthamiana. The sequence goes on along the minus strand of CM069913.1, from coordinate 31,529,317 downwards.
GATTTGATGAGAAAATTTAATAAAGTTATGTGTGAATTAGAAATTAAAGGCCTTATTTTTGGTGTTTTTGGTGAACTGGGTATATTTTATTCTTCAATTTGCAATTGGTTCTTTGTGGGAATGACGATGATAGTTGTTACAGGGATAATCTTTTTACTTACTTCTCATTCTATTGAGGCTTGGAATTCCCTAGACATATTGGACTTTAGAGTCTGAAAAAGTATTTTCTCTTTCACATCATTTGCTACTTTGAGATGAAAAAAGTGTGTACATATTTCGTATATTTGGATTATGGGTTTTAAGGAAAAAGATTAGATAACTTACCGTTCAAGAAGACGACTCAAATTTTATAGATGAGACTTCAGTTTAGGGACAAATCATTGGATCATAATACCACACAGAGCATGAATCGGAAAACAACCACAATGATAATACGTATATTAACTTCAAATCTATTGCCAAACCTAATACCACAACAACATAATAAACTCTTGAGAAAATAAAAATAAAACTGACAAACTCATAATATGTAGTAAAACTTTCTTATGTTTATTGGATCAAATTTAATGATTCCACATGGATAAAACAAATATAAAATCGTCTTGATCCTATTGTAGAATTCAAACATAATATTAATAATTGAAAAAAAAAAAGAAAAAAAGACCTTTGCATTGCACGTGCTGACTTTACTAGTTTTTAATGAAAACTCTTGCTTCTCAAGCTTAAGAAAGTTTTTTTCTATAGATTCTTCTTCCTCCTAAGAACTTCGAGAACAGATTGTGCAGTGCAATAAGCAATTGCCTGAACAGTTACCATTGGATTCACACCCAAAGCTGTGGGAAAGACACTGGAATCTGCCACATACAGTCCCTCTACCTCCCATGTCTCCCCCATCTGGTTCACTGCTGAGCCCTTGGGGTCAACCCCCATTCGGCAACTCCCCATTTGATGTGCCGAACATATTGGTGTCAATAGGTTTCTCAATGACCTGGAACTCTCCTTTTTCACAAACTTCTCAAACTCATGTGAACTCACTTGTTTTACATTTAAGGTCTTCCCATTACAATGATGGGTTCCAATTTCTTCAGCTCCAGCTGCTGCCAATATCCTTAGGACCTTCTCTAGTCCTCTCTTTAAATTCTCTTCGTCAATTTTGTCCATCCGATAACTGATTGAGCTTGGTGAAACCACCTCTCCTGATCCTTTATCTCTTGCTAGTGCAAATATGTGGGCAGTCCTTGAGAACTTGCACATTCGCATTTTTATATCAATACCAGAAACCCATGGCATTAAAACTGAGAACATTCCAGGGTGCAATGCAGGTGTCTGAATCACAGCACCATAGCCAGACTTACTAAAGTTACCAACAACTGTTGACATTGCTGTCATTATCCCCCCTTCATAGCTCTTCTTCTCCACTTCTGGCCATGTATTGGGCAAAGGATTGTCTGGAAAGTAGCCCCATGCCATTGTTACTGGATGGAGATGTAGGTTCTTGCCAATGTTTGGATTTTTCAAGCCACTTCTTTTCAATAGTGAAGGAGTACTAAGAGCGCCACAAGCAACAACAGTCACCTTCGACTCCACGATGCAAACTTCTTTAAAACCTTTGTATTGGAATTCGAAAGCAACCCCAGTCGTAGTGCTTCTATCTCTTCCTTTCTTTCGTTTATGCAGGACTTTTGTTGCTTGACACGAAGGAAGAATTGCACCATTGCCCGAATTCACCAAGTCCACTAGCCATGTCTCTGAGGTACCTTTTTTTCTTCCATCTTTGCAGCCAAAGCAACACCAACCACAATAATGATTTGCCTGTGAATTTCGAGGGATAGTATTCACAGGATAACCCAATTCATGACACCCACTTCTTAAAACTGCATTGTGGAATCCTTCATCTTTAACTTCATTTTGAACTCCCATTTTTTCACAGACTACATCCAAAGCTTCTTTGTATAATATACTATCAAATAATTCTAGTTCACATTGTTCAGACCATTCCTTGAGTACATGCTGGGGAGTACGAATCGAAGCTGACCAATTTACTGTGGAACCTCCACCTACGGTGGAACCTGCGAGTACTACGACACCCATATCGTCAGTTGCTAGCAATCCATTTCCCATATACATTTGATCCATAGTGGGTCCTTCAAGAAGTGAAAGCTTGCTTCTGGCATAGTACTTCCCTTTCTCTAAGACAAGCACTTTGTAACCAGCTTTTGCTAGAACGCCAGCAATAACCCCACCACCTGAGCCAGAACCAACTACGACTGCATCACATTTGATAATCAAAGATGGAGTAAGTGACTTTGGTTTTGTGTTTTTCTGACGGGGAATTGAGACTTCAAAGCCTGATCGTCGGAGAGTTTCTGCAATGATTTGTCGCGGGTTATTTAGATGAATGAGGCCTTTGTAAAGAGGTCCAAAGAGCTCTTCTTTATCAACATCCTTTTCTTTTCCTTGATCTTCTGACGTTAGATATCCCATTTCGTTCAGTGTTTTGTTTTTTTTAGTTCGCATTTTGAAATCTGGGTCTGGTCCACAGTAGCCAATTGCTTTCCATGACAGGTTCTCATCCTCGTCATTTATCTGAAAATCAATTTAACATCCAGCCAAATTATAACCAAAGGAATAAAGAAGTAAACAAATCAACATCAAATGCAGGGTATATGAGCTAACATTGAATTGATAATTTTCCACTTTGTGCTCATAGACCATAATATGTAGTTTAGGGACTCTTGGGGAAGTGCATTTTTAAAGGTTCTGCAATGTGTAAGTATCACAAGTGCAAAAGAGACATTCTTCTTTCCTCTAAGCTAAGTGCGGAGAGCCTTGACAAATTTTCAGGTTTTGGTGCTGCGTGTGAAGGAATGTTATCAAGATAATGAAGTAACACTTGCAGTGAAACCAAATAATTGCATGCTGTTCGATGAAAATGTTACATGAAAACTGAAAATTAAATCCTAAAAATTGAATGCTAAATTTTCTAATCTGTAAATTTGTTTATTATGTACGAAAATTAAAACACTGAATTTAATCAAATTGCTTGTTATGCACAAGAACTTTAAGTTTGATTTTTATGTTGTTAATTTTTCTAGTTTTTCTCTTCTAGTCTATATTGAGGTTGTGGGATGATAGTTACACTACAAGAAAAAGCGTTTTTTGCGACTAAAAATTCATTTTTCGTCGCTGAAAGTTGTATAATTGGCGACTAAAATGGATTTAGTCGCCAAAATTGAACCCTTTTGCCGACTAAATAGTTTAGTCGCCGAATACCAGGCTTTTAGCGACTTAAAGGCAGTTTAGTCGCCGAATGTAGGGGTTTTAGCGACTAAAGGTTGTTTGGTAGCCAAAAGTGATGGTTTTTGGCGACTAAAATAATTTAGTAGCCAAAAGTGATGGTTTTGGTGACTAAAAAACATTTTAGTCGCCGATTATAGGTGTTTTTCCGACTAAAAAAAAGATTAGTCGCTGAAAATGAAGGTTTTTGGCTACAAAAAAAAATTAGTAGCTAAAAACAGTGAATTGGAGACTAAAATTCAGTTTAGTAGCCAAAAGGAGACGTTTTTGGCGACTGAAAACAGATTTAGTCGCCAAAACTACTATTCTTAATTTCAACTTGTTTTTTTACCGACAAAAAAATAATTAGTAGCCCAAAAATCATAGAATTGGCGACTAAATAATGGATTTAGTCGCCAAAAGTGGCCTAAAATTTTTTTTAATAAATTATTTATTTTTTACATAAATTATATTGAATTAAAATAATTATATTTATATATATTGTTTTGTATTAATACCGTCAATATATTATATAAATAATATATATTGCAAATATATTCATGTGATGCTATAGTGGCATAGTGGAGGGAGTGTGTTGCAAAAAAGGTTGCAATGTGGGATGGTTGGGCACGGTTCAAAACTCAGAAAAACCAAAAAAAGTGATTTTTTTTTTTTTTTTCCCGACGGAACACCTTTGGCGACTAAAATATTAGTTGCCAAAAGTCTTGATTTTGGCGACGAAGCCGTTTTGTCGGCGATTGATTGAGTATTGGCGACTAAATTATTAGTCGGTAAGTGTATGATTTTCAAAAGGCTAAAACACTATTGGCGACTAACATTTTAGTCGCGAAAGACCTGTCTTTTGGAGACTAAAAAAATATTAGTCGCCAATGCCCACGCCGACAACGTATACGCGACAAATGTGGCGACTAAAGAATTTTGTCGAGGAAAGTCAAATTTTGACTTTCGGTGACTAAAAACAGACTTTTGGCGACTAAAAATTTAGTCGCCAAAAGTAACTTTTCTTGTAGTGTTAGTGATGTAGGGTAGTGGTGTGGTGGTGGTTGTCTTGTGGTGGGGTACCGGTGGCAAAGGTGGGGGTGAAGGTGGGGGTAACGGTGGCATAGTGGTGGCACCAGTGACGATGGTGGTCGTGACGATAACAGTGGTGAAATAATAGTGACAGAGTAGTAGTAGTGGTGGTAGTGATAATGATGACAATGGTAGCATTAAGAAGAATGTCTTGAAGGTTGTGGCGGTTTGAAGGTTGTGGCAGTAGTAGTGGGGTATGTGATGGTGGCAATGGTGAGAGTATGGCAATAATAGAGAGTTACGATGGTGCTGGTGAACAGTGGCGGAGCCACGTTGGGTCGAGGGGGGTCACGTGCCCCCCTGACTTTTCAATTTTTTTTTTTTTTTTTTTGGTTTGGTCTTATTTACACAGTGCGCCCCTGCTACATAGCCCTCTCCATTCCAAAACACACTAACACCTCACCAGGGGCCCACGTTTTTTGTTTTTAATTTTTAATTTTTTAATTTTTTTTTGGTGAATTCCAAACCCAATCAAACACTGATGCACAATTTATTTATTTTTAGTGAGTGCACATAATTTTAATTACGGCAAGGCTAAAATCCTAAAACTTTAAAAGTGTATAAAATTCTTTATTATTTTATTTATGTACAGTACTTGTTAAGTATTTTTATATTTTCTTTATCTTCTTTTTCTCCCTTTGTTTCTTTGTAATTTACTGACTCGCGATTCAGCAGATTAGGATCGCACAACATAGATTTAGGACCACACTACAACTTTGGTATCTTCTCCTCATTGTTTACAGGTAACTTTATTTTTTTTTATTTTTAAATAAAAATTATGAGTATTAATTTATAGTTATTTGTTAAGTTTTAATTTGTAATTTTTTTTTATTTGTTATTATTTATGTTAAAATAAAAGATTTTGATATGCTAAAATTATGCATCTTAATTGGTGGTAATTTATATTAAAATTATTGATTTTGATTTATATTAAAATTATGGATTTTGATTTGTTGTTGTTTGTGCTAAAATGAAGAATTTGATTTGTGCTAAAATTAAAAATATTAATTTGCCGTGATTAATATTTAAATTAGGGATTTTGATTTGTTATAATTTGTACTAAAATTAGAAATTTTGATTTGTTGTGATTTGTGCTAAATTTAAATTTTTTTATTTGTATTAAAATTGGAGATTTTGACTTGTGGGGGTTTGTGATTTTGATTATGAATTTTTATTTTTTTTCAAACAGTCATGGAAAAATATTTCAAAAGAAAATCAAAGTTGGAATCATCTTTTCTTCAAAAAGAAGATGATAATTATTCTTCCGCAAAACAAAATCGCATAGAAATCAATTTAGTAGATTTTTCTGTAGATCCAGGTGCCCCCCCTATATTAAATTCCTGACTCCGCCACTGCTGGTGAAGTAGTTTTGATGGTGGTGGCAGCGATGATGGTTATGTGATGGTGCAAGTTTAGCTAATAATGGCGAAAGTTTTTGACATAACACAAACTAGATATGAACGGAAAATGAGACGACACGATAACATAGATTAATAAATGGTTATGTTATTGTCAAGATAATTTTTAGATGAATCCAAAATAACATGATACAAATATAATCAAACACGACACGATGCCCAACCCGCTTTGGTTTGGTTTGGTTTTTAGAGAATATTTTTTAAAAAAATTTACTTTTTTATTTTCTATTAATATTTTAAACAATTTTTTTTAAAAAAATTTTAGACACACCTAACATAAATATACTCAAAAAGTATAAAATTTGTGATTTTTTTTTAAAAAAAATTCACTAAATACAAAAAATACAACAAAAAAAATATGAAAATTCATTACATTTTTCATATTTTTGTGTATTTATTAATTTTTTAAAATATTTTTTCATAAATATTTTATTATTTAGATACATCTGAGTAAAGTGTATCTAAAAAAGTAAAAAAATTACTTAAAATTTTAAAAATATTCACTAAAAACAAAAAAATATGAAAAATAAAAAATTCAATTTTTAGAAAACTGAAACCAAATATACTAATTATTTTTTATTTATTTAAACTATTTTTGCATCATAAGTTGTAAACAGAAATTATATCAGTCAATTTTTTTTAAAAAAAATGAATTAATTAATTAAACAAACCTTATTAATGAATGGCCCAACTAAAGAAGAAAACAGATTGATATCAACCATCGCTGTAATGAGTATTGCTAGAGATCATGAAAAAAATATCATAAAATATATCCTGAAGATTTTTCATCCTTTGATTTGTGTGTGGTGTTTTATTGTATGTATAATCCAAAGGTGAAAAATCTTTCGTGGTCATTTTCATGATATTTTTTAATAATAAATGTATCTAAATAATAAAACATTTAGAAATTTAAAGTTTCTTGGAAAATTTTAAAAAAAATTCACCAAAGACAAAAATAAGTAAAAAAAATAAACAAATCCGAGAACAAACCAACAATCATAAAAGTGAAGATTTGGATTTGGATTTGAATTATTGATTTTATAAAATTTGTCGGATAAAAAAAAAATATTATCAAATACTCATAGTCATATAATCAAATTATAATTGATAACCACACACCATAAAAAAAAAATAAAAAAAAAGTGACAAATTTGATTTTTAAAATTTTGTGAACTGTTTTAGTGTTTGTAGCAAAGCTCTCAAAATATAATGGTCTCGTTTGGAAAATTAATTATTTTAATAAGTTATTTTAATTTTTGACAATTTTAATAGGTTAAAATTTTTATATTTAAGAAAATAGTTGAATTTTTTTCTTACTTAAATATGATTTTTATGAGAAAAAAATAAAATAATTATGAATTTAATATGATATGATATTTTATTTTATTAAATATTTAAATCTATTTTATATTTTATAAATTTTAACTAAAAAAATAAAAAAAAATCTCTTCCCAGACCAAAAATGTTTCGGACCCCCACTGGGGGTCAACCCCTAATGAGGTGGCGCGCTGTGATTGGATAAAAAAAACTATTTTATTTATTTATTTATTTATTTTTAAGTTTTAGCCAGTGAGAACTCACCACCTCACTGGGATACAACCCCACTCGGGTCTGCAGCATAATTGCCATCAATAATGGAGAGCCTAATAAACAATAATGATACACCCTCGAGTAAAGTACAGAGCGGATGACCGAATGAGGAGGGGGTGTTGATTCGACCGAATAACGCCTACTTAACGAATCAGGAACTTTTCTTTCACTTTTCTTCTTGATTCCCTATTTATTAGGCTATCGAACTTACTTTTGAGTTTAATTTTAATAATTTAAATTATTTATATTTTCAGATTTATTGAATATATGATATTTATAAAAAATTAAATTGGTTGAATATCAAAAATTAATTATTCGAATCATTAAATTAAAAATTATTTTTTTAAATTTAATAAATAATTTGCCGAATATATACTTTTTGATATCTGATTACTTTAATTTTTTTACAAATATAAATACTCAATAAATTTAAAATATAAATGATTTAAATTATCAAAATTAAATCTGAAAATAAATCCAATAACCTAACAAGTAAAAAGTCCGAAGAGAAAAGTTAAAGAAAAGGATCCTGATTCCAACGAAACATATCCACGTAAATTATCTGGGGCCGACCACTCATAAATGCCAAAATCCTCGACGCTGATGCTGCCGTTTTTCGTAGGGAAAAGTCCGAGTTAAAAAAGAAAAAAGAAAAATTCATGGTATCAAAAAATAATATTAACGTTATAATTATTATATTGGGAAATTTATTTGGAAATTTCTTTTCAAATACTTTTTTTAGGTATTTATATTTCAATTAATATATAATATATTTTTATATTTCAATAAATCTTATTATTTAGATATTTGATTTACTAAATCTTAATTATCATATTTAAAGTATTTTATAAATAATTTTATCTTTACAAATATTTTTTGAATACTTATATTTTACAGTGTGAATAATCACATTATGAAACATTCACACTATTGTTCTGATCTTATTTTGATAATCCAAACTGTTTATATTATAAGAATTTGTCAAAGATATCATCTACCTAAAAAATTAGGTTAATCAAATATGTATAGTTCCATGATTGAATTCTAATTATTTTTTCAAACATTATTAAAATTATGATAGTCGTTTGTGTTTTTACAAAAGAATAGGGTCTTGTTATAGGGTTACAAATATTTGATTAATTTAAAATTCACATTCATATATATTGGAAGAAAATCTTACCATCTTATGCATTCTATTCTTTGAAACCCAAGATTCCCTTAGGGAGAGACTTGGTGACCAAAAGATTAGTCAACTAAGCTAAAGGCCATATTGGTTTAAAAATACAATTCTTAAAAAAAAAAAAAAAAAAAAATCAAATCGTAAACTGATTTTGAATTTGTTGAAATTGTATTTTTGGTACAATTTTTTAAGGAAATGGTTTAGCTCCAATTTCAAAAAAATAATAAATTGTTGATTAAAAATAAAATCGTTTTGGTTCAATGGTTATAAGTAAAAATATTCAATCACTATATCTAAATTAATTTTACATACACAAGTATTCTTAACTTTTTTTATAAATATGTTTTAAAATTTTAAAATATATAAAAATAAAATAATTTCTTCATATTATGGTTTTGTTTGGCAAAGACTTAAAAAATTAAAGAAATTTGTGTCAACAATAATTTCTTTTAAAGTTTTTCTAGATTAGAAAGATCTCAAAATATAAAAAATAATAATAAATTGAAAAACAATCCAAAAAATGCTACATTAACTTCTTCTTCTTTTTTTTATTTTTTATTTTTTTGGTGTTTAATCAAATTTTTTTTTTTTGGATTTTTCAAAAAATATATTTTCAGGCTCTTCTAAACAAGTACTTTTAAAGTGAAAAATTTAATGAAGAATTACACATCAGTGGGATCCAAAAAATTATTTACAAAAAAGTGAAAAGAATTATGATTTTAGTTATCAATATTTATAATGTTTATCACTTTTTTGTAAATAATATTTATAATCTCTACTGTTGTGTAATTGCCCCAAAATTTAATCAACAATTTCTAATTCCTTTTGAAATTGAAACCAAACTGTTTATTCAAAATAGACTTTGGACAAGTTAAAAATAAATTTTATTTTTTTTGAGGGGTAATAGCATTTCAGTGGAATAATAAAAAAAAATTACACTATAAATAAATAAATAAAAAATTTGATGCAATTATGACATATAAAGAAGACTTGCAATATGTACAGAAAAATACTCACACTATACACAAAAAAGACTTGCTCGGTAAGAAAATAAAAATATTTGGTCATTATTTATCAACTCATAAATTACTATTATAATAATAACATATATGAGATATGAGACCTTTTTAATTAATAAAATAATAATAATATATGAGATTATAAACATTTTATAAAGTTTGTAGTAATAAAATAATTATAATATCAATATTATTTTTTGATATTAATATTTTATTTTTTTAGTGTAACTTGGGTTTCATTTCACCAAAAAAAAAACCAACAACTTTGGTGTCGGTGCCACGTCATTTACGTGGTGGACACACCTTAGGCTTTCGGTCATCCGACAGCAGCATTACTGTCCAAATAAATGCAACACAACTGGCTGAGCCTTCTGTTAGAAAGCATTAAATGCAATATAGAACCCAACAATAAATTCTTCTGCAACTTCAACCAACACTCTTAAAAGCTGACAGTGCATCATTATCCTCTTAATATTTCCTTCCAAAAATGTCCACACTTTAAATGGAAAAAGTCCACCAACTTAAATAGAAAATTAAAAAAAAAAAAAATTAAAAAAAAGGAAAGAAATGAAACTCCAACCTTTAAGATAATACTTTTATACCAAAAAATAAATAAAAATTGAAAACCTCCGAAGCCCTCAATTATCAATTATTGAAAGAAAAGAGTGAATTGCATGGATTATTTAATGAAAAAAATACAAATTGAAAGTAAGAAATGACAACCCAATCAAATAAATATTATACCATTAACAATGCACCATTTGCTTATATCAATATTTTCCTATCAAAATTTGTTGATTTGTGTGTGTCTTTTTTAATGAAGTGAATTTTGGGTAAATATAAAAAAGGGTAAAGTCTCCATCAACTTTGTTATTCAATGATAGGAATGGTTAGTGTAATTTTGAAAAATAAGATGATGGAGAAATTTGTATAAAAATTTTATTACAACTAACACACTAGTAATTTTTAATTTTTTTTAATTACAATTGACACACTAGCATTTTTTAAAGTTTTATTACTAATCAAGAGAATCATATGTATATTATATAACTTAAAATGTTAATTCAGTGTAAGCAATGGAGTGAAGTTGTATAAAGTTTTATAATAGCTTTAGTACGCACGTCTTTTTTAAGAGGGTAGCTTTAGTACTTGATATAATATTCGGAGGATAAAAATGATCCGTGATTTGTGGGCGTTTCAAAATCCATTTGCGGCCCGGGTGGGTTTGGCCCAATTAGGCCCAATCCTGATCCTAGTCCGGGACCTTAGGCCTGAGCCTGGGTGATCATTTTGAAACTCGACCCATCAATCCGGTCAAGACCTCGTGTCATTTTTTATGAAAATTTTTTTTTAAAAAAAAATGTTCAACCCCTGTTCAAGTCCAAACCCAAGCCTAGGCCCATTTGCCCGACTCGACCAAGGCCCAAATACCTCCTGGGCCTAGGCCTAGTTTTCTAGCTTGTGGGCCGGTCCAGTCTGGCTCGAATTTTTACGAGAGCCTGTGAAGCCGACATAGGCTGGACTAGGCTGGGCCAAATTTACACTCTTATATAATATCCATCCTAACTTCAAGTACACATAGAACTCTACGTATGGATGATGTATAGGACAATTCAATTGAGAGTAAGCAGCTTTTAATTTAGGGTAAAAACTCAAAGAATGTTTAAACGCCATATCTATGAAAATATGTGTACCATGCATGCGTTTTTTTTTATCGGTGAAAATTAATTATTAATTGTTAAATTAGTACCTATAAAAATTAGCTTCCCTATCCATTGCAAATACCATGCATGCGTTGACACATATATACAGCAATATATAACATTTTTCATATATATACTCTTGGCATATCATTGAATGAAGGGTTTATGAGGGCAACCTCACCTTCCCTTTTCATACTAGACCAAAGAATTAGTTTACGAATATAGAAATTGATCACTCAACCAAATAGTAGTGAATATCATATGAATGGATAAAAAATTTTAGAAGTTAATTTCATCACTAAATTTTGTAAAATGAGTTTGGGATTTTTTTTTTATTTTTTTTTTAATATGGATTTTATCAGTAAGAATATTTTTTTTCAATTTTAATAAACTTTTTTTTTTAAAATAAAATTTTTAAGAAATTTTACAGTTTCATGTTCTACTCAACCAAAAGAGACTAAAACTATAATAATAATAATAATGATAATAATAATAATAATAATAACCAAAACTAATTGATTTTTTGTTTTCTTTATAAATAATTTTATGGTGTTATACATATAATAACCTTCATAATCCAAAATCGTGAATTGTCATGATTTTCACGAATAATAACATAATGAGAAAAATAAATTACATACCCGGATCAGTTATGCGAAACTCAAGTGATCCAAAATTAATTGAACATAAACTTAATAACAATATTAGTGGAAAAAGGTTTGTCTCTTGACCCTCTTTAGAATACGTTATATTCAGAATAATTGATGAGTAGTCTAAATATAATTTTATAAGTAGAGAGAATACCAGTTTCCTAATATAACTATAACTCCAATTGCATATCAAAGTAACTCCACTTGCCTTAAAATCAGCGGGTTGGGGATACCTGAGTTATCAAAAAAAAAAAAAAAAAAGTAACTGCACTTGCCTATCAAGGTGGGAGACTTGGAAACTACTTTATATATTGACTAATTAGATAATAATTTGTAATTCAAAATATGAAACTATAATCGTATTAAATGTATAATTCGTATTGTCATATCACGTAGGTCACTACATAATGACTAATCAATTAAATTTAGTCTTACCTTCTTCCCCCTACATTAAGTTAACTTTCTGTTTTTAGATTTTTCTTTTCTTTTCTTTTTTTTTTTTTGGCTTTCTAGATCCTTTTACATTAGACAAATCTGAGAAGTAATTTTTTTTTTTTACAAATTATATAAAAAAAAAATCACTAAAAACAAAAAAAGTTTTAATTTTTTAATTTTAATTTTTTATGTTGATCTCTAACTCGGTATTTTTTGGTTTCTATGTTGGTAGCAAAACTCTATCACAAAAAAAATAAAAACAAGTGTTGCATGTACGTATACCTGACTAAAGAAAGTGAGTAGAATGAGAAACTTCAAGCTTAAGAAGAACATTCTTTGCAAATAGATAAAGCTCACAGACCATGAATGCACTATCTCTTCTCTCTTCTGCTGTGAAACCTTTGAGAACCTTTGAAAGTATGGAAAATGGCTTGACAAGCTTGCTCTTCCACATAGTATCAATGTCCCAATCCATGTTGACAACAACCACAATGTTAATCTCATCAAAAAAAGCTTTGGATGTTGCAATTTCACCATAATCAACTCCTCAACCTACAAAACCATCCACAACAAAACCACTAAAGAGCTAGCAAAGATTTTAAAAAAATAATTAAAAATTGAAGTTTAATAATACTTGCTAGAAGACTGTATAGTCATCAATTGTCTGGAAAGTTTAAGTTACTAAAATATAAATTTAATATTGTATCTGAAGCTAACACTTGTCTTCTCTACTAACAAGTTGAGAGACCAGCACCTTTCAATTGTTAGGAACCAACTCAATAATATGTCTAAGGCTTTTCTTCACAAGTTTTTAAAAAATGAACCCAATAATGTATATTAAGTTAATACTTCCTTTCATAACAAACAAAATGATGAGAAACAAAGTGTGTTGAGGATAAAAAGAGAGAACACAATACATAATAATAGAGATGGCAGGAGAACACGACTTGAACCCATGATTTTCTAGATCTAACAATTTAGATTGAGTAAACTTTTATCTTCACGTGCAATCTTGTCTCATCATGTGTACAGACACAAACAAATTGAGAAATAAAGTGCATAAAGACAGATAAAATAGAGTGTACAATGGCAAAGATAACATGGATGACAAAGCTTCCACCTATGATTTGTTGAAACCATAGTTTTGATAACCCAACAATGGATCCATTTGGTTAAAAAATTTTCTTTCTCGTTTAGAAACAGACTAATTTAATAATTTTTTGACTATTTGACTAAAATATGAGCTAAAAAAAACTAGTATGTTTCGGATGAATTTTTGACTTTTTAGTATGAATAGTTGGCTTTTTAATTTTTTTAAGTAACTTTTTAATTTTTTAACTAAAAAATCACTTGCCAAACGAGACCTCAAACTTTTTGAAAGTTGAAAGGTATTGATAATTAGAAACCAGAAAACTATAAAAACCTCCCTCCCTCGACTTCCTAATATCAATATATCCAAAAGCTAAACTAAATACTTTACCACAAATTTTCAAAAAGCGTGACCAAAATTTAAATCTATGGTGTAGATTTATACGATGCCAAAGGAGATGTCTGTATATTTTTACCTGGTGTTGAGTTCCGGCCATGGAGGCAGAAGTTCGATAAAATGTAGCAAGTGAATCATCATCAATGGTGGTGCCATTGGAGACATTGATGGATGGTAAGAAGGTGTCACACAAGGCAGAGAGGGACTCCATTTGAGCAGAAGAGAGTGATTTCAAAGGTGGTTGTGTTCTCTCTCCTCCTCCTACTCCATCAATTAGTCTTTGTGAGTCAATACTACCCAACTCTATTACTGCATGAAGCTCTTCTCTTGCACTTTCAGGGGAGGCCGTATATTCTGCGCCATCTTGGTCCATGTTTTAGCACAAGAGGTGGTCACGAAAAGAAATAGCTTCTGGGTATTTATGCTTCACAGAGAAGAAGAGGTATTAGTTTAGATAGTAGAATCCATCGCTTTTGTCTTAGTACTTTAAAATAGAAAATGATAAATAGATATACTGTCTAAATTTAATGACGTGAGAATGAAATGGTTGATGAATCATTAGAAAAGATATAGGAGAAAAATTTATTTTAAATATTTTAAGGGGTACTTATCTGTAGGTCTTAATAAGTGGATTTATTATCTAATAGGTCTTATAGGAAAAATTTGTCATAAAAAAGTCACTAATTGTAAGTTTTAGAGACAATTTATAAAAATTATGACAAAAAAAAGTCACTAATTATCAATTTTTAGCGATATACATAAAAAATTATCACAAAAAATTTATTTTTAGCGACAATTTTATCAAGACTTATTTTCAATAGGACTTGATGAGAATTAAGTCTAACTATTATGACCCATTGATAGTTTACCCATATTTTAATATATTGTTACATTATTGAGAGTTTAAAAGATGAGTCTAATTTTTTAGATGAATAATATTACCTTTTTAAAATACAATATAAGATACACCAATTGATAAATAATTGATATATCACTTCTATATATTAAGGAAAATGGTCTTTTAAAACCCCAAGGCTTGTGGAACCTCCAACATGCCAATCCTAATTTCTTGATTTTTTAATATTTTTTTTAAAAAAAATTGACTTGGTGATTGGTGATTGGTTCAAAGATTGTAATAATTACACTATTGATTACAATAAATTCAAAGATTGTAATAATTACACTATTGATTACAATAAACCACTACAAGAAAAAACGCAATCGGCGACTAAAGTTTTAGTCGCCAAAAGCCCCTTTTTTAGTCGCCAAAGCTATTTTTTCCACTTTCCGCGACTAAAAAGTTTAGTCGCCACTGTGGTCGCCGTTATATGGTCGCGCATTCCTTTGGCGACGAAACATTTGTTAGTCGGAAATACATATGTCTTCGGCGACTAAATAATTAGTCGCCAATAGTCAATTTCATTTTTTGGAATTTTACCTTTGGCGACTAAACTGTTTGTCGCCAATAGTTAATTTTTTATTTTATTATTTTTACATTTGGCGACTAATGACTTTCGTCGCTGAAAGTCTTTTAAAAAAAAAAAAAAAAATTTCCTGCGCTGGTACTCCCAGGGTTTGAACCTAGGACATCCAAGACTTGCACCCCAACGCCTTTAGCCACACGTGCTCCCCACTACGCCACCCTCAGATCACATGAATGATAATGCAACATTTATTATTTATATACTATATTCACTGGTATTAATACAAAATTGTATATATAAAAATAATTTTTTTTATTTAATATATTTCATGTAAAAAATAAAAAATTTACAAAAAAAAATTGGGCAGTACTTTTGGCGACTAAATCTGAATTTTAGTCGCCAATGCTCCATTTTTTGGCTACTAATTTGTTTTTCTGTCGCTAAAACAGGTAAATCCCAGCTAAGGATAGCACATTTGGCGACTAAACAGAATTTTAGTCGCCAAAACCTGTATGTTGGGCGACGAAAATGCATTTTAGTCGGCAAAACACCCAGAATGGGCGACTAAAGTGTTTTTTAGTCGCCAAAACCATGACTTTTGGCTACTAAATGATTTTAGTCGCCAAAAACCGTCCCTTTTGGCTACTAAACAACCTGTAGTCGCTAAAAACCCTACATTCGGCGACTAAAGTGCATTTTAGTCGCTAAAACCAGTATATTCGGCTACTAACCTGTTTTAGTCGGGAAAAGGGATCAACTTTGGCGACTAATCGCATTTTAGTCGCCAAAAATCATACTTTTAGCGACGAAAATAGAATTTTTAGTCGCCGATTGTGTATTTTGTTGTAGTGAACACTTAATTTATAATAATTACACTTATTAAATGAATAACGCAATAAATGAAATCCTAATTTCTTTACTTTTTGCATCCCCAAGAGACCCATGTAATTATTGTGTAAATGCCTCTTAAATAAATAAATAAACACTTATTAAATTCTTTCAAACTCCTCGGTCAAACCCCATGTATTTAATTTATATATTATGTAATTATTGTGTAAATGCCTCTTAAATAAATAAATAAACACTTATTAAATTCTTTCAAACTCCTCGGTCAAACCCCATATATTTAATTTATATAATTAATTTATATATTAAAAAAAATGAAAATAAATATAAATATCTATAATTATCCCGTGCATAGCACGGGTGATAGGCTAGTATTCTTTTAAGGAAAAAATTTATTTATTTTCATTAATTGCTTTTTCTCTAAATAATAAAGAACCAATAATTAATATCTATGTAGGACGCAACACTATAGTAAATTAATATTTTAAGGATAAAAATTAAAGAGCGAAATTACTTTTTAAGAATAAAAATATTTCAATTGTTAGATATTTAATAATAAATTATTATCCTTTTAGAATTAAAATATTTTCTCCAAAAGTAAAAGTTTTTTTTGGAGAGAATTGTTTTGTTCCTAATTTGTTAGTGACACTTCAATTTACTAGCTATTAATTGTTTTGTTTTGTACATTTTGTTATAGTGAAGTGATATTTTTTTTAATTGAAATGCCACTAGAGCCTTATATGTTTGTGGCTCTATGACATTTTTCTAAAAATTGCCACAAAATATTCTTTTTGTGACATTTTTTAAGAACATGCCACTAGTATGGTATCACTAAAATGTGTTTTTGTTGTAGTGTTAGATGGTAGAATCCATAGCTTTTGTCTTTAATATTTTAAAGTAGAAAATGATACATAAATACACTTTTTAAATTTAATGATGTGAAATTAAGATGATTGGTGGATGATTAGAAAAGATATAAGAGAGATATTTGTTTTAGATATTTTAATACATTGTCACTTCATTGAGTTTAAAAAACGAGTCTAATTTTTTAGATGAATAGTACTAATTTTTTAAAATACAATATAAGATATGCCAATTGATAAATAATTGATCTATCACTTATTCTTTTGAGGAAAAAAATTATTTATTTTCATTAATTGTTTTTTCTCTAAATAATAAAGAACCAATAATGAATATCTATTTAGGACTCAACACTACAATAAATTAATGTTTTAAGGATAAAAATCAAAGAACGAAATCACTTTTTAAGAATAAAAATATTTCAATTGTCAAGAGAGTCATTCTTGTATTTTATACGATGAAATTAGATATTTAGTAATAAATTACTACCCTTTTGGGACTAAAATAATTTTCTCAAAAAGTAAAAACTTTTTAGGAGAGAGTTGTTCTGTGCCTAATTTATTAGTGACACTTCAAATTTTGTTGCTAAACATTTATTTATTTATTTTAAATTTTTGCAACAGTTTTTTTTGGTGACAATCCATATATATATATGACCACAAAATTTTTATTTTTTAGGAAAAAAAAATTAATACCTAAAACTTTTATATTGTATAGAACAATATTAAACAACCACAAAAAATTGGATGACTAGCCTTTCTCTAATATGAAATATTGTTCCACGTGCACCGAATAAGGGCAAATTACATATACCTCTCTCGAGGTTTAGCTAAATTATAGATACCTCTTGAGGTTTGAAAAATTATAGATACCCCCCTGAGATTTATATTTTCATAACAAATTGTCCCATGAGATTTTTATTTTCATAACAAATTGTCCCCTAATTTGTTATGCAAATTTAACTTTCAGGGTATATCTGTAATTTCTCAAACTTAGGAAATATCTATAATTTAACTAAACCTCGAGGGGATATATATAATTTGCCCAACCGAATAATAATTCTTTGATTACACATAAACAATATAAATGGTACAGTGACACATTACGATACAATTATGTTACGAAGACAAAAACTAAGCACACAAATTTCTAGAATGGATAAGATTTTGACGAATTTGTCGGTGGATTCATTTTTAATTTTATTTATTTATATATTTATTTCTTCATATATTTTATATTTTCAATTCTATGTATAATTTCTTAAATTGATTCCATTTAATTTAAGTGTTAATCTCTGAGCCGCAGCTCCTTACGATCCAACTCCAGAGATTATCCTCTATGGTTAGGCTATTTAATGTTGCCAACTCATATGATACTAACAATATTACGTCAAATACATGCATGGTATAGAATTAAAGAAGAAGGATCTCCACCAGTCTAGATTTTGAATTAGAGAGTGTTGTTTGGGTCTGTGGGTCTTATTATGAATCCTATTTCGATGATTCGAACCGTTCTTTTATTAGGCACTTCATGTATTTCGTCTATAAAAAACATTAGATCGATCCGATAACTGCAACTTATTCAATTTATTACATTTGTCATTCAAAAAAATGTATGATTTATTTTTTAAAATACAATTGTTATCTATTTTTTTAGTAAAAAATTGAACAATTTACCGTTATCGGATCGACTTAATTTTTTTGTGAACGAAATACACAAAAGACCCGACAAAATAAAATATTTGAATAATCGAATCAGGACCGGTATTGGGCCTTACAGACCCAAACAATACATTCCAGTCTAAAATCTGGACTGGAAGATATTCTTCTCCATAATTAAATATGATATAAATGCATGGTAATAAATAGGAGGCAGATTAGCTAGATCATATTATTTAGGCTTGTGGGGCCCACTACGAGTTCTTCTTTAATTGTTTGATTCGTTCATTTTTTAAACTACAATATGTAAATTTTTTATAAAAAAATTAAGTCGATTAGATAACTGTAGTTACATTATTTTATTGCATTTGTCTTCCCAAATATAAATAATTTATTTTTCAAATAATATTTGTCACTTATTTTTATTTTTTTTTGATAAATAAATATCATAAATTAATGTGACTATAATTATTAGATCAACATAATTCTATTTTATATAATTTTTAGATAACTTACCTGCTGTGATCTAAAAAATTAAACAATTCGAACGGCCCAACAGCGCAGACTGAGACAATCTGCCTCCTAATAAATACTAATAAATTATTTTTAGTAATAATTGTTGTGACCATAACGTTACGCAGCACACAGAATTAGACATGAAACCGCTTTACATATTTTTCCCCTTCCAACTACTAAACATTAATTTAGAAATTGAAATTAATTGCAACATTATTATTTCTGATAAAAACTGATTTTGTTTAGTCAATTTTTTTAGACATGTTACACAAATTAATTGGTATATCAATTAATATACCAACATATATTATAGCATTGTCACTTCAAAATTATAGACATCACTTATTATACAAATTACAAATACCCAAAATATCTAAAATTATGTCACATTATCCGCTCATACACTAATTAGTATACCAATTGATTGATGCGTTTAGTTTCATTCTTTTTTTTTTTTTTTTTTTTTCCCATTTCACCCCACTATAAAAAATAGTATATGTGAACAGTTTTTGTTAATTTGGTTGAAAAAACTAACGTAGAAATTATATGATATTTAAATCATAAGAGAATAAAATATTCCGGTAGCAAATAAAACGGAGTAAAATGAACTTTATCAAAAAAAGAAAAAAAAAGAAAAGGAAATTGTCATTAGAGACCTCAATTGAAGCTAAACTTCAATAAAATGTCGGGTTGATTATACCAAAATTTTCTCAACTATTTATAAATATGATTTTACCTTCTCTATCTATGAACTTGTTTAAATTAACTCATTCAATTATAAAAATCGTATAAATATCCCCATTCTAAAAATGGTCTAGAGATGTGAAATTAATTCATTTTAATAATTGAAGGTATTAAAATATACCAATTCATTAGTAAGGGGATAAGTTGAAATTTACAAATAATTATGAAAAATTTGGTATAATTAACCTTAATATGTATCAACTAAATCATTAATCGTGTCACTAGAGACGTTGATGGAGAGAAAGGTAGGTGATGATGAGGAAGATCAACGTGATGTGGGCAAAAATTGTGTGGTAAGACTATTTTACTTATTTGTTAAAAAAATATAATAAATGATATATTTTTTTAGGGAGATTTTTTTTAAGATCCCTGATATTAAGATTTTATAGCATAAAGGGCATCAAATATTTTCATGATCTCTAAGGTCCCTCAACATCGATCTAGAGAAATTTCAGTCCTAGAGAAATTCTCTGAGTTCAAACCAGAGAAAATTGAAATTTCCCCGAGTACCAAAGAAATCTAGAAAAAATTGTGGAGAGAAAATTTGTGTGGCTATCTAGGAAATTTCTCTGACTTCACAAATTTCTCTGACTCTATTCACAAAGAATTTCTCTGACTTTATGTAATATGTAAGCCAACAATACAATCTTTACTAACAAACCCACAAATTTCTCTGGTCCAAAACCAGAGAAATTCTCTCCAAACCAGACAAATCAGAGAAATTCTCTGGATTGAAACAAGAGAAATTCTCTCTATTTGCAGCTAAGTTGTATTTTTATGAACAAACCTTGGTGATTGTACATTGATACAGGAAATTTCTCTGACTTCTCAAATTTCTCTAGCTCTATTCACAAATAATTTCTCTGACTTTGTGTAATATATAAGCTAACAGTACAATCTTTAGTAACAAACCCACAAATTTCTCTGGTCCAAAACCAGATAAATTCTCTCCAAACCAGACAGATCAGAGAAATTCTCTAGATTGAAATCAAAGAAATTCTCTTTATTTGCAGCAGAGTTGTATTTTTATGAACATACCTTGGTGATTGTACATTGATCCAGGAAATTTCTCTGACTTCACAAATTTCTCTGGCTCTATTCACAAAGAATTTCTCTAACTTTGTGTAATATGTAAGGCAACAACACAATCTTTACTAACACACCCACAAATTTCTTTACTACCATGAACATCAATCTAAGCAATATACATATATCTAGAGAATTCTCTGGACTTTTTAGAGAATTTCTCTCCAGAGAAATTCTGGGAAGGCCAGAGAAATTCTTTGGATTCCAGTCTAGAGATTTTTTCTGAATTTTCTCTAGATTTCAAGTGAACCATAAAACATAAAGTTTGTTTGGTTGCCAAGAAAAGTAGACAAAAAATAACATGTTCAATAAAAAACACATAAAAAGTACAACATAAAAGTGCAGAGAAATTTGTAATAATTATAATTTTCTCTGAATTGTAATAACAAGCTCTTTTTTTCAACACACACACACACACACACACACATATATATGGATCTATAAATTTCACTGAGGACCAAGTCATAACTACTTAAGAAAGATGATGTAATTGTAACAGCACAGAAGCAGTAGTAATTGAATAATCATATGTCTACATTAACCTTGAGTTCATACATTTCTTTTTCGAGTTGTTTTCGTATGAACTCCTTGGTATGTGCAGTCACTTTATCTACTTTGTTGCAGAGGATAAGTACTGGAATTTTCTTCCTGACAACACTTGCCCTGGTCAAAATATCATAAAGGTACCTATTCCACATAAACATCAGATGTTAGACTCATCATACAATGTGTTTATATGCATGTTTGGATACATATCACATATTGCATAATACACATACTCCGACGCTGCTCGACAGTTTGGCAGGAATTCCAAAGCATCTACCGCAAAAACTACGCCAGCTGCTTGAGGCAAGAACTCATTTAGCTTGGGTCGAAGACGAGAATGTCCAGGAACATCAACAATGTGAACAGGCTTTATTTTTCCCTTCTGTCAATGACACGGAAAGAGGGTTAAGTTTAATCAAACCTGGAGTTTGAAAATCTGCTTGAGAACAAGAAGACAATAGAGGGAAGAAACAAATTGCAATCAGGTGTTGAAAAAGCTGTGTTTTTCTTTGCAACTGAAATCAATAGAGTTTGTTTGGGCGTAATTATTAATATTATTATTTGTTTTCTAGTTTTCGTTTTTCCTGAGAGTCGTGACACAAGATTCTCACCACCGACCAACCCACCATTTCTCTCTCTCTAGCCTTTCGCTCCAGTGAAAGGATCATCAAATTTATACTCTCTCGAAAGAGCTAGGGTTACGAAGACTGGAATTTTCAATTCCAAACGTAGCAGCAGAGGATACCAATTGAAAAATCGAGAGATTGGTTCCGGTGGAGATGGAGAAAAGAGCAAAGAAAGAGAGGATGAGAGGGAAATTTCTTAATATCAAATTTCTCTGTGATAAATGGGTGTGGGTTGAGGGACCTTAGATATCAAAAAATAATATTGTGGATCTCTTTCATTACTAAAAATGAGAGAGAGACCTTAGACTAATTTTTCAATTTTTTTAAGATTAGTAAAATAAATGATATTAAGTGTACATTTTTTTTCCCCTCTTAATCCAATTTTGCCATCTTATTATTGCAACATAAGATTCTTCATTAATTAATGGTATCATCACATAATACACAATTATATCTAATATTTATTCATCGATCACAATGTTAATAATGGTTTATAACCAATAATTTGTTGAGCTCTACTCTTTAGGCCAAGTTTTGATCCATAATAGACTGTGGTGGCCACATTTTGCATCGACTCACTTTATCGTAGTTTGATAAAAATGAAATGAGTTCATGAAAGATAAAAATAAACTAACTAAATAAATAAATCCAAAAAAATGTAATTATATTCTACTTTTTTGGGCTTTTTAATTTTTTTTAAATTTATTTTTCCAATTCCATCTAAAAAAGTAGAACTCCAAAATGTGAAGTTTTAAAAAAAAATAATTAAAAAATCACTAAAAAGGTAAATAAATAAATAAATCAACCCTAAACACCTATTTAACTAACCAAATAGTCACTATTGTGGGGGCCAGAAAAAAATCCTAGCTATGTGGGGTAAAATATCTCAAACAAATATCCTCTATTCCCTATAAAAGGAGGACACCCCATACACAAGAGGTAGGCTTTTTGTCCCTATACTCCACACACAACACTCTCATCATTCATGGATTCTAACTTCATCATTGGAGTGTCTTCTGTCGGTAACTCCGAAAGGGTGGCATTAACCATATTTATCTCTTGTAGCTTCATGGGACTATCTTCGTTGAATCTCAACAATAGTCCATGTGAGGGATTATTCTGGATCTCACAATTGGCACAGTCTGTGAGAACGACTGAACGAGATCAACGAAGAACGCAACAAGCATATTACTATAAGTAAACATGTACTAGTTCAATTGAGGTTAGTGCACTTTATACAAAATTAGAATCAATTCCAAGTAATACAGCCCATGGCTGGGTTTCTTATTTTCATTCTGATTCAACTTGATTCGCAATATGCATATCTACGTACATAGAATATATATCTGTGATGCCAATTGTGGTGGGGTGTTTTTTGAATATCAATTTTTGCCTGCTACAACCAACAATAACAAAAACAAAGCAGTGCTCCTAAATCTACTTGAGCATTTTCACTTTTTCTCTCTAAAATTGGGTTTCACACTTTTGTTTGTGGGAGCTTCTTTTCAGCATTATACAAAGGGTGGCTTGGCCAAATCCATGCCTAGAATTTTATTTATTTAAAGTTTTATATATTTCTATGTTGCTTATTGTTTGTTTATTTAAAGATTTATATATTTCTATGTTGCTTCGGCAATCATCCCGGCTATTAGAATGATCAGCAAATTCTTGACGCCATGTTGAACGTCATCCCGGTTCTTCGTGTCATCAGCACGACAAAAAGAGGTTGCCGATCGTAGGTTTCGACACATCAAAATCTAAGACGAGTTGCCGGCAAGTGTCTATATTGTTTCCAGGGCAACAATCGTTATCACCTACCTTCCTGTGGGGCACTCCAGTGGATACAATCAATTCGACAGCCATACGTATATATATATGTAGTTGTATTGTTTATATCAAGCTATGCACTTTGTTGACAATTTTGCATAAAAGGCTGCCTCAGTAACGACGCTCCATTTATGTTCCATACATCTCGGCAATGAAATGCTTGGCAATATACAACATGCCTTCACCTCATGGCAGTATAAGATTACATGGTCTCATGGCACGCGACCAACTAGAGATGATGAAGCATATACAATTTTGCCACCGAGAATAATATTTCACTTAAGCATGGTCGACTCACCCCAACTTTAGTTCGGCAACACTGTAGTCATCCTTATGGTGACGCCACCATCCGCATGAAACGACTTGAGAACAATATACAAGGCCAATTCAAGGATCACAAATTGGGTCTTGCTCCTCTAAGAAAGGTTCTCGACAAGTAACAAGACGTGTGATCGGCAACTGATTTTTAATGCATGCCAACCGAAGCCCGAGTTCCAAGCAGTTATACGCCGAAAACATAAGTCCATTGTGGCGAATTGATCGGCAACGATTCACTCTCTGAGTTCCAATCCGATCAAGAGTCAGTACATCGGCACCTCTTGGCCACCACTGCTTTAACCAGTTTGGGAACCCACTTTACTTGGCGTCACCATTGGTCCATCAACTCACCTATTCACCTCCGTCTCCGAAGTTCGGCGATGCCACTCTAATTAAATCATTCGGCAATAACAAATAGCCAACCGACCGCGTTGCCAAAATAAGGTCGAAGACCAAACAGTATAGGGAAATATTTTCGGCACAATCAAAAATGAATTACTAATCCAGCTTTCGACAACCCAAATGTGCTAGCCCAGCTCGGCACAGCTAACAAACACTATTCGGCGTCTCCATAACATGCACAAAGAAAATTACTTGAGTTACAACCTCCCGCTCCTTTTCACACACCTCCAAGCAAACGCCAATGTTGGGGCAATACAATCATACTACACATTCAACAGTTCTTATCATATTCTTGCGCGCCATCCTTTTTATAGCTTTTATAGCTTTCCACTTTTTTGTGGCTGATATATCTACATTATTTGGTACATGCAATCATTGGCACAAATTATTATCTTTGCAATGTCCGCAATTGATTCCCTCCTGACACCAACAAAAGTTTCCATATTTTGGAGCAATCATCGCGCTCGGCACGGTGCACCACAACAAAGCCTCCATATTTTGGAGCAATCTCCGTGCTCGGCACGTCAAATGCCAAGCCTCTGAATTCGAAGCAAGCATTCATTCACACATACATACATTCATGCACTCATTCATACGTACATTTGTTCATTTGTTTTGTTCACGTTTATATGTGTTAAAAATGCTTTTTCTAGAGGATTTAATATTTATTCAAGCAACATTGCTCGATAATGTGGTTCGAAAGTAAGACCTACATCAACTACACATTATCCATCAAAGATCTAGCATCTGTCTATGCTACGAACTCAGAACAAACAACTTCCACTTCTTTTGTCAAAAAAAGCGAAGGGTTTGGGGCTATTGTGGGGGCCAGAAAAATATCCTAGCTATATGGGATAAAATATCCTAAACAAATATTTGCTATCCCCTATAAAAGGAGGACACCCCATACACAAAATGTAGGCCTTTTGTCCTTGCAGTCCACACACAACAATCTTTACTATTCCTGATCTATACTCTTCATTCATGGATTCTAACTTCATCATTGAAGTGTCTCCAGCCAATAACTCCAAAAAGGTGGCATCAACCATATTTATCTCTTGCAGGCTCGTGGGACTATCTTCGTTGAATTTCAACAACAATCCATGTGAAGGATTATTTTGGATCTCACAACTATCAAACCCTATTTTATTTTATTTTTATTAATTAATAAAACCATATTGTAACAGGTCCGCGAGGGACCTCAATGGTGTTACAGTTCGGACTCGATTTGTCACGGTTCTTAATCTTGAACCAAAGAGTCCAAATCTGGCAAATCGTTTTGAGAAAAAAACAGATTTTTTGAAAGAAGTGCCAAACATGGACTGCTTTGCCAGATACAGAGTCGCGACCTAAATATTTTATAATGGGGAAATTTAGGAAACCCTGACTCGGTGCCAAAGGCCACGTATCCGTCATCACCAAAGTTGCCTCGGCTCGGGAACTTGGGTACGATTGGGGAAGGTCAGCTATGAGCACCCCCTCTCGCCCGATCCGAAGATCGGCCTCTACTAATCATGATATCTCGTTTTTGAAAACACATGCGTTCTTATTCCGATTAATTAGCTAGAATTACTATGCGATGCGCACAGCAAAACAAGTATAGACTAGATCGCCTAATTTGGAACAAAGCATTGCATATCCGTTTGTTTGGAAATGTTTTAAGATTTGCTACTCGCAAGTAGGCTAAAACACGGATTTCAACGAGTTGTTCCAACTCAAATAATCCAACCTTCACCCACAGGCATTCATGCAGTTATATCAACTAAGCATTTAGCTACATGGTAAGCATGCTGTCATGTTAACATTCATACTCATGCGAGATGCTAAAGCATAAATACTTACATCGTACTCCGTGCCAAAACAATGAAGCTAATTAGCAAAACATGCATGACCCTAGTCCATGTTAAGTGACTAATGCATCACATACAAGATGCAATCTAGAATAGGCTCGGCTAATCCTAGGATGGCATATGGAATGTGACAATTGATACACGTATTCAAATTGAATTTGAAATACAATGCAGTTAGCATGATGCGCCGAGCCCGGTGCATGCAATACAAATGAATGAATGCAAACATGCGAAGCATAAGAATGCTAATTGAGATATGCCCTAAATCTAACCATTGTAAGCGGTTAAATAAAAGGGAAGAAAGACGTGAGGTTGGAAGACATACACACACCCACGCACACTTATTACAACATTGGCCCTCACTCGGAGGGTCCGAATAAATAATACAAGCCACCTAATTAACTAACTCACGAGCTAATTAAATATTACAAAACCAAATTAATAACTAGCTACAACTAATTATTACACAACTTAATTAATTAACGAATCAATTAACTAATTAATGGATGACAGCAAGCAAATAGGGAAAGCGTTAAACGATGCTATTCCAGCTCTGTTTGAAGAAAGGAGGCATACATGCTTGCTTCGGTTCCTCGCTTTGGAAGGCCTTCCGGTTGCTCTTTAGAGGCTCTGTTTGCAGGGTGTCTTCCAGTGCTTGTTGTTGCAACTTATCAAAACACTGCAGGGGGAAGCTACCAGTGGCCTGCCGGCCATGAGAGGAGTACTGCTGGCCAAAGATGGCTTATTGCCGGCCAAGGGTGACACACTGCCGGCCATCAGTGGCAGGCTGCTGGCCACTGGTGTGCTGGGACACCAAACTGCAACGAAGCACAAAATAGAGAAAATGGAGGGTCTCCCAAGGGCATGTACGCACCATGGCACTCCAAATCATCTCAAAACATCAAGGGAGAGGCCAAATCGGATCCACGACCATCAATCACGCGTCCCGATGCATGATGGCCAAAGATCCAATTTGTGCAAATCAATATGAAAATGAATGCACAAATAAAGCAAGTAAAGCCTAGAACTCTATCATGAATCATCAAGAGCTTCGGCGACCGAGAATTGAGACACGTTCCATCACTTAAAGTATGAAACGCCCCTCGTTCCTCGTGCTCGGATTAACACTTAATCCAAGCAATGCAACACATAAGCATGGCAAACATGCAATGCGAACAACCTAACAAGGCTAATGACATGCAACAAGCACATAAGCATGGTGTGAGGTGACAACCTATGACAAAATGCAATATGAACATATGAACATGCAAGGCATGTAAAGCTAAGCAAGTATGCAACAACATACTACATGTAACAAACATGCGACAACATGGTAAAATGGGCTTACACCAGAGATGGACAACTCTCAACTAGGTCCAAATTAGTAGCCAAAGCGATGAATTAAGCCACACAGCATACTCAAGCATGCAAAATGCGAAAGGTTCGACAAAGGGGACCTAAAAGGGCAACTCTCAAAAGTGCCTAAGAAGTGACAAATGTGCAAGTGTAACAACACTATATGCACTGAAATGAGATGATAAATGGTGCCAAATCATTTAAATGACACAAGTAAAGCATGCGAAGGTCCTAAGTCATGAAAGCTAGCAAAGAGCAATACAAAGGAGGCATGCAATACATGGCACGAACGCATGAACTAAGCATGGGCAGAGCTTAATTAAGCCTAAACAAGGACTTAAACATGCTGGAATGAAGGCTCGAACACCTAGACATGCAAGCATACAAGCTAAGCCTTAAACTAGGCAATAATGCGCGACATTCAAAGACACTTGAAGCATGAACGAAGTGGGAATGTAGCAATGGTACATGCTCTGAAATAAAGTATTAAATGATGCCAAATCATCTAAATATCTCAAAGATAGCATGCGTGAATCACCAAAACACAAAGCTTGCAAAGCCAATTACACTACAGCTATACAAAGCATGCATTATTTGACTATGAAGCATAAAGACAGAGCCAAGGTAGTCCCAAAACATGAATATTTCTAGTTCAAAGCATGGCCAAAAAGTGCTCACATGAAGGACTAAGGCAACATGCGAGGTTGGCTAGTAAGCATGAGTTGTATGGCATGTATATGAAGCATATGAAATCTCACCAAACCAGCCAAAATCAGTGAACAAAACAAGCCAAAATATGCCTAAATAATCATGGAAATGCAGCCAATGCATGCCAAAATGAGGGGCTTCTTTGGAGGTCCATACAAGGGATTATTAGGCACATGCAAGATGGACATTCAACAAGGCCACACCAACTCTGGAAATGGCTCAAGAGGGTCCCAAAACCCATTGAAAAGGGCCTGGAACAAGGCCTAGAAGCATGCAAAATGAGGTCTCTTTAGAAGGCCAAAAAGACCACCAAACAAGACAAGGAGAGAGGGGGTCACCCCCCCTCTAATTTTGGCCTTCAAGAACACAACAAGGCCACTGAAAATCCATTGGATTTCAGTGGCTAATAGGCCAAAACAAGGCCAATGCAAATACTCACATGTATGGCTCTAAACATGAAGAGATAAAGCATGCATGGGGGAAGATGACCCCAAACAAAAATAGGACTTTAACCAAACTTGAAGAGGATGTCAAAACAAGACTTCTTCCAGTTTATATCAAATCTCGAAAATAATCACAAGTAGGGCTAATCTATCATGCAAAAATGGCCCTAAAAGGAGGGATAAAGCATGCAAGGGGGGGGGAGGAGGCTTCAAACAGCAAAGAGTTCTTAATCAAACATGTAGAGAAGCTCAAAATATGATCTTTTTCAGTTCATGACAAAGTCCAGAAATGCTTGCAAGTGAGGATAGCCAATGGAGCAAAGAAAGTGCAAGTTTAAGGGAAATAGGCACTTACCCTTGAAGAGCAGCTTTCCAGCAGCTTTTGGTCCAAGATTCTGAGCTTTCAACCTTTGCAAATGGCCTCCAAGGTGCTGGAATGGAGGATGGAGGTGTATATCTAGGTGTTGTAGTGCAAAAGTGCAAGGAAATCCAACTTCAAAGCCTAAAACACACACAATATAGAGAGAAAGAGAGGTTTTTCCCTTTAAAAGCTCTGAACCCTTGTCAAAGAGGATAGCCTCTTGCTTATATAGAAAGAGGCAATGCAAAGCTTCTTCAAGAAGCTTTGCAAGAGCTGCATCCCTCTATACACATGTATGGAGGGGAGATAACAAAAATCCAGCTGGCTCAAAAGATCTGCCTGGAAACCAGCTGAGATAGGGGGGGTGTCGGTGTAACACGCCCGCGGGGGACCTCGCTACAGCTCGGACTCGATTTGTGCCACGGTTCTTAATCTGAACCAAAGAGTCCAAATCCGGCAAATCGTTTTGAGAAAACAGATTTTTAGAAAGAAGTGCCAAACATGGACTACTTCGCCAGATACAGAGTCGCCACCTAAATATTTTATTTTGGGAAATTTAGGAAACCCTGACTCGTTGCCTGAGGCCACGTGTCCGTCATCACCAAAGTTGCCTCGGCTCGGGAACTTGGGTACGATTGGGGAAGGTCACTTCGTGAGCACCCCCGCTCGCCCGATCAAAGATCGGCCTTTACTAACCATGATATCAAGTTTTGAAAACATTATGCGTTCTTATTCCGGTTATTAGCCTAGATTTACTATGTGATGTGCACAGCATACAAGTATAGACTGGGTCGCCTGAATTGGAACGAAACATTTCATGTTTGTTTTTTTGAAAGATGGTTTGCTACTCGCAAGTAGGCTCAAAATGCAGATTTCGCCACCCTCAGGTGGGCTTAGAAAACATGGTTTTGCCACTATCTAGTGGGCTTAAAACTCACAGTCAATGCATTATTCCAATTCAGATAACCCAACCTTCACCCACAGGCATTCAAGCAGGTATATCACATAAGCATATAGCCTCATGGTAAGCATGCTATCATGGCAGTCACTCACACGCATGCAAGGATGCTAAAGCATAAAACTTACCGAGTACTCCAAGCCCAAACAGAAGCTAATTAGAAATCCATGCATGATCCTAATTATACAGAAATGCCTAATGCAACACATGCAAAAATGCAACTATAGCAGGCTCGGCTATTCTAAACATGGCATATGAAATACAACAGTTAACAAGTATTCAATTTGGAATTGAAATACAGATGCAGTTAGTATGATACGCCGAGCCCGGTGCATGCAAAACCGATGAATGAATGCAAACATGCTATCATACTGTATGCTAATTGAAACATGCCCTAATCTAACCATCATAAGCTGGTAAATAAAAGGGAGAAAGACATGGGGTTGGAAGACATACATCACACACACGCACACTTATTACAATTGTGCCCTCGCTCGGAGGGTCCGAATAAATAATACAGTCCCGAATAAATACAGTCCGAATAAATATAAAACCCTAATTAATTAACAAATTTAACTAGGAAAGCTATAAATTGGCATGCAAGCCAGGGACTGCCTCGACTCTGCTCCGGATAATGAATGATGTATGCTCGGGTTGCTTGGCGCGGAAATCCATTGCGACGCCCCGATTAGCCTCTGTTTACAGTTCATGCTCGGAATATTGTGCAAAGCTCTGAAAGGCTGTTGATTCTTGATTTGCTGCAACAGAGAGCAAGAAAGGGGCATGGCAATGTATTTTCACATATGTATGCTTACCTCGATCCTCGTGCCGCCAACCACGCATCTCAATGCATGATGGCCGAGGGGTCGAATTGCACGACTCAATATGAAATGAATGCACATGAAAACACAACAAGACCAAGACTCCATCATGAATAATCCGGAGTGTCGGTGACTGGGAATTAAGACACGTTCCGTCACTCGAAGTACGAAACGTCCCTCGTTTCCCGTGCTCGGGCTAACTCCTATCCCAAGCACAATGCAATATGCATGACATGCATGAATGCAACTAATATATAACCTAACATACACAATGCTATGGAATGGCATACACGATGCACGAGGTAACATGGCATACACAATGCACTAACATACAACCTAACATACACAATGCTATGAAATCGAAATGGCATACACAATGCAATGTGGGCTTACACTAACATGAGTGGACCTCAGCCACACTTACATCAGAGGCCATTAGATGAAAATGAGACATTCGAGATGCGTGCACACATGCACGCGAACCGAGGACCGACCTTAAGGCACGAATGCCACTCTACCAAAGCACGGCAAGGCATGGAATATGGCATACTAGCATGCAAATTTCAGTACCAAAATGTGATGCAAAGAGCCCCGAAACATGGAAACATGGCACCCGATGCATGAGATGAGACTCGAAACTCGAAACTAGGCGCATGGAATGACTTATAGCTATACAAAGCATGCATTATTTGAACATGAAGTATGAAGAAAGAATCAAGACAGTCCCAAAGCAAGCATATTTCCAGTTTTAAGCAAGGCCAAAAGGTGAACACAAGTAGGGCTAAGCTAACATGCAAAAATGGCCTCGAAAGAGAGATAAAGAAGCAAGTAACAGCTGCTGGCCCTAAATGGAAATGACTTCTTCAACAAAGTTGAAGAGGGGCTCAAAATGAAGCACTTTACAGTTTACACCAAGCCACGAAAATAAATACAAGCAAGCCTAAAACATTATGCAAGAAAAAGGCCAAAAGAGGGACAAAGAAGCAAGTGATGGCTTCTGGCCTCAAACAGAGGAGGGCCCTTCAACAATGTTGAAGAGGGACCAAAAACATGATATTTTACAGTTTATTACCAAGCCCAAAACAGTGCACAAGCAAGCTTAAAATACTATACAAAATAAGGCATAAAAGAGAGTTTTAACACAAAGAGCAAAAAGGAAGCCTCAAACAGTGAAAGACCCTTGATCAAACATGAATAGTGGGTCAAAATATGACTATTTACAGTTCGTACCAGATCCCAAAAATACAAGCACAAGGGGCTAACAAAGCATGCAAAAATAGGGCCAAAAGAGAGATAAAGAAGCAAGTGACAGATGGAAGCCTCAAAAAGTGAAGAGCCCTTCAACAATGTTGAAGAGGGGCTTAAAAAAAACAACTTTATAGTTTATAACCAAGCTCAAAATAGTTTAAAAATAGGCCTAAAATACTATGCAAAAATAGGCCTAAAAGAGGGTTTAAACACAAAGGGTAAGAAGGAAGCCTCAAACAGGGAAAGACCCTTAATCAAACATGAAAAGGAGGTAAAAATATGACTATTTACAGTTAGGGTCAGAGCCCAAAAATGTAAGCACAAGGAGCTAGAATATAGATCAAAATAATGCACAAAAGAGGGAAAATGGGACTCACCCTTGTAGAACCAATCTTTAGCAACCTTTGGACCAAGTTTGAGAGCTTTTAACCTCTGGAAGACAGCCTCAAGCTGCTGGAATGGATGTTGGAGGTATTGTGCTATGGCTTGTAGAGTAAAGGGTGTAGGAAGCTTAAGGTTTTGAAGTGTGGAAGAGAGGGAGAGGGAGAGTCAATGCAAGAGGCTTAGACCAATTTTTTGTAACCCTTAAAACTGAAGGGGAGGGGCTGGTTTTATAGGCAAAGGAGTGGAAAAAAAGGGGAGGGAATTTCAAATTCAAGTTTCCCCTTCAAAAGGCCAAACCTTCGGACATGGGTGAAGTGCAAAACAAAATACATGGCTGGAACACACTTGGGACAAGGATCATGGCTGGCCAGCTCAAAAGGGCAAAAAAGGCCATTCACCAAATAGGTGGCCGGCCTGCTAGATTTTCTGGCCGGCCTGCTACTTTTCAGAACAAAAAATGGTTGTCGGAAAGAAAGGTGGCCGGCCAGTGATTGGGAAGTCCAATGGTGGCCATTCAAGTGTCCAAATTGAAGCCCCGGAAGTTATCTTTCCAATGGCGCAAACCTTGCATTAAAATTCCTCTTGTGGAAAAAGTTATGCCCTTTTTGGTGAAGCCGCGCAGATTTCGGTCCAACTAGAGTGATGCCCTACTTCAATCAACTATATCTCCCCCGTCCGGAATTGGATTTAGGAGATTCTTGAGTGAAAAATGAAGCTCCGGAAGTGTTATTTCCAACGGTGGTAGCCTCATAACTTGATTCCAAGTATGCAAATGAATAAGCCCGATTTAGCGAGGGCTGCTCGACTCTTTCTTAACGGTTCATGGCCATTTTCTCCCCCAACTGGATTTCTTCCCTTTTCTCCTCTTTTCTTCAACTCTAAACCCCTAAGTAAGGTGTTTTGAAATATTTTTCAAAGATTTCATCTCTCTTTCATTCATTTCTACTTTGTTCTTGCTCGGTTTACCGAAAAGCGCAACATTTAACAAAATGCGAGCCTCGGAACATCGTAAAAACTTTATTTCAAAAACGTTTTGAAAGAGAGGGTTTTAAGGTCTAAAATCTTTTGATCAAGATCGTTTTGATCCAAAAGGGGGTATGAAGTTGAGCTTTGACTCTCTCTCTTTGCCGAAGAAATTGAACCTTTACCCTGCACATCTTCCAAAACCATCAGTCGCGTTCAAGTCTTAAAGGTGGTCAAAAATGGGGTGTCTACAGTCGGCCTTCAGTAATGGTCGGCAGTGCCACACTGATGGCCGGCAGGGCTTCATCTGTGGCCGGCAGAGGCAAAGCCATGGTCGTCAGTGCCATGCCATGGCTGGCAATGCACCAAGAGGGCCACTCTGAAAGGACCAAAACAGGGTCCTAAAATAAGGCAGAAAGGATACAAGGTCCGGGAAACTCGAACCGGTGATGTTCCGCCTCGACAGTCAAATGCTGGGTGAGCAATCGAACCAGTTGTTGGGTATACCTACAAGCACAACCAAGTCTTGAGGACGGTTAAAAATGGGGTGTCTACAAATATAGTAATTGTTGACACCAAAAATAGTATTATTATTATTATTATTATTATTACTATTATTATTATTCTAGGACACGTGGTACTTTCTTGATCAATCAAGAGTTAAGAGAAAGTTAATGGTCTTGCATGGTGAAACATGGAAGACAATATGGAAGAAATTAAAGCACATGTGAAGAATATGATGGAAAAAATAACTTAGTGGAAGACATAGAGAGATATATGGCATTGTGGGAATGAAGGTGGAAGAGTGGGTAGTTTTAGGTGGTTATTGGATAATTATTGTTGGAAGTTTTTTTGTCCAATAAATAGCCATTTATGGCTACATTTACAGGACCCAGAACCAGATCTAGAAACCAGTCTATTTTACCTTACATTTTTTCAATTTTTTATTTTCCAGTTATTTACCTTCCAGTCCTTTACTTTCCCACACTGAGTTTCAGTTTCTTAGGAGTAGTTCTAAGTTAGTCTGTAATCCCCTTCAAAGTTATGGAAATGTGAATGTACAATTGTAAACGCTTGTTTACTTAATGAAATTTATTTTTCTGATACTGCTCTCTTCGTCCTTCTTTTACTATTGTGATTAGTTCTTCTACATTTTCTCCTAAAAACAAGCCACCAGTAAAAGTTTTTTCATTGAGACTAAAAGAACTTCGAAGAAATTGTCTGATTAATTGGTTGGCATTTATTATTTCTGTAAGGACTTATTTGTCCTTGTTGGCACGCTCAAATTATATTTTTAACCTTCGAAAGCCAAAAAAACCAACATATATTTTTGGCACACCCAGTGGAACAACCATTATAATGGCTAGATGAAAATGACAATGAGAAAATGCGTGCCTTGAAGAACATATAGAAGAAGAAATGACAAACGAATTGGATTTTGCCATTCAAATTTATCAATATGAGATATATTGGCATGAAAGAAAAATTTTGGTTCTTCAAGAAGAGATCCATTTTCTTGATGAAGAAAATTTTCAAGTTGTTATTTCATTATCATATTATTTGGTAGAAGAAAAAATACACCATTTAATTGGAATAATTCATCAACTTGATATGGGAATTTGCCAATGGAGACCTAAGTTATCAACCCTTCTTGTCAAGTCTTTAATGACTGAATTTTGTGAGGTTTTACAAAATATTTTCAAGTTTTTTATGAGTGAAATTGGTGAAAAAATAACTTCATCAATTGCTCGGGGAGTTCAAGAGTCCGTTTTTAAAGAGCCAAATTATGAAATTAACATAATAAAAGAGCATGTTTTTTAGTCAAACATAGGTAAGAATGATATTTCATATATGGCTCTACAGTTTCATACATCCATTTGTAGAGAGCCAAGTCATGAAAAGTTTGTTAGGAAACATGTTTTTAAACCAAGTTTGGTTAAAAATGATGAGCAACCTTCAGTTAGTGGATTAAAATTTTTGATGATATGGAAAATCTCAAAATATTTGAATTTCCAAAACCATCATATACCACTATCTTCTTTGTTCAAAATCCATTTCGGATTTGTGGTTCACATCAAAATTTAATTTTGATGAAATGGTTAACAAAATATTGAAGTCTAGAAAATATATTTGTTGAGTTTTTTTCCCTACATTTTCACAATGAGAAGCATGAAAATGACCAATAATAATGGTCCTGGTTATTTTCATGATTATACGTGAATAATGGCCAATACAAATTTATAGTTGGTCAAGGAAGACGAAGCTCTGTAGAAAACACAATGAGTTCACATGTTTGTTGTCTTTTACCATGCAATGTGAAAACCATCATTCTTGACCAAAAGCTGGTCTTTGCTATGTACTAGACATGACGTTTTTATACTCTAGATTGTCTTCGAAGTGGATATATAAACAATTATTATTTTGGCTTAGTTGTTGGTCAACGTGTGTGCTTCGCAAGCCCTTTTTGCCATAATTTTTTAGCTTCGAAGCACTCCATCTGGCATCAACATCTTCGAAGAAAAAAATAATGGTGGTTGTGAACCTTCAAAGCTTTGCCGAGTATTTCCAAAGATGTAATTAGTCCTTTATCGGCACCTTCAACATTCGAAGGATGATTTTGGACCTCTAGTAATACCTTTAGAGGATGGGAATTACAACTTTTCAAGAATTCGAGATGTCTCATAATTTTTTGCCATGATAATGGCGATTGTCAAGTGAGACATTTGCTACTTTTACATGGCGGTAAACTTCAAATCATTGCAGAGTGGCTTCTAAGCATTCTGAATTAGCTTCGAAGTAACTCCAAGGAGATTTTAATATGTCCTTCTTTATAATGAACCTTCTAGTAAGCTTCAAAGGGTGCCAGAGAAGCTTTTAAGGATTCTGAAAGAGCTTTGAAGAGGCTTTTTTTATATTGAACATAGTAGTGTTGCCATGTCATTGAAGTATTAGCCATGATTTTTGGACACCATACACAGTGAGTGCATGCATTCATTGATTACGAATTGGTGTCTCATGTTGAAATTTTGAACTTGCCACCTAAGAAAGTACAAAGCTTCTACTCATGACTCATACCAAACATGATTGGTATGTATTGTGTCCAAATCAAATTGGTGCTTCTTGATTCGAATTGGTCACTTTGAAGCACTCATATTGAATTAGAAGCATGTGCCTTTAGTGTAGTGTTCTTTCGAAGCACTTCATTGGTGCTGTTAGGGTATTAAAAGCACTTTATTACTCATATTAGTTTTGTGCTTGGTTCAGCTCTTCAAAAATTCAAAGAAATATAATTTTTAAAGAGTCGTGGGAGGTAATGTTGACACCAAAATAGTAATATTATTATTATTACTATTATTATTATTGCAGGACACGTGACACTTTCTTGATCAATCAAGAGTTAAAAGAAGTTACAAAGTTAGTGATCTTGCATGGTGGAACATGGAAGTCAAGGTAGAAGGAGTCAAAACACATGTGGAGAATATGATGGACAAAGTGACTTAGTAAAAGACATGGAGGGATATGTGGCATTGTGGGAATGAAAATGGAAGAGTGGGTAGTTTTAGGTGGTTATTGGGTAGTTATTGCCGGAAGTTTTTTCCTATAAATAGCCATTGATGGTTACATTTATAGGACCCAAAACGATATCCAGGAACCAGTTTATTTTACCTTACATTTTTCTAGTTCTTTA
The DNA here is from genome assembly GCA_036172215.1 of Camellia granthamiana. NCBI lineage: Eukaryota > Viridiplantae > Streptophyta > Magnoliopsida > Ericales > Theaceae > Camellia > Camellia granthamiana. Next base: position 31,491,834 of record CM069913.1, on the reverse strand, counting down.
CTTTCTAGTTATTTATTTTCCAGTTCTTTACCTTCCAATCATTTACTTCCCCACACTGAATTTCAATTTCTTAGGAGTAGTTCTAAGGTAGTCTGGAATCCCCTTCGGAGCTGTGAAAGTGCGAAGGTACAATTGTAAACGCTTGTTTACTTAATAAAATTTATTTTCTGACACTGTTCCCTCCGTCCTTCTTTTACTATTGTGATGAGTTCTTCTAAATTTTCTCCCAAAAACAAGCCACCAGTAAAAGTCTTCTTCATTGAAATTAAAAGAATTTCAAAACAATTGTCTGATTAATTGGTTGGCATTTATTATTTCTGTAAGGACTTATTGATTCTTACTGGCACGCTCAAATTACATTTTTAATATTCAAAAGCCGAAAAAGCCAACAGTAATGACATTTTATGTGGAATATTTAGCTATTGAATGAACAGATAATTAGAGTTACTAGTACCTCTTTAACTAACCCAACATGACTCATAGCTGTTCCTCTTAACTCACGTGCTTCTTTTCGATTTTTAGTAGGGTTCATAATATTTCTCAAATACGTCTGAGCTTTTTTTTGGATGTTTTGGCCTTTCTGATTAAAAATATTATAATAACATATAAAACTAGAATTAAAGCTAATTGTAAACTATTCATTTTATTTGGTTTTGTTTATGAAATCTATTTTAATTAAAAATTAGTTTGGTAAAAAAAATCCATAATTTTTATATGATTTTATATTTTGTGGTGAAAATATAGTTTTGCTATTTATTCTCGTCATACTAATTTATAATTTTTCAAAAAAGAAAAAAAAATTGAAAAATAGATTTTGAAAACCTTGTCTTTGGACCATCAATCAACTCCAACTAGTAAAAAAAAAAAAAAAATAGTTCTAGTTGGATGAAAAAAAAAATGATACTTTCAAATCTCTTACATTGAAATGTATATTTAGCTTTATTTATTTTTGTATCTTCATACCAAAATCACAGAGTTTGCTATAATTCTCCAAGTGTCAAGAGATGTTAGTGTAATTTATAGGCCATTCACTATCAGATGGTATTAACACAGGCACAATAAAGTTTTTAGTGGGTAGTTAATATGTAACCTAAGGTTGGTAGTGGAAGCAAAGTTGTAACCTAAAGTTGGTATTGGAAATAGAATTAAAACAATAATAGTAGGAATACAAAAATTAAATGCAGAATTAGATACAGAAAATAAATGAATTAACTAAATTTTATAAGATTTGTTAGTGAAGTCTACTTCTCAAAAATCCTATTCATCTTTTTGTTTTTTGATTTATGTGTTGTTAAATTAATTAGAATTAAAATGTATAAAGTTGTAAGGGTAAATTATACTTTAATTCCCTATGGTTTACCCAAAAAATAAGGAGTCCCCTTATAGTTTCATTTGTAATACATAATCTTGAATTTCATACCAAAATGCAATTTCAGACGAAACCTTTGTTTCAACAGAGCGTGTGTTGCACAACCATAAAATCAAAATTTTCCCTCCTCAACCACACTGGATAATTCCTTAGCTTCTTCTTCTTCTTCCCAATTTTTCTGAAAACCAGAAATATTGGCTCTCTCTCTAAAATGCTTCCCTCTCTCTCTCTAGCTTATCTCTCTCATTTCTCCATCTTTCTTTTTCATTTTTGTTTCATTATTCTTCTAAAATCTATGTCTATCATTCTCTTAACTCAAATAAAGTTAACCCATAATACACTATGTTTTTTCAAATTAAAGCCATGCACACACATACATATATATATACACACTATGTATAGGTAAATATGTATTTTATATATCAGTTAATACATATATATATCATATATGTATAATTGAAACTACCCATCAATTATTTCTTTGGCTATATTAGCAACAATTTTTGTCTTTTCCTTCTTCTTCTTCTTTTTTTTTTTTTTTTTTTTTGCATAGAAAGTACCATGGCTGCCCAGTCAAATTAGGCAAGAAAAAAGACCCCATACAACCCACAAATATATAAATACATACATATATATAGGTTGGCTTTTTGGCTTACGAAGGTTATTTTTGTAATTGTGAGCGTGCTAGTAAGGATCAATCAGTCCGCACAGAATATTAATTGCCAACCAATTATCAGACGATTGTGTTTTAGTTCTTTCAGCCTCAACGAAGAGGACTTTTACTGGTGGCTTTGTTTAGGAAAATTAAGTAAACAACGATCTAATGAAGAACAATTATAGCATTTCATTAAGTAAAATAAAAGACTTACAAAGATCCAAATCAGCCTCGTAGAGGTTTGCAGCAACAAACTACTTGAAACTACTCCTATGAACGAAGTGTAGTGCAGGAATTTGAAGTACAGAAATGTAAAGAATAAGAAATGTAAAAACTGGAAAGGAAATGAAGTAAATAAAATTGGTTTTTTGGATCTAAGTCTGGGGGTACTTTCTGGGGCCTTCTCTGCTATTTATACTTCTCAATGACAACCGTCAAACTGCATTTCTAACCGTCGAACCATCATTCCATGGTCACTGATCATGTTGCCTTATAATTAGCTCCACTATGCCATATCTGCAGTTAGGTTTCCCTCCTGATTTTGAATTTAAATATGAGTAACCGTTGAAGCCACGTCATCTTGCATCTCTTTGCTGATCTACTGCTATGCAGATCTACAAAAAACCAATACTAACTACCACGTGTGTGATTATGATTGAAGATTTGAATTGTCTTCCCATATTGCCCTTATCCAGCCATGTGTCGAACTGTAATTGGCTTATACAAAATATGTAGCCAACATTACCCCCCGCACTAATATACCCAATACTTGGTGATATTAGTGGATCAAGGTATTTTTTTCACGTCTTAGAACATTCATGGGCTTTGCATTTCCAGAAATGCAACCGTCATTCATCATTTGCATTAAATTCTCTTCTAATCTTTTGAATATCCCCATTATCCTAGTATTCGAAAAGACTGATACATCTTTTATGGCTAAGCCAATCTTCTCTTACATTGATCCAGCATACGAAGAGTTATTTGATGATGTTGTTCATCCTCGAAAGAACCTTCATGTATTGATTAGCTACCTTTACCCACCTTCCTATATTCAAGTCATGGAAGCTTTTGCAAACTATCAACCTTTGGATTACGAACCCGTTATCCACAATTCTTTAACCCAAAATTTTGCAAACATGGATATTGGATGCTCTTCTTCTAACCCAAAACCTTCTACGTAGGATGAGGCTGCAGCTTCTTCTTTCTCTGGGGCTTCTAGTTGGAGAAGCTGGCCAGAACCTGAGGAGTCTAAGTTAAGGGAACGAATCAATCATCATTTTGTCGAATTTGTTGATCTCCTAACTTTCCCTCCCTTTGCTCGGAGTTCGGTGGTTTACCCATATGTACCCATCGACTGCCGACGCCATTTAGAAGACAACCTACTCGTAGCATGGTACACGTCTTCCATGCCTACGAAGATAATACAAGCCACTCATCGTCCGGAAGAGGCCCAAGGGTACAGCCGTCATTCTTAGCTTAAAAGAAAAAACTTTGTTCTTCTGACTGCCTTGATATTGTCAACAACCCCCAATTTCCTCCTTCCTTCGAGATGGAAGCTCATGCGCCTCCTCTTTCGCAAAATCCTCATTGGATGGAGGAACTGAGACTTACTCTCTTTGAGGACCAGTTTCTCCCCTCCTATCACCCTCCATCTCCTCCTACTAAATGTCAGCGACAGCAAGCCTAACTTCTGCTTGCGGCCTTTTCTCACTTGTCCTTCAATGTTCTCGAGGACGATGTTCCTCTCAAGAACTTTCGATGGGCTTATGATGTTATGACCCGGGGTCATGTCCTTAACCCTATCGCCCAAGCAGAGCTTCAGATGTTTTTAGACCAACTCCCATTGCTTCTTCATTGGCATCACATTTCTGTGGCCACCACTCGATCTTTGGATCAAATCTCAGCCCGTCGAGTTCATACCCAGTATGAAGCAGAGAACTTTATCGATGAATATAATGATTTCAAGAATAAAGACTCTGCATACTGGGATGATTTGAACATGGATGAGATAGAACAAGGGTTGAAAGAAACAAAATTCGAAATAAAGGCCGAAAGACTTTTTTATCAAGTAAGAGCATATCAACTTCAGCAGCCTAGCCTGGAGAAGATATAAGATAGAATAAAGAAGGAACAGAAGTTCATTGACCATAGTTAGGACAAGTTTCATGACCTTGTTATTTATTCTGTTCCTTATTTTTATGAACTTGAATATGTAGCCAAAGAAGGCTTCTGATGTAATCGCTTTTGTCTTAATAAAGCTTAAGATATTTTTTCTTTTATTTGGCATGGTCTGATTTTACCCTATTTGTCAAAGCCAAACAAACTTAAGGCTTCAAAATCAACAATTTCATCCTTCGAATCTCAATTTGATCATACCTAATGAAATACTGAAAACCTAATTTGAATTTTTCCAACTTATGGAGTGTAATTAACAACTTTTGCTGGTTTCCTTTTAGAATCAAAGCTTCAAATTTACCAATTCTACCCTTCGAAACTCGACTTGATCATATCCAGTTCTCCAACATATGGTTAATACAATCAATTGATTTCAAATCAACTAATTTTGTTTCAAACAAACAGTCTACATTTTCCAAAATATAGAAACCTCTTTTAAGAACTGCACTGTTTTATTCTTAAAAAAAAAGTGATTTCTTCTGTGTATTATCAAACCAACTATTGGTTTTGACACTGAGAACAACAATTTCTAGCCTTAAGGTATTTCAAGTTTCGGTTCGAAGGATTTTACTGTCACTGACAAACCTTAAAACAGGTCCTTGATCCTTTTGAAGTAAACAAATACTTAAGCATTCTTTCACTGTGAGGCGTGGCATATGCTTCGAAATAGGCTTCCTGCTTTCAAAGCCGTTTGTTATTTGATTTTGGCGCCAAAACTTGGCTTCGAAGCCAAATATTTTATTTCAAAGCTGACAATAATATTTGAGATGTGTTTCCCTCTATAACTATCAATATCGAGAGAAACTTTTCACACTCGTACTTATAGTACTTATTTGTGAATTCCGTCCGTGTAAAACGACCGGGTATATTTTTCAGACACAAAAGTTTTAAAACCTTTTTATTTCGTGCTTTGAATTCACCTTTTTGCCTATCACACAAACCCTTCATCTTTACAGACCTTCCTTTTCCCTTTACTCTCTTTCCCGACTTCGTCTTCTGAGAAAACCCTCTATCAATGGCTTCTTCTTCTTTGAAAATACCAGTCGTGGAGCGTGCAAGTCCGTCTGTAACCTTGGAAAGGATTATTGACGCAGAGTGTGAGAAGTACAAGGCTGGTGAGAAAAACGCCATTGACGGCCGCATCTTTATTCCTTGCTGTCATGAGCAGCAAGAATATGTGCTTGGGCCCATTGAGCTTCCAGCTCTATATCCACGTCTAGAAGACCATTGTCTCCTTTACGAAGGTGGTCTTGACTGGGGAAGCTGGAGGATGAACCACCCTTATCGTTGCTGGCCCACGGTGAGACCAGAGTGGCAAGAATGGTATGATCGAGTTGTCCCTAATAGGACTTTGGATCTTCAAAAGCTCTGCCTTTTCGACGCCCTCCAATTATCTAGGTTCACCATTTCGGAGGACCCTTTCTTAATACCTGCTGCCCTTTTTTTTTGGAATTCTGCTTTTAATTTCTTTCAATTTAGATGTGGGATGATGGCCCCTACTGTTCTTGATATCTGTTATCTATTAGGATTGTCCCCTACTGGAACCCCCATTGGTCCAAATTATCCTGACCTCAAAACCCCTTTTTCGCTCCCCTCTCTTAACTCATCCTATAGTGACTTTGTCAAGGCTGAGAATAAAAGAGAGGGCCCGGTGATTGATAGGGAATTCTTTTCTTTCATATTATATTGCCTTTGCAAGTTCCTTTTCTGCACCTCTTCTTAGAGGATCATGCCTGAATTTGCCCCTCTTACCAAAGCCCTTGTCTTGCAAAGAAAAGTGGCCTTAGCTCCATATGTTTTAGGTCATGTATATAGAGCTTGTTCCCTTTTCTGTGAGAAACCCTTGGATGCCAATCAAGGAGGTCCATTTTGGATACTTCAGCTTTGGCTTTTTGCATATTTTACTGAGCTACAATCTAAATGTCTAAAGTTTTTGGAGCCAAACCCTACTACTCATGGCATGAGGTTAGCCAATGGTTCACTCTATCCTTCCACATTTTCTTTTTACTTTTCTTTCTTCCACCAACTCCCAGCTTCCCTTTCTTCCCACAGCTTCTGTCCCTTCGAACCTACCAACATTGGCCCATCATGGTTGAAGGCCTTTCTGAGTGATAGATTCTGTTCTTCACTCCAACACAAGAACATATGGGCCTCTATTCTGATCCCTAGAGAGTTATTCATTGGGACTATGAACCCCAGAGCTTACAAATGCATTACTGAGCCCCATTGTCCTGTCTAATTTGCTAGGCAATTTGGCTTCTCACAAGGGGTCCTAATACCTCTCTGCAGCCAGACCAATTTAAGCCTTACCAGCAGGGACTTGAAGGTTCGAAGATCCAGATTAGAAGAAGCCACTTCTAAATTTATCCAGAACTTTATTGACTCTGAGTACTTTCCTTTCATTCCTCAAAGTAACATATTGAAAATGTGCCAGAACTGGTGGTTGGCCAATATAGAGGTACACTTAGCCATCCCTCCCCAAGACCTATTAATGGTACTGGACGTACCTCAAGCCAAATCGAAAGAGGCTGGAGTTGTTACTTCTTCTACTGCTTCTGCTGCTACAGTTCTTGTACCTATCACCACAAAGCCTATTCCTGCTGCCTCAACTCCTCCTAGAGTTACTCGAGCTGCCTCGAAGAAAGGTATGTAACCTTGTTTCTTTTCTCTTCTTCTCCTTTATAATGCTCTTACCCTTACTTACAGTTCTTTCTTTGGTGTAGGTGGTGCGGGTGCCTCACAAGGAGATTCTCCCCAAAAGGTCCAAGCTTTAAACCTTCTCAGGAGCAAACAACAACAACAAAAGAAAAGAAAACTTTTACTTGATCCTGAAGAGGAGGAACCTGGGGTTCACGCAGCAGAAGAAGAAAAAGTAGAACAAGAGCAAGAGACATCCTTAAAAATGAGGAAGAAGATGACTGTCTCTCTTGCTGATTTCACTGGAGATCCCATCCATGAAGCATCTGCTAAAGCAATGCAAGCAGAGCATTCCACAGAGCTTATTATATTTCAAAGAGCTAAGAAGAGGAGGCAACAACAAATGCTTAAGGATGAAGCTGCTGCTGCTGATGCACTTCAAAGAGAAATTATAAGAAAACAACAAGCTGCTGGACATTATACTCTTCGCAGCTCTCCAATCATAGTGACTACTTCTGAAACCAGTAAGTTTCTTCGTACTTCTATTTATCTTTCTCAAATTCTCAATAATGAGGCTTGACATTGTTTTGTATTTCTTCTTTTACAGCAACAACTACTTTGCCTACTCTTCCAATAAGGATTCCTTCAATTTCAATTGAAGTTGAACAGCCTCAAAATGTGAAGCCCATTCAGATAATACTCCCACTTCCTGGCCCTATATTTTCTAGACCCTTCTTGAGGCCAAGTATTCTTACATCTTTTTCTTTTGGCTTAACTCCATACTTTCCTCATTTATCTTTCAATTCTACTCAATTTGATTCCCTTTCAAGCCTTGATTCTCCTTCCCCTTCTAAGGAAATTCCAACTGTTACTTCATCTTTGAAGGTAGCTGATTCCTATAGAGAAGGTACTGGTAACTCTTCACCTCATTGTCCATTATCTTTGCCTAGCTCCAGTCCCTCTTCCCTCGACCTACTGGTAGCCAAAACTATAGAGACTGCTAAGGATACTCCACCTTCTTCTCCTATTCCTATGCAGTCATTTCTTCCTTCTACCAGAGCTCTTTCTACACCTTCCATGCCCATGGATGAGGTGGATATCTTCGAAGCTAGGCTAGCTAGTCTCTTTGACATACCTTCCACCTCTCCAATAACTAGCAATGAGACCGAACCATTAGCTCTAGCTGATTCTTTGCTAGAAATATTTTAGAGCTCTTCCTCCAGTGGTAAGACTTCCTTGCTTTCAATAGACTTGGACAGTTGTCTGGAGCAGCTGACATCCTTCTCAAGGATTCCTTTCGAAGCCTTACAAAGGCCTATAATAAAAAATGGCTTCCTCCAGTGTTGCAAGATTGTTGAGCAATCCGGCATGACTGTCTCAAGTCATTTATCTCAGGCGGCAGCCACCATTGATTTTTACATCAACATCTGTCATGCTGCCAAGGCTGCAGAGGAGAAATTGCTGAGAGACCAGAGCTTTGTTTCCAAAGTACATACTGAAGTGTCAGAACTGAAGGAACAATATTCCTCTGTCTCCCAATTTCGAGTTCAACTATTGGAAAAAAAAAGCTCAACTTGAAGAGGAGTTATCAACAGTCAACCAAGCTTTAGATCGAACTGCCACCAAGTTCCAGATCACTAATCAAGAACTGGCTGATCAAAAGCAAGAGATGGCTACAGCCATTCAGTTGTTCCCATCTCTTAAGAATAGAGCATCTATTGTAAAAGAACAACTGAAACATTGTATTGACTTTTGGGCCAATCTATGGCTACATGTACTCAACTCTTTATGAAATAAAATTTTTTATTTATCATTTGAGTGTTCTCATGTTCTTTTCATTTAGCACTTGTTTTATCCCTTGTGTTTCCCACACGGTTGGATAATAAAGCTTCAAATATCTGCCATTAATCTTCTTGGGATGTACATATCCATTCAAATTTTTCAAATGATATGCTCCCAACGGCAAGACTCTATGAACTTCATATGGTCCTTTCTAGTTAGGTGACCACTTGCCAAACTTGTGGCATTTAATCCCTATTGGGAGTATTGTCTTCCACACCAAATCACCTTCATCAAAGCTAATGTGCTTGACTTTCTTATTATAATTTTTGGCTACTTTCTTTTTTTGGAAGAGAATGTTATTTAATGCCAGAATTCTAACTTCATCTATACTTTCTAGTTCTAAATACATACCCTGGTGGTACTGCTCTAGATCTAACTGATCTTGGCATCTTACCCTTAAGGACTTAACATTAATTTCCACAGGTAGCACTGCATCATGCCCATATACGAAATTATAAGGAGTGATTCTTGTACTTGACCTTGAAGAAGTCCTATAAGCCCACAATACATCCAATAACAAATTATGCCAATCTCTGGGATTGTCTTTCACAACTTTCTGTATTCCTTTCTTCAAGGACTTATTGGATGATTCAGCCTGACCATTGGCTTGTGCATAATAAGGGGTAGAATTAACAAGACTAATTCCAAACTCTGCCACAAAAGACTTTACCATTTTCCCATCGAATACAGTCCCATTATCAACAGTTATAGTCTACGGGATGCCAAATCTGTGGATCATATCTTTAATGAATCCAATAACTTCGATCTAGTCTACGGCCTTATATGGCTTAGCTTCAACCCACTTAGTGAAATAATCTGTGGCCGCTAAAATGAAACAATGATGCTTCGCAGAGGGTGGGTGTATTTTTCCTATCATATCCATAGTCCATCCTCTAAATGGCCAAGGCTTCACAACCGCATGTAGATCAGTTATGGGTATATGCCTTATTGTGCCATGCTTTTGACATGCCTGGCAACCTCTAGCATATTCTATGCAATCCTTAAGGATGGTTGGCCAATAGTAGGAATGTCTTCGGAGTAGCCATCTCATCTTCACACCAGGCTGATGCGCACCACAGATGCCTTCATGAACTTCAGCCATGGCTGTCAATGCTTCCCTTGGACCTAAACATTCCAATAATAAACCATCTGCCTCCCTTTTGTAGAGAGCATTACCATACATTATGTATTGCATAGATTGCAATTTGATTTTTCTGCTGGCTTTCGAAGATGGACTAGCTAGATATTACATTATTAGATGCCTCCAATCTTGTTCTTGTAAGTTATTATGATTAACTTCCAAGACCATATTCTTTTTATTTAAGGGTGGTATTACTTTCTGATATGTTGTTTGGCTTATGTCCTTTTGAGTATTATCCCTTCTCTTGAAATTCGAAACTTTCTGAGCCACATCATTAGCTTTATTATTCAAGAATCTTGGGACATAAGTTACATTTGCTATCTGAAATTGAGAAAGCAGATGTAATGCAACAACATAGTATGGCAACAGGTTTACACTTTGACATTTGAAAATCCCTTTCAGCTGGTTAACTATCAATTGAGAATCTCCAAATATGTCAACTGCATGAGCCTGTAATCCGATAAGTATTTCCACTCCTATTATTAAGGCTTCATATTTAGCTTGATTATTAGAACAAGTAATTTCATCTACTCTGAAACCATGTGTGGTTTCTACCCATTGTGGTGACTTAATTACCACACCAATTCTAGTTAGACCATTGGCTTTTGATTTATTGAACCACATTTGCCATGGTTCAACACTAACCATACCAAGTTCCATTACCTTTTGGCTTTCTGTTCGACATGGATGGTCTGCCAAAAATTAGCTAAAACTTGTCCTTTTACTGCCTTTTAGGGGACATATTCTAAATGAAATTATGATAAAGCTAGTATCCATTTGCCAATTCTTCCCCTCAACATGGGTCTAGATAACATATATTTAACCAAATCTGTGGTTGTAATGACCAAGACAGTTGTAGGCAAAAGATAGTATCTTAATTTCATTGCAGCAAAATACAATGCAAGGCACAGCTTTTCTACAGTTGAATATTTACATTCGCAATAATTTAGAAACCTACTAAGGTAATAAATAGCTTGCTCCTTGCCTTCTTCATTGTCTTGGGCTAAGAAAACTCCCAACGAATCTTCTGCTATAGCTATGTACAACTTCAAGGGCTTATCACCCTTTGGTGGCATTAGCACTGGAGGGTTGGCCAAGTAGACTTTGATTCCTTCGAAAGCAGTTTGATGCTCTACTATCCACACAAACTCCTCTTCATCTTTCAGCCTTAATAAGGAAGAAAATACTTTAGTTTTCCCTGCAGTATTAGAAATGAATCTTTGAAGAAAATTAATCTGTCCAAGGAATTTTTGTAATTCTTTCTTACTTGATGAAGGTCTGGCTTCAATGATAGCTTTGGCTTTATTCTGATCAATCTGTATTCCCTTCTTGTGTACTACATAGCCCAAGAAGTTTCCAGCTGATATGCCAAAAGCACATTTGAGAGGATTAAGTTTCAACTTGAACCTTCTCATTCTTTCAAAGGTTGCTTCCAAGTGAAACAAATGTTCCTCCATGGATTGGAACTTTACTACAATATCATCAACGTAACACTCTAAATATCCTCCAATGAGGTCATGAAAAATAGTGTTCATAGCCCTTTGATATGTAGCTCCAGCATTCTTCAAGCCAAATGGCATTTTAACCCATTCGAAGGTGCCAATATTCCCAGGACATCTGAATGCTGTCTTGTGAATATCTTCCTCTGCAATGCAAATTTGGTTATAACCAGAGTGTCCATCCATCATTGATAAAATTTGATACTCTGTTGAACTGTCTACCAACAAATCTACTATAGGCATAGGATATTCATCTTTTGGGGTTACTAAATTCAAGTTTCTGAAATCGATGCATACCCTCATTTTACCATTCTTCTTAACTACAGGCACAATATTGGATAGCCATTCAACGTACCTGGCTGTCCTAATAAAACCTGCCTTGAGGAGCTTAAGAATTTCCTCATTGACCTTCTGAATCACCTCACGGCTCATTCTTCTTGGTTTTTGCTTGTATGGCTTGAAATTAGGCCTCATAGGGAGCCTATGTTCTACTAATGATCTATCCAATCTTGGTAGTTCATTATAAGACCATGCAAAACAATCTTTATATCTCTTCAAGACTACCAACAACTGGTCTCTGTCAAGAGCATTCAACCAAGCACTTATATAGGTGGGCTGTTGTATAGAACATTTCCCTAAGTTCACTTCTTCCAAAGGGTCTTGCATCTGAGGACTCACTGATGCTTCCTTTTTAATCTCTTTTATCTTCGAAGCAATCTCCTTATTATGTCCTGCTCCCAATTTCTTTGATTCAACATCTTTGCCCTCCTCCTCATAGACAAAGTCTGTCCACAAGGCTTCTTCTTCTTGAATCTCCTGGACTTTTGTTTCAATGTCCAATGCACAGTATTTTCCCAATACTAAAAGCCCTGACCTGTTGCTGCTCTTGCTTACAGCCAATTGCCATGGCTTCTTCTTCTTGCTCTTGCATCTTCTACACTATTGATTTTATGTCCAATACTGAGAACTTAATTAAAGCCAAAGACCTGGCCTCCTGGGTTCCATCTTTTTGCCTATAACCAAGCATCATTATCATCTTTGGCGACAAACTCCTCATCAGCACTTTCTTGGACTAAGTGCTTCAGGTGTGCTAATTTCTCATCAGCCATCACTTCGGCTGATCTATCAGGTTTTCTCAGTACACTGAGTGGTGCCACTCCTTCAGTACACAATTTGGCCTCTGCAAAATCTGCACAAGCTATGAAGGGCTGAGGATCTGCATTGATCTCTTCTGTCTCTCCACTGCCCAAGGCCATCATTATTTTTTGATGTAGAGAGGAAGGCACACACTTGTTGGTGTGAATCCAATCTCTACCAAGTAAAGCATTGTACTTAACATTGCTATCGATAACGAAGAATGCAGTCATACAGTCCCTGGTTCCCATACTCAGGTTGATGGGCAAAATGCCTTGAGCCATCTATTTGTCTCCAGCAAAACCAGCAATGGTTGTACTGGTTAGGATTAGTCTGGGGTTCCTCTTTCCTAGTTTCTTCAAGGAAGATTTCGGAAGCAGGTTTACTGTTGCCCCATTATCCACCAATACTCGGTTCATCTGTATCCCATCGAAGAAGGCCTTGATATACAAGGGTTTGATATGCTGTGTAATGGATGTTGTAGGATACTCAAAAGGGTATGAGAGGTTTATGCTCACCTCCTCCTCACTCTCATCTCCAGTTTCCATTGGTATGGCCACTTTGGATTCATCTTGCACCATACTCACTTGAGAGTCTTCACTAGAAACTGGAATTGGGTCAATTTCTTGATCTTCTTGGTTCTCATTTTCAGCTTGGAATTCCCGTGGTAGTATATGTACCATATTCACTGATACTGGAGGAAACGAGCCAAATTGGATGATTGGCTGTACCTATTTCTCTTCATGGCCAACTTGTTCAATTACTTCAGAAGCATCTTCCATACTGCATTCTGGCACTTCAATACTCGTAACTTCCTTCGAATAGTCTATTTCTGCTGGTTTTTCAACCAAAAATGTTTGTTCAGTTATGAAGGCTTCAAACATTTCTTTCTCAACCATATCCTTCCTTTGGCCTAGGCCAACTTCTTCTTCTGTCCCACTATCACTTTCCATCAAAGCTTTTTCCAATCCTGCCAAACTGGATTCGGAATGAACTTTGGCGAATTGCTCTCTGCTGCAACTCCTTTTATCCTGAGGAGTCGATTCTGGATTATGATCTAACCTTGAACTTTTTCCTCCCTCTGCCTGGCCCTTTGGCTGGACCAATGAAGAACTTTCTCCGTTTTCTTTCAGGTCCTTCTGGCACTGAGTGTATCTTCGCTGGATCTTCTTCCTTTAAGACCTAGAGATCACTGGGACCATATTTGGTTCCTTTGTTTTCGGATGCTTAAGCAACACCCAATTATTTGGAGCCACCAAAGGAGGTTTAACCATCCTACCTTGGTCTCCAACAACATTTCTTTGGGTAGACATCTCCCTAGGTTTGTTTTCTATGACAAACCAATCTGGGACTCCAGGCACCCACGAACCTTCTAGCCCAGTTGTTGAACTATCTTTTTCTTCCTTCGAAGCCATCTTCGAAGCTGGCTGTGAAGGTCACTGCCTGGCCCTGACTCCCTGTTTTGGGCCCAATTCAGGCCTTCCATGAAAGTGGCCACTTTCCATCCTGCGTGAGGCTGGTTTAGGAGGCCAATCCCTGGCTTTGATCCCATAAGCTGAACCCCTTTTAGGTCTCCTTTCAGGATGATTGCCCTTCATTCTGTAATAGTTAGGTGGTCTTGATTCATGTAGAGGTCTCTTTCCTTTGGAGTGCACTCTAGTGGATGTTGGCTCAACCATTAATGGCTGCTGCCTAATGCCAGTTGGATACGGCCTTTTGTTGTAAGCACTGGTTGGTTTAGGACGCCTCTGTACATCCTTGTAATATTGCTTCCCATCAATCGGAAGCCCTTTCAACCACTTATAGCTCAACCTGCATCTGGGACACATTCTTTGTATGACAGCTGCTTCTAAAGAATCATCATCTAGTCCCTCTTCATCAGAGTCTTCCCTCTGGTCTGGAGAACCTTGTCCAATGGCTGGTAAACTCCTAGCATCTTTCTTGACAGTAGTTTGGCTGGCAACATGTATTTGCACATTGACCTCTTCCAATTCTATCAAGGACAAGTTCTAGAAGTCTGGTACAATGACATTGGCTGCCACTTCTCCAATTTTTGGGAATGGATTAGTGTCAATCCCCATGGCCTTTTCAGCTTTAGCTAGGAATTTCAAACTTCTTTTTCGAATCTGCTCTTGAATCTTATCTCGAAAAACAATACAGTTTTTAGTTGAGTGAGACCAAGAATTATGTCATTTACAATACACTTTTCCTTTAAGTTCCTCTGGAGACGGAATTTTGACTCCTTTTGGTAACTTCAGGAAGTTCGCAGCAAGCAAATGATCAAAAATGTCATTTGCCTTTGACAAATCAAAAGAGTATTTCTTATGAAGGTCTTTCTTTTTAAACTGCTGGTCTATTGTTGTGTCTTTATGAATTAATGCTTCACAGATCACAGGTTCTTTCCCTACAATCTCTGCTGCATCAATATCATAATTAGGATCTCTATAATACGTTTTGTATGATGCATTACTTCGATCTTGTTCTTCCTCTAGTAATGCTTCATACCTAGATACCTTATAAGTCAGTTCCACAAAGTCTTTAAACTTAGTTGAGTCAAACTTCTTTCGAAACCTAAACTTTAGACCATTTTAAGCCAATCTCACGAACTCAGGCTCTGGTAGGACAATCCTACATTTGTTTCGTGCTCTTTTGAATCTGGCAATAAATTGAGCAGCCTTTTCATCAGCCTTTTCATCAGGTCTTTGACTCAACCTTGCCAAGTCTGCCATAGAAACTTCTGGCTTCGTTTGGAAGAATTGGGCATGAAATGTCTCCTCCATCTATTGCCAAGTTTGGATAGAGCTAGGTGTAAGGTTAATATACCATACAAAGGCTGCCCCAATTAAAGAATTTGGGAACAATCTCAACTTCATGTAATCATTATTGGTAAATTCACCACATTGAGTAGCGAACCTAGCAATATGCTCCACCGTTGGCTGATTTCCATTCCCATAAAAAAGGGCAAAGTCTGGTATCCTGAAGCCTCTTGGGTATTCATGTACCCTATCTAGCCATTCTGCGTATGGTTTCCTGTACACAGGAGTTTGAACCCCCGAGCCATTGGTCCACACATCTCTTTAACAATATTAGTAATTTAGTCCCTAAGAACCATATTTTGCACTTGTTGAACCACTATTGGAGAAACAAACACAGAATTTGGTGGACAACCTTGTGCCTGAGGTCCTCTTGGTCCATAGGGTGGCACATTTGGGACTGGTTGTCTCTGTGATGCTGGCTACTATTGAGGATATGGGTAACCCCTCTGAGCCTGTCCTGCGAAAGGTGTTGGAACAGGTGTTGTGTCTTTTCCAGTTGTAGGGAACCCTTCCAACCCCCCGGGTGTAAATTCAAACAAAGGATTAGTGAACCCCCTTGTGCCAGGTATGGTTTCGAACATGGGATTTGGAAACATCCTTATGCTATTTTCTTGTGTTGGGCCAAATCCACGAACTTGCATGGCTTCATTGTTAAATACTGAGGCATTTTGATTTATCACAGGTCTCAAAAGAGGTTCATACCAAGACTGAGGTGATGGTCTTTCGTAATTTTAGTTATTAGTTTGACCATTAGAATATCCATTAATTTGCATAGGCTGTTTATCTCTAGCCAATCTTTGCTGAGGGACGTTTGAAATTACCTCCATATGTCTATGTTTGTTGGTTAGCAGGTATTCATTCGATCCATGAAGGATGTTGCCCACCTTTCCATTGTGTTCATTAATTGCTGTCCCATGGCATCTACTAGGCCACCCCATGGATTCATTGGCTGAATAGATGAGACAGTGGATGGTCCAATTCCTTGGTCCTGTCCAATATTTTGAACATGTGGTACTTGTTCCGAGGTGCTGGTCTGTTCGACCATAGGTTCTGATAGAACAGGTACTTCCACAGGATGTGTTATCACATTATCCTCTAGATTAAGTATTTCTACCTCTCCTTCCACACCTTCTTCTAAGCATTCATTTTCTTCTTGTCTCCTATGTCTAGCCATTTCAATTAGTCCCACTGGGCGTGCCAAAAATATATGTTGGCTTTTTGGCTTTCGAAGGTTATTTTTGTAATTGTGAGCATGCCAGCAAGGATCAATCAGTCCTTACAGAATATTAATTGCCAACCAATTATCAGATTATTGTGTTTTAATTCTTTCAGCCTCAATGAAAAGGACTTTTACTGGTGGCTTTGTTTAGGAAAATTAAGTAAACAATGATCAAATGAAGAACAATTTATAGCATTTCATTAAGTAAAATAAAAGGCTTACAAAGATCCAAATCAGCCTCGTAGAGGTTTACAGCAACAAACTACTTGAAACTACTCCTATGAACGAAGTGCAGTACAGGAATTTGAAATACAGAAATGTAAAAACTAGAAAGGAAATAAAATAGATAAAAATGATTTTTTTGATCTGAGTCTGGGGGTACTTTCTGGGGCCTTCTCTGCTATTTATACTTCTCAATGACAACCGTCGAACTGCATTTCTAACCGTCGAACCATCCTTCCATGGTCACTGATCATGTTGCCTTATAATTAGCTCCACTATGCCATATCTGCAGTTAGGTTTCCCTCCTGATTTTGAATTTAAATATGAGTACGTTGAACCGTTGAAGCCACATCATCTTGCATATCTTTGATGATCCAGTGCTATGCAGATCTACAAAAAAACCAATACTAACTGCCACGTGTGGGATTATGATTGAAGATTTGAATTGTCTTCCCGTATTACCCTTATCCAACCATGTGTCGAACTGTAATTGGCTTATACAAAATATGTAGCCAACAATATATATATTCAACAACCATGGAAAAAAGGAAAGAAAAAAAATTAGAGAGAAGAGACAATGGGTAGTGGCAAGAAGAAAGTGGGTAGTGGTGGGTGTTGGTTGAGTGGAAGAGATGGGATGAAATTGGTAGGCGTTTGCAGCTATGGATTGTTTATTTGGGTCGAAATTCTAAAGATAGAAAGATTAGTATTTGTTTGGGTTTAAATTCTAGAGATATATATATATATATATTTGATGATGGTATGAGAGGTGTGTGGTTTGCCATGAGATGAGAAAGAAGAAGAAGAAGACGAAGACGAAGACGAATACAAAAAATTTTAAAAAAAATGAGAGAATATTCTAGTTTGTAATGACATTAAGAAGAAAATTAGAGAAAGAAATGAGGATAATTGGACTTTTTACAAATGAAACTATAAAGAGATTCCGTATTTTTGAGGAAACCCCATGGGTTAAAGTGTAATTTACCCAAGTTGTAGTTATTGTTGTGGAGCTGTGCTATGTACCCATCAGAAAATTGCCCTATTTCGTTCCGGTTTTTCAAACTTACTTTTTTGAAAATTTTAGAGTTTTTGTTTGGTTAAGTCTAAAAATCAAAAAAGTTCTCAAATTTTTTTTTTTCCGGATGCACACTTGGAAACATAGATGTGATTTAATGTGACTTGTTCTTTTTTGTTTTCTTTCTACTTTTTGATGTGACTTGTTATCTTTTGTTTTGCTTTTTTTTTTTTTTTTTTTGGTATTGGTGAATGGTTCTAGCAAGTTGATCGAAACTCCAACGTAGCAGGATTTTGAATTTTACGTTGACACAATATTCAATATGAAGGGATTTTAAATTTTCAAAAATACTTTTGTATTTGATGTTATAAAAGTTTGTAAGTTGGTTACTTAATTTTTTATGCCAATTTGTGATTAAATTACATATTTTGTAGTTGATATTATGAAATTTTATGATAAAGCCACAAATTTAATGGTAGGATATGCACTCATAAAAGGGTAGATACCAAATTATTTTTTGATACATATACTGTATGTACATATATATAAATAAAACAAATATGGTAGTACTTTTGATGTGACAATAATTTTTTTTTTTCAATTTATTGTTGAATACATCATTTAGGCTGTCCCCTCTCTCTATGTGTGGAGGGAAATTTAAATTTCTTTGCAATAGTCAAATTTTTAGAAACCAAACATATATCCATTTTCAAAACATAGTTTTCAAATCACTTTTTTAAAAAATAACTCAAAAAACTAAAGGCAAACATAGTGACCTAAACTCAAGCTTGTACTCTTTTCATTACTAGAAACAAAAGGAGCAAAAGTTTGAACACTTGGGAAAAGAAGTCAGTTGACTATTTTTAGTTTGCTTTTTAAAATATAAATTATAGTTATCAAAAACATATTTTTCGTCTTAAAAAAAGAGAAAATTATATGAAAGTAAATTTTTTTTTTTTTTTCCCGTTTTCTTACCAAATTAATTTTTAACATTTTTTTTAATATAAAAAAAGGATATTCTGAAGTATCATCATTGCATCTGTAAATCTAAATTTCAAAATAACCGATTGCCTGACCTGCATTCAATTTTTAGCAATTGAAACCAAAGATTTTGACTCCATACATGTATGATTATTAGACATATTGGTTTATCAAAATTAAGGCTACGAAGAAAAGAAAATGGTAAACTACCAATATGTTTTAATAGATAGACTTAATTTTCATCAAGTCTTAGTAAAATCGTTGATAAAAATAATTTTTTGTGGCGATTTTTTACACATGTTGTTAAAAATTTACAATTAGTGACTTTTTTTGTCATGATTTTTATAAATTGTCCCTAAAATTTACAATTAGTGATGTTTTTCTGTGACAGATTTTTCAAATTGTCGCTGAAAGTTAAAAATTAGTGACTTTTTGTGACGATTTTTTTAAACTGTCGCTAAAACTTATAATTAGTGACATTTTTATGATAAAATTTTTAAACTGTCACTGAAAATTAACAATTAATAACATTTTTAATAATATTTGATAAAAAATGATATTACTTATCGTAGGACCTATTAAGACTTATCCGTAAGTCTTCCTCTAGAAATTAAAACAAAAAAAAAAAAATTTATAATAATAATAATAATAATAATAATAATAATAGAGAACATGATGTTAATGGTCTGTTTGGTAACATTTACGTTTTCAGTTTATATTTACAAAAATTTTATAAACTAGTTTTGTTTATTTTTAGAAAAACATAAACTACAAACGCGTTTGGTAATTGACAAAATGTTTAAAAAAATTTAAAAATATAAAAAAGAGTGAGAAATGGCAAATGATGGCAAGTGGCGGCGGAAGACGGTGGTGGAAAGTGGTGACGGTGGGTGGTGGGTAGCGAGTGGTGGTGGCGGGTGGGTGGTGGGTGGGTGGGTGACGGTGGCTGGTGGTGGGTGGTAGCGAGTGGGTGGTGGTGAGGGTGGTGGCGACGGGTGGTGGGTGGTGGTGGCAGGTGGGTGGCAAATAGGGATGGTGGTTGGTGGTGGCGGGTGGGTGGGTGGGTGACGGTGGCGGGTGGTGGGTGGTAGCGAGTGGGTGGTGGTGGTGGTGGTGGCGGCGGCGGTTGGTGGGTGGTGGTAGCAGGTGGATGGCGGATGGCGGGTGGTGGTGGGTGGTGGTGGCGGGTGGTGATGGTGGGTGGGTGGGTGATGGTGACGAGTGGTGGGTGGTAGCGAGTGGGTGGTGGTGGGTGGTGGTGGCAGGTGGGTGGCGGATGGCGGGTAGTGGTGGGTGGTGGCGGGTGGTGGGTAAGTGGGTGATGGTGGTCGGTGGTGGGTGGTGGGTGGTAGCGAGTGGATGGTGGTGGTAGGTGGGTGGCGGGTGGGTGGTAGCGAGTGGGTGGTGGGTGGTGGTGGTAGGTGGGTGACGGGTGGGTGGTGGGTGGTGGGTGGTGGTGGCGGGTGGTTGGTGGTGGTGGGTGGCTGGTGGTGGTGGGTGGTGGATGGTGGTGGGAGGTGGGTGGTGAGTGGTGGTGGCGGGCGGTGAATGGTAGTGGCGGGTGGTGGGTGGCGGTGGTGGCGAGGGGTGGGTAGTGGTGATGAGTGGGTGGTAAGTGAGTGGTGGCTGGTGGGTGGTGGTGGTGGTGGTGGTGACGAGTGGTGGTGGCAGGTGGGTGGTGAGTGGTGGTGGCAAGTGGTGGTGGAGGGTGGGTGGTGGTGGCGGAAAACGGTGGTGGAAAATGGTGGCGGGTGAAAGCTAGTGTTGGGTGGTAAAAAAAAAAAAACTCAAAACTCAAAACGGAAATACATTTTTTGAGTTTATATTTTTTAGCTAAATTTATAAACTGAGACCACTGATTTATAAATCAAAAATTTACCAAACAAGTTTTTATTTGAGTTTTTTAACTTTTTTATAAATATAAACAAAAAATTGAAAACGTAAGTGTTATCAAACAATGCCTAAATGTTGGAGTTGGGGGTTTGGGAATGGAAAATGAGAGTTTTAATTGATTGTATTCGGTAGGTAAATTAGATTAGATGGATTGCCAACAATGACACGTGTCTCCTAAAAAAATAAATAATAATAATAAAGCAATGAGTCATTGAGAAATGAAAAATAATCTTGAGTTATTTCTATACAAACGTGTTTCTTTAATATATAGAGAGTTTTCTTAGAATTTCAATCGTTTGGTTGTGTTAAACTCCAAGATTTGTGGGACTTGTACTTGAAGATTTGTTGCCATTTCATCCACAAAACAAAAGAAAAAAAAATAATATTTATAAAAAAGAAAAACACTGAAATTAAAGCTCTAGTCTGGATGTAGTGGTGAAAGGAATCTAGACAGGACTATTAATGAATCCAACTACAAATAAAACTTGCTCTGATCTAAATGGACTTGAGTGGGGTCAAATATCGACCAGTACTTCTTTTTAATTCAATTTTCTATAGTCTTCTTGTTATCAGTCTTCTTGTTATCCATTTCCTTTGTGTACAATCAAACGAATACATTTTGGAAAAATAACGTAGCACTGTGTTTGGGTCACAAAGTTATAAATAAGTGAAATTTAAAAAAATAAAAATAAATTTAAGACTAAAATAAAGTTATAAATTAATCACAATGCTGTGAAAATTAATTACAATGAGAACTGAATTTAACAACATTTCAATATGTTGATCGATGCAATACCCTCTTTCCCTCTTTTCATTTTTTGATCATTTTTATAGTTGTGAAAAATGACGGTAAACTATTAAATTTGCCACTAACTACGATTCTGAATAGTGGGTAATGTCTTACTCTTATAATAAAATCATGTCATGTGCCTCACTACTTCAAATAGTTTGCCACCATGTAGGGCATTTCAATGAATTAGATACTCATAACGCTGGCCTATTGGGTAGTGATCAACTCTTCTAATAAAGTTTCACAACTCTTAGTTGTTTTTAGCCATTTTCTTCCATGTTTGTCATATTGTTCTAATACTTTGTTATGAGGTGGCATCTCTCTCTTGAATTTAATTCACTATCCACCACCAGCCTCCTACTAAGGCCAAGTTTGGAAAGATTAAATAAGTCCACACTTTTTATCTTTTTATCTTTTTTAGGTCACATCAATCAACATCTCCTCTCTACTTTTCTATATATCTTTTTATAAAAAGTCAAAAAATATACTTATTTAGGCCTTGTTTGGGAAAACTAAATAAGTGCACTTTTTGTCTTTTTTGACTAAAAAATTGAGGTTGAAAATATGAATGTTTGGGTTAACTTTTTGACTTTTTATGAAAAAATGTGTAATAAAAAATTGTGAAAATTGGTTTTTAGAGGAAAATTTGAATTGGGAGTTGTGCAACCGTAATTGTTGACTTTTGGTGAATAGTGTTAACTTTTTAACTTTTTGAGTAACTTTTTGACTTTTTGACTTTTTTGAAAGATCTCAAACAAGGCCTTAGAACATCCCAAACGACCCCTAAATAGAAAATGCAATTAGATCACCACTTTACAATATTCTAAATCTATGACATTGGATCATGTAATGGGTCTCTTTCCGATACAAATACACTTCTACATCTATACCTGCATCACGTGACATCTTCTCATAAACTACCATTTTTGGATATTGACAATTATTGATATGTATATATATATATTTGAAGCCAAACAACCACCAATCACAACTACTTTTACATAAATTTCAACAGAGATGTGTTGTATGAGTTATAGCCACAGTTATGTCAGGACCATTCTTGACAAATACATAAACAATAACAAAAATAAATAAAAATGAAGATATAAGATGATGCAAACACAATGAGATCTAGTTCAAAAAAAAAAAAAACACAATTAGATGAGTTTCTTGGAACAGTCCAAACAATTACCACCACCTCTAATCACCTCACTAATTCCAAAAAATAAAATAAAATACATTATATGTTACAACTCGAACAACAACTTTGTTAGAAAACAGTATATGAGCCCAAAATAAAATAAATTTAATTCCCCATGATGAGTTTGATGACTTTGGAAATTAAGGTAGTGTTTGGTTTATTTTTCAAAATGCAACTATATTTTTAAATTATGATTTGGATGAAACATGTTAACCAAACATATTTTTAAAATACAACTCAAAATTATTTTCAAAATTCTTCTCTTCTCTTTTTTATTATTATTATTATTATTATTATTATTATTATTATTATTCAAATCAGTCAATCATTTTTTCTCTATCATCTCTTCTCTTTCCTCTCACATTCTCTCATACTCTATACATCAATCAATGAAAAAAAAAAAATTTACAAATCATCCCAAAACTATTTTCAAAATTTATAACCAAACAAATTTCTTCTTTTTAATTCATTATTCCAAAACTCAAAATTCAAAACACAACTTCATACTTAAATTATAATTTCAAAACTAAACCAAACATACCCTAAATATAAAATCACACAGATTTCGTAGAAAACACAATGTCCTTAGGAGTGTAAATTTGGCCCGACCCACCCGAGCCCGGACTCAGGTCGGCTCATGTCAGGCCTCGCGGGCTCCCGTCAAAATTCGAGTCAGGCCGAGCCGACCCACGAGATATTCAGGTCTTAGGCGGGTTGCCGAGCTGGGCAGTTGGGCCTGGGCTTGGCCATGTTTTATAAATTTTTTTTTATTTTTTCCTACAAAAAAATGACACTGGATTTTGGGTGGGCCGGGTTTTGAATGGGCTTTAAGCGAGTCAATGGGCCAGCCCAAACGGGCTGGCCTACAAGTCGGATCGGGTTTCAAAATGATGGCCAAGATCTAAGGTCTGAGGTTGGGCTCGAGCCTGGGCCTAATCGCGCTAGACCCACTCCGAACCACGAACGAGCTTTAGACCGCCCACGGATCACAGACCATTTTTATACTCTAGATGTACTACTATGAAGGTCTTGAAATGGTACAATAAAATAAATAAAATAATCCCAACAATTAATCATTAAAATTTTCCAAAGAAAAAAAAGCATTTTAGGGGGGGACAAGGAAGGCTCACAAGATTTTTTTTGTTCCAAATGAATCCAATGAAGCAATGGGGATTTGTGAGTCTCTCTTATGAGTGATTGCTCCATCAATACCTCTGGGTCATGCCATTGAATTCCCGCAGATATTTCACACTCCTGACTTTTCAATAAATCTTCTTGTTTTTCAGATCACTTTCTTTATATAATAACTAATTATTTGACGATTTTTTTTTTTTTTTTTCGTTTTATTATTTGGTTGGAATAGGCCTTTATGGTCTTGTTCATGTATGTTTTGTTTATTAATATAAGGGTCTGTTTGGTAACGTTTACGTTTTCAGTTTATATTCACAAAAATTTTATAAACTGGTTTTTATTTATTTTTTGTTTATTTTTAGAAAAACATAAATTACAAACGCGTTTGGTAATTGACAAAATGTTTAAAAAATTTTAAAAATATAAAAAAGAGTGAGGAATGGCAAGTGGCGGCGGAAGACGGTGGTGGAAAGTGGTGACGGTGGGTGTGGGTAGCGGGTGGTAGTGGGTGGTGGTGGTTGGTGGGTGGGTGGGTGACGGTGGCGGGTGGTGGTGGCAGGTGGGTGGCGGATGGCGGATGGTAGTGGGTGGTGGCGGGTGGGTGGTGGTGGTGGGTGGGTAGGTGACGGTGGCAGGTGGTGGCTGGTGGGTGGCGGATGGCGGATGGTAGTGGGTGGTGGCGGACGGGTGGGTGGTGGTGGTGGGTGGGTAGGTGACAGTGGCGGGTGGTGGGTGGTAGCGAGTGGGTAGTGGTGGTGGTGGCAGGTGGGTGGCGGATGGCGAGTGGTGGCGGGTGGGCGGTGGTGGCGGGTGGTGATAGTGGGTGGGTGGGTGACGATGGCGGGTGGTGGGTGGCAGCGAGTGAGTGGTGGTGGTGGTGGCGGTGGCGGTGGCGGTGTCGGTGGTGGGTAGTGGGTGGTGGGTGGGGGGTGGCAGGTGGGTGGCGGATGACGGGTGGTGGCGGGTAGGTGGCGAGTGATGGTAGTGGTGGGTGGGTGGGTGGGTGGGTGACGGTGACGGGTGGTGGGTGGTAGCGAGTGGGTGGTGGTGGTGGTGGTGGTGGTGGCGGCGGCAGGTGGCAGGCGGGTGGGTAGTGGGTGATGGTGGTAGTGGTGGTGGTGGGTGGTGGGTGGGTGACAAGTGGCTGGTGGTGGCGGGTGGTGGATGGTGGTGGCAGGTGGGTGGTGAGTGGTGGTGGCGGGTAGGTGGCGGGTGGTGGTGGCGGGCGGTGGATGGTAGTGGCAAGTGGCGGGTGGATGGCAGGTGGGTGGTGGTGGCGGTGGTGGCGGCGAGGGGTGGGTGGTGGCGGCGAATGGGTGGCAAGTAGGTGGTGGGTGGTGGTGGCAGGTGGGTGGTGAGTGGTGGTGGAGGGTGGGTGGTGGGTGGTGGTGGCGGAAGACGGTGCTGGAAAATGGTGGCTGGGGTGGCTAGTGTTGGGTGGTAAAAAAAAAAAAACTGAAAACTCAAAACAGAAATACATTTTTTGAGTTTATATTTTTTGGCCAAATTTATAAACTGAGACCACTGATTTATAAATCAAAAATTTACCAAACAAGTTTTTATTTGAGTTTTTAAAATTTTTGTAAATATAAACAAAAAACTGAAAACGTAAGTGTTACCAAACGGCACCTAAATGTTTCTCATGTTTTCAGAAAAAAGTATGGTAGGACAGGTTTGGTTAAGTTGAAAAGTTACTTAAAATTTAATTCAAATTATATTGAGAATTGTACAAACTCGGCTTTCAATTTGGACTTGTCTATTCAACCCTAATCTAAATATTATAAAGCGAATTGAGACTAAGCTGAATTTTTGGAATTATCTAAAATTTTAAATTTTTTAAGTGCATATTAGCTACTTAATTTGTTAGAGACAGATTCTAATAATTTTTTTTTTTTTTTTTTGTGTGTGTTGATAAAATCATTTATATCATCAAAATAATTAATTTATATGACGAAAGAGAGATGAGGGGAGACCAATGACAATTGAGAAGCAACGTCGATTTTTATCATTTTTTTCGTTTCTAAGTGAGAAATAAAAATAGTAAATTATGAGTAGTTTTGAAAAGTAGGTTAAAAATTAGATTTTGACTTTTTTTTTAAATTTTTTTTAAAATTTTATATAAAATAATAAAGAAATAATATGACTCAAGAGAAATTAAAAACTAAAAATTGTTTGAGGTATATCATATAAGTACACTTTTATCTTTTTATCTTTTTTGGATCATATTACTTTTTTATTATTTTTATACATCTTTTTATAAAAAGTTAAAAAATACACTTAATTAAATCATGAAAAATGCTTGAGAGCACTAAAAAGAGAGTACTAGGGGGAACACTAATGATGTGGCAGTGGACCCCGCCCACTTCCTATGCCTTGTTTTCTTTTTTTTTCTTTTTCTTTTTCTTTTTTGCTATTCTTAATGCATCAGTGTTATTAGTGATGTATTTTTTAATGGTCTAAATCATTGTTGTTAAATCATTACAAACAATCTCCATCTTTTTCCAAAATAAGCCTACGTTGATCGGTTGGTCCATCAAGTCATTACGATGTCATGATTTGTATTTCGTACCATGATTTGCCCAAATATCAACTCATATTAAGATTATAATTCACTTACCTCTCTCACAAAAAATTGATTATAATCAGTTTATAATTAATTTTTAACCAAAAAATTGATTATAACCATATTCCCAAAATAGTCCTAAGGCTGTGATTTAAGAAGTTGGTTAAAAAGTCGCTTTTTTAGTTTTTTTTTTTTTTTAATTTTTTTATTCCTTTGTGTAAAAAAATGTAAAAAATAATATATGACTCAAAATATATTAAAAATTAAAAATTAATTTTTAACTAACTTCTCAAATTGCTCCTAACTCATTTTTTGTTGCATTTATTCCAACAAAAACAGCTCATAAATAATTGTGTGTAGAGCTGTGTTGGGCTGGTCTGTGTTGGGTAGTGTGGGAGGATTTTGGTCTGATATGGAAGTCTGTTTGTTTGTGGGTAGGATGCTTGGTCTTGTATCTGTCTTCAGCTGGTATTTCTATGTACTCACTTAGGCTGCCTTTGCCTAGGCCTGCTCTCCCATGCCTGTGCTTCTGCCTTTGCTT
Organism: Camellia granthamiana; assembly: GCA_036172215.1. Classification (NCBI taxonomy): domain Eukaryota; kingdom Viridiplantae; phylum Streptophyta; class Magnoliopsida; order Ericales; family Theaceae; genus Camellia; species Camellia granthamiana. The sequence goes on along the minus strand of CM069913.1, from coordinate 31,465,010 downwards.
AGGGCTGCTCTCCCATGCCACATTGGCTGTTCTGCACTCTGTATTGTATTAAGCTGGTTTGGTGTTGTTCTGTTTTTCCTCCTTTCTTTTCTTCGTTGGTCTCTCACCAACTAGGAGGTTGGAGCTTTCTTAGCTCCAAGCTCTTCTTTATTGATGTTGTTTTCCATACTCTGTATGCTTTTCGTTCATCAATAAAGTCTTCTCTTTTGCCGATCAAAAAAAAAAAAAAAATACTCATACTCATATTCACCCATTTTTGGTTGCTTTAACTCGATTAAAAATAGCTCATATTAATTATTCATTAGTTTCAAAACATTAAATCATCTTATTAACCATGGGCGTAGCTAATTATAGCTATTGGATTCAAATGAAGGATTTTGATTCTCTCCATTCATGTATGTGATAACAAGTTTTTATTACATATCTAATAGTTATAAAATAGGAATATAAATTTATAATTAATTTAAATTAAAAAAATTATTACACTCACTATTGGATAACGTCATAGAACCTCTCCATTACAAATATACAATGAAGAATGAGCCCACTGAAATTTTGGAAATAAAAATTAATTTTTAATAAATACTTCCTAATCTCGTGGAACAAATTCAAAAAATTATGTGATATTTTGAAATTTTATCAAAATGACCCAGCTAAATTATATAGTTAAAGAGAATGTCAAGTTTTAACATAAAAAGTATTGAAAAGGTTTTTTATAATGTGATTTTTATTGAAAATTTAGTTCAAAATAAAAAATAAAATGAGAGGTATCTAGATTTTTTTTTAAATTTTTTTTAAAGTGAATACTCATATAATGTATTGACTTAATATTGACCTTATTCACAATAAATCCTGACTTCGTTATTGATATTAACATAGAAAAACAATTTTATTGATTCTGAAATTTTTTTAAATTTTTAAATTTTTTAATTTTTTTTTTGGTGGTAAACACATGAAAATGGATAGAATGAGCATATCTGATCACAATTTAGCTATCACATCAATTAAAAAAAAGTATTTGTTTGTATAACTTTACAATATTTTTTATAATTTTTTTTGTTTTTTAGATTTTCTTTCATAGTTGGTCTCCACACATCTAAGTTCTCATATTTGTATAGATGTGAAATACAAAGGTAGCGTTTGGTAATATTTATGTTTTTTTTTATTTATGTTCACAAAAATTTTATAAATTAGTTTTTGTTTATTTTTAGAAAAACATAAATTATAAATGTGTTTGGTTTGAACAAAATGTTTAAAAAATTTTAAAAACATAAATTAAAAACCGTATTTGTTAAGGTTTAAAATATTTATATTTATTAATTAACTAATAAAAGAATATATATATATATAAGTCAATCTACGATCATATGGATTAGTTGATGGAAACAAATATCTCATTATTATAATAATAATAATAATAACAATAATAATAATAATAAAAAGGGGATCAGTTAAGTCAAAAAGGAGGAGAAGTTGGTGGAACAATTGAGAAAGATAAAAAGAGAGAAAGAAAACAGAGAGAAAGAGAGAAAGAGAGAGAGAGAGAGAGAGAGAGAGAGAGAGCCGAAGGGGAAGAAGAAAATAGGAAGAGTGAGAGTTCAATTTCCTTAATGAAGAAAGTTCTCTTTGCTAGAAGTTGTAAGAAGATTTAAGAGTTGTTACACAAAGAGAGACAGAGAGAGAGCTGTCCGGCATTGATCGTAACTCCTCCAGCGTCGATCCTCCTCCTCCTGCCTCGATCCTTCTCCTCCAGCCTAGATCATGACTCCCCTAGCCTCAATCATGACTCTGTGAGAATATATTGTGTATATTCTAACTTAGGCATGATTATGGTTATACATATTAGAGGCGTGAGTGTATTTTCCTATTAGAGGTGTGATTGTATTTTCCCTTTTTAGTTTAGGAGTTAGGGCTATATAATCTAAGGTCTGATTGTAGTCATACACACAATTGAATATACAGAAAACCTTCGGAAAGCTTACATGGTATCAGAGCCGTATATGAAACCCCAGAAACCATCGTGTTTAGGTCTTTGGTTCTGATTTCTGGTTTGATCGAGTTTGCCCTCTAGTTCGTCACATCTGTCCTACTCATCTGTGTTTGAATCGTAACCCATTTGGTTTGATTCAACCTATTTCACGACCTATCAAGCTTTCTCCATCTAGTTCAGCAATCGCGAGTCTTCTCCATCTAGTTCTCTGTTCTTGATCTATAGGTGGCTGTTGGAATTGCGATCCATCGCCTGGTTCATCTATTCGCAATCGACATCTCCCTTTCTCAAACTCATCTGGTTCAATTTTTGACCCACGAGGTCACTCTCTGGTTCAGATTCACCCTCAAGACATCCATCTCTCTCTCTCTCCCTTGTTCGATTGGTTAATAGGGTCATTTGATATATACATTACTTTGGTATATTTTGGGTTTACTACACTTAAACCCCTCAGCTTTTTTGGTTATTACCCTTCAATCCCTGGTTTCATTATTTTGTTCCATTTCAGGTTTATTGCACTTGAACCTCTCAGTTTTTTAGTTATTATGATGTCTCTGGCTTCTGATGAGTGTCCTTTCTGCTATCAGAAAAGTCATTGGAAGTATCATTGTCCCAAGAAGGGATGTTTTTCTACTTCGTTTGTGTGTGCCTCATCTTCTCAACAGTTTCTGATTAAGTTATGGTTTCGTTAAAAATTAGATTTTGACTTTTTTTTTAACTTTTTGTAAAAATTTATATAAAATAATAAAGAAATAATGTGACTCAAAAGAAATTAAAAACTAAAAATTGTTTGAGGTATATCATATAAGTACACTTTTATCTTTTTATCTTTTTTGAATCACATTATTTTTTTATTATTTTTATACATCTTTTTATAAAAAGTCAAAAAATACACTTATTTAAATCATTACAAACGATCTCTATCTTTTCCCAAAATAAGCCTATGTTGATTGTTGGTTTTTAGTGAGTGCGGTTGGTCCATCAAGTCATTACGATGTCATGATTTGTATTTCGTACTATGATTTGCCCAAATATCAACTCATATTAAGGGGTGTTTTGGGAAGTGAGTTATAATCCACTTTTCAGATTATAACTCATTTTCCTCTCTCATAAAAAACTGATTATAATCAGTTTATAATCAGTTTTTAACCAAAAAGCTAATTATAACCATCTTCTCAAAATAACCCTAAGAGTGTGATTTAAGAAGTTGGTTAAAAAGTCATTTTTTTAGTTTTTTTTTTAAATTTTTTTATTCCTGTGTGTAAAAAAATGTAAAAAATAATATATGACTCAAAATATATTAAAAATTAAAAATTAATTTTTAACTAACTTCTCAAATTGCCCCTAACTCATTTTTTGTTGCATTTATTCCAACAAAAACAGCTCATAAATAATTGTACCATAATTGCCCATATATCAATACTCATACTCATATTCCCCCATTTTTGGTTGCTTTAACTCGATTAAAAATAGCTCATATTAATTATTCATTAGTTTCAAAACATTAAATCATCTTATTAACCATGGGCTTAGCTAATTATAGCTATTGGATTCAAATGAAGAATTTTGATTCTCTCCATTCATATATGTGATAACAAGTTTTTATTACATATCTAATAGTTATAAAATAGGAATATAAATTTATAATTAATTTAAATTAAAAAAATTATTACACTCACTATTGGATGACGTCATAAAACCTCTCCATTACAAATATACAATGAAGAATGAGCCCACCGAAATTTTGGAAATAAAAATTAATTTAATATTTTAATAAATACTTCCTAATCTCATGGAATAAATTCAAAAAATTATGTGATATTTTGAAATTTTATCAAAATGACCCAGCTAAATTATATAGTTAAAGAGAATGTCAAGTTTTAACATAAAAAGTATTGAAAAGGTTTTTTATAATGTGATTTTTATTGAAAATTTAGTTCAAAATAAAAAATAAAATGAGAAGTTTCTAGATTTTATTTTTTATTTTTTTTTTAAAGTAAGTTAATACTCATGTAATGTATTGACTTAATATTGACCTTATTCACAATAAATCCTGACTTCGTTATTGATATTAACATAGAAATACAATTTTATTGATTTTGTATATATATATTATTATTTTTTTTTTTTTTTGGTGTGATAAACACATGAAAATGGATAAAATGAGCATATCTGATCACAATTTAGCTATCACATCAATTAAAAAAAAGTATTTACAATATTTTTTATAATTTTCTTTTGTTTTTTGAATTTTCTTCCATATTTGGTCTCCACACATCTAAGTTCCTATATTTGAATAGATGTGAAATACAAAAGTAGTGTTTGGCAACGTTTATGGTTTTTTTTTTTTTTATATATTTAAAAAAAATTTATAAATTGATTTTTGTTTATTTTTAGAAAAGTATAAATTACAAACGCGTTTGGTTTGTATAAAATGTTTGAAAAAGTTTAAAAATATAAACTAAAAAATATGTCTGTTAAGGTTTAAAATATTTATATTTATTAATTAACTAATAAAAGAATATATATATATATAAGTCAATCTACAATCACATGGATTAGTTGATGGAAACAAATATCTCATAATAATAATAATAATAATAAGAGAATTAGTGAAGTCAAAAAGGAGGAGAAGTTGGTGGAACAATTGAGAGAGAGAGAGAGAGAGAAAAAAACAGGGAGAGTGAGAGAACACCAAGAGAGTGAGGGTTCAATTTCCTTAATGAAGAAGGTCCTCTTTGTTGGAAGTTGTAAGAAGATTTAAGAGTTGTTACACAAAGAGATAGAGAGAGATAGAGCTGTCCGGCATCAATCGTGACTCCTCCAGCGTCGATCCTCCTCCTCCTCCGGCCTCGATCCAGCTTCGATACTTCTCCTCCGGCCTCAATCCTTTTCTTCCAGCCTCAATCGTGACTCCCCTGGCTTGATCATGACTCTGTGAGAATATATTGTGTATATTCTAACTTAGACATGATTGTGGTTGTACATATTAGAGGCGTGAGTGTATTTTCCTATTAGAGGTGTGATTGTATTTTCCTTTTTGGTTCAGGAGTTAGGGCTATATAATCTAAGGTCTGATTGTAATCATACACACAATTGAATATACAAAAAACCTTTAGAAAACTTACATAGTATTAGAGTCGTATATGAAACCCTACAAGCCATCGTGTTTAGGTCTTTGGTTCTGATTTCTGGTTCGATCGAGTTTTCCCTCTAGTTGGTCACATTTGTCCGACTCATTTGTGTTTGAGTCGCAACCCATCTGGTTTGATTCAACCTATTTCACGACCTATCAAGGTTTCTCCATCTAGTTCAGCAGTTGCGAGTCTTCTCCATCTAGTTCTCTATTCGTGATCTGTAGGTGGTTGTTGGAATTGCAATCCATCGCCTGGTTTATCTGTTCGTAATCGACATCTCCCTTTCTCAAACTCGTTTGGTTCAATTTTTGACCCAAGAGGTCACTCTCTGGTTCAGATTTACCCTCGCGGCATCTCTCTCTCTTTCTCTCTTATTCGACTGGTTAATAGGGTCATCTAATATATATATTACTTTGGTATATTTTGGGTTTATTACACTTAAACCCCTTAGCTTTTTTGGTTATTACCCTTCGACCCCTGGTTTGGTTATTTTGTTCTATTTCGGGTTTATTGCACTTGAACCTCTCAGTTTTCTAGTCACTATAATGTCTCTGGTTTCTGATGAGTGTGCTTTCTGCCATCAAAAAGGCCATCGGAAGTATCATTGTCCCAAGAAGGGATGATTGTCTACTTCGTTTGTGTCTGCCTCGTCTTCTTAGCAGTTTCCAATTAAATTCTGCGCTCCTCTTCTGAGTACCGTTTGACCTCCTGCCCGTTTTACTATATCTACTCCGACTTCTGATCCTGATTTGGCTTCCTTGACTGCTCAGATTAGTCAACTTCAGCATATATTGTCTACCTCCAATTCCCATTTGCCTCCATTGTTTTCTCTCTTCATTCAGGTTTGTTTGGGTCTTTTCAGGTATTTCTTCGTCTGTCTGTCTTTTTTACTCTGGTGCCTCTCATCATATGACTCTCCATCTCTCCTTACTTCAAAATTGTACTCCTCCTTATTTTCTTATTACTGTCAATTCTGTTAATAGGTCTGGTATGTCTATTATATCTGTTAGGTCTGTCCTACTGTCTATTATGTATGTTGTCTCTATTTCATCTATCCTTTATATTCCTCAGTTATCTGTCAATTTATTATCTATCAGTCAGCTTGATGCCTCTGATTTTGATGTTATCTTTTCTTCTTCTATCTGTTTTGTGCAGGATCGAATGTCTAAGCAACAGATTTGGACCAATCGTAGAGTTAAAGACCTCTATGCGGTGGAGAGCTTACATCTGTCTATGGAAACCTCTCTGACTGCCTTTTTCTCTTTTCAGTTAGATTTTTTGTCTAGTCCTTTCTACTTGTGGCATTCTAAATTAGGGCATTTGTCTGCTGATCGCTTACGATCTTTAGCTCAGTCTGGTATATTGGGTAAAGTTTCTCCTAGTGAACTTATTGAATGTTAGGGGTGTAAAATTGCCAAAATGACAACCTTATTGTTTCATAAAAGTACTTCTATATCTGATATATCATTTTCTTTAGTTCACACTGATGTTTGGGGTCCTTCTCCTGTTCTCACCAAAAGAGGTTCTGCATACTATGTGTCATTTATTGATGATTGCACCCGTTACACTTGGGTTTATCTTATGACTCATAAGTTTGACTTCTACCAGATATACCGTGCTTTCCAGTCTATGGTCACTGCACAGTTTGGGTCTACTATTAAATTGTTGCGGTTTGACTTGGGTGGAGAATACTTTAAAACTGAATTCTGTGAATATTTGGCCAAATTAGGTACCATTTACCAAACTTCTTGTACTAATACATCTGCCCAAAATGGTCGAGCTAAGCGTAAACATCGTCATTTCCTTGAGACAGTTAGGTCTCTCATTCTCTCTGCCTCCATTCTGGCTCCGTTTTAGGGTGAGGCAGTTCTTATTGCTGCTTTTCTTCTCAACCGTATGCGTACCCCCCTTCTTTCTAGTCGGTCTCCTTATGAGGCTCTGTTTTCTCAACTTCTGAATTACTCTATTCTTCGTGTGTTTGGGTCTACTTGTGTTATCCTTTTTACCCCGTAAAGATAGAACCAAACTTAGTGTTCGGTCTATTCTATGAGTCTTTTTGGGTTATAGTCTCACTCAGAAAGGTTATTGCTGTTATGACCATGTTTCTCGTCGTCTTTATCTCTCCCGCCATGTTGCTTTTCTCGAACGTCTACCTTATTTTCATCTTCTTCCTCTCACTGCCCAAGTTTTTAAAGAGAATTTGGTTCATATTGATCCATTTCCTTCTGAGGTCCCATCAGATAAGTATATCTCCACAGTTCCTTCTGAGCTTGTTTCATCTTTTTCTCCTACTTCTTCTCATTCGGCTTCTTCTCCTCCTCCGTTGTTAGTTTATTCTCGTCGCAAGGCTCCTTCTTCACCAGTTGTCTCTACCCTTATAGCTGATCCTCCTACATCTGACGACTCTGATCCTGCTGCACACCGATATCTTACTCGAGCGCATCATCCTCCAAATAAGTTGGGTTGGTCTAATAGATGTTTTTCTAGTTTCTATCGTACTTTTTTGTTTGCTATTCACTCTTTTTCAGAACCTCGGTTTTACAAGAAGGCCTGTCAGGATCCTCATTGGATTCAAGCTATGGAGGGTGAGTTGTCTGCTCTACAGAACACTAGTACTTGGGAGTTGGTTCTTTTGCCTACTGGTAAGAATTTGGTTGGTTGCAAATGGGTCTACAAAGTCAAGACTCATTCTGATGGTTCTCTTGAGTGCTACGAAGCTCTTCTGGTTGTCAAAGGTTTCTTAGTATGGTATTGATTATGAGGAGACATTTGCTCCTATTGCCGAGATGACTACTGTCCGTACTTTGATCTCTGTTGCTACTATTTGTTCTTGGCCTCTTTATCAGATGGATATTGAGAATGCTTTTCTTAATGGCCATCTCACTAAGAACGTTTACATGCTTCCTCCCCCTGGCCTTCATCATTCCTTTGGCCAGGTTTGTCGTCTTCGGCGTGCTCTGTATGGTCTGAAGCCGTCTCCTCGTGCTTGGTATGACCGCTTTCAGACTGCTGTTACCGAGCTTGGGTTTTATCTTTCTGCTTCCGACTCTGTTTTATTTCTGAGACATATTTCAGCTGGTTTTGTTGCTCTCTTACTATATGTGGATGATATGATCATTACTGGCTCTGATTCTTCTACTATCTCTAAGGTCAAATAGCATCTTTTCCGTACCTTCGAAATGAAGGATCTGGGTCTATTACGATAATTTCTTGATATTGAAGTTTCTTCTTCTCCAAATGGCTATTTTCTGTCTCAAGCTAAGTATACTAATGAAGTCATTCACCATGCTGGTCTTACTGATACTAAGGTTTCTGATACACTTATTGAGCTTAATGTGAAGCTCAACTCTACTAATGGTGTACCTCTGGATGATCCCACTTTATATCGCGAGCTTGTGGGTTATTTAGTGTATCTGACTGTCACTCGCCTTGATCTTACTTATGTTGTTCATCTGGTTAGTCAGTTCGTTTCTACTCCTCGCTCTACTTATTGGCTGTTTTGGTTCACATCTTCGCTATCTCAAGAGTACCATCTTTTAGGGCTTACTGTTGTCCTCTACTTCCTCTTTAGACTTGGTGATCTATGCTGACTTTGATTGGGCTAGTGATGTTATTGATCGCAAGTCTACGTCTGGTTTTTGTATGTTTCTTACTGATTCCTTGATATCTTGGAAAAGCAAAAAAAATCAGTCGTTGCTTGCTCTATTGCCAAAGCTGAGTATCATGCTATGGCTCATGCCACTACTGAGATTGTTTGGCTTCGTTGTCTCCTGTCTGATTTTCTCTCTATTATGACAACCGCAGTGCTGTTCAGATTGCCCACAACACTGTCTTTTATAAACGAAAGAAACACATTGGGATTGATTCAGCATCTGCAGTATGGCTCTATCTCGCTTCCTTTTATCCCTTCGGCTTTACAACTTGCGGACTTCTTTATCAAGACTCACACTACCGCTCGATTTCAGTTTCTTCTTAGCAAACTCTCGGTATTTTCTGCTAAAACACCTTGAGTTTGAGTGGGAATGCGAGAATATATTGTGTATATTTTAATTTAGGCATGATTGTGGTTGTACATATTAGAGGCGTGAGAGTATTTTCCTATTAGAGGTGTGATTGTATGTTCTTTTTTGGTTTAGGAGTTAGGGCTATATAATCTAAGGTCTAATTGTAATCATACACATAATTAAATATATACAGAAAACCTTCAGAAAACTTACAGACTCCTCTGGCCTCGATCGACAGTACCCCTCTCCCTTTCTCTCTCTTCTAGATTCTTTGAACAGCAAAGTGAAGAAAGAAGATGAGTAGAGTTAGAGATAACATATATATTATCGTTGTAGTTGGGAAATTGAAAAATGCACCTCTGCAGATTCGAACCATGGTCTGTGTTACTGTAACTTCGCGTTTACTGTAGCTCCGCATTTTTGGGCTTCTGTTTTCTATTTAAAAACCAACTTAAACTCATTTTTTGAGTTTACAATTTTTCTTCAAATTTACAAACTAAGACAATCATTTATAAACCCAAAAAAATTATTAAACAAGTTTTTATGATAGTTTTTAAAATTTTTGTAAATATAAACTAAAAATTGAAAATAAAAACATTACCAAATAGCCCCAAAATGTTTGTGTTTTTAATTGCACATTTCGAATCTGACTCCTTCTATGCATGTAAATATTTTTTTATCTCACATTTGTATACTTTATGTGTTATTCTTTCTACTCACCTAGCACAATTTGTTGAAGTATGTATGAAATTAGAGCCTCATATCGGATAAAGAGTAAAAGAGATGAGTCTTAATATATATTAGATGAACTCTCCATTTAAAAGGCTTAAGATTTTAAGTGAGTATGAGTTTCAAAAAATGTGTGTTAGGCCTTTTTATGGTTGTTGTGCGCTTGTGGGCTCCCTAATTCCCTAACAATTGGAATTAGAGCTATTGATAGACGATCTCTGGACGGACTTTCCTGGAGCATGAGTTTGGGCTTGCACAAAAACTCTTGATAGAGTAAGAAAAATCCATGGTGACTTTTGATAGAGCAAAAGAAAAATTCCTAGTGCACGTGGAGGTTGAACTGCAATAAGGTGGCTCATTCTCTATAGAGTTCGGTGGCTTACATTGAGTGTGCGCGGGTGGCTTGGGTTGGACTCGATGTTAGAGAGTTATAGATCAAGATTAAGGGAGAGTGTGTAATGATCTATGATGAACTTGAAAATGATAAATTAAGACTTGAGGGGCAACATAAAGAGGCCTGATGTTTGGTTCACATATGAGGGGGAGATTGTTGGAATATGTACATCGGATAAAGAATGTGGGTGTTAATTGCCGATCTTGCAACCAAACAGGGAACTTAGCTGGAGTGCATGCGGCAAAATAGATTAAACCAAGTACCTGCCAACAAGAAGACAAGGATACCACAGTGGCTCGTCCACCCGAGAGCACTCCGACGATCAAATCAGTCAATAATCTCACAAGATCTCAACTCAAGTAATCAGTGCACAAATAAAAAGCATACCTTAGATTCATGGGAGTGCCTTACTTTTATAACAAACAGTACCCTCGTCCCCTAGAAATCTTACTTCATAGGATTCTATCATTTACAATAATATCAATTATCCAAGACTCCTCTTATTTGGATTAAGATCAATCATCTTAAGAGTCCAACCTTACCTAAACAAGTAGTCTAACATCATCTAGGACTCTAGTCCCTCATTTGAATACCTCGAATTCAGATGTGGTTTGACCACACCTCAGCCAATCAAAATCACCCACGTGGCACCTTGGCTAACCACATAGGTCATGTGAATAACTCAAAATTATGTCCCCACAACTGCCCCCTAGGTTCTATTACCTCAGCAACTTGAGGTGATGGAACCTATATCGTCTAATCTTCCAATATATTGTGTAAACAACATACTAGAGATACTCCTTCGACTGAGATCATGACTCGTTGGTGTCAAAAAAACAAGGACTCAAATGTCCACTCATCAAAAAACAAGAACTAAGAATCAAAATGATCATTCTCATCCTCCTTACTGGATGTTGGCTATCTATTCCTACTAAGTTTCCACAGACAACACCAAATTAATTTCCGACCTCATTACCAAATAGAGAACTTAGCTAGAGAGCACGCGACATAATAAATTAAACTAAGCACTTGCCAACAAGAAGACAAGAATACTATAGTGGCTCGTTCACCTGAGGGCACTTCGACGATCAAGTCAACAAATAATCTTACAAGATCTCAACTCAAGTAATCAATGCACAAATAAAAAGTATACCTTAGACCTATGTGAGTGCCTTACTTTTATAACAAACAGTGCCCTCGTCCTTTAGAAGTCTTACTTCATGGGATTCTATCATTTACAATGATATCAATTATCCAAAACTCCTCCTATTTGGATTAAGATCAATCATCTTAAGAGTCCAACCTTACCTAAACAAGTAGTCTAACATCATCTAGGACTCTAGTCCCTCATTTGAACACCTCGAATTCAGATGTGGTTTGACCACACCTCGGCCAATCAGAATTACCCATGTGGACAACTCAAAATTATGTCTCCAAAAAGTGTAAAAGAGATGAATCTTAATATATATTAGATGGGCTCTCCACTTAAAAATTTAAGCTTTTAAGTGAGTATAAATTTCAAATAATATATGTTAAATTTTGATATAATTATTGTGAGCTTGTGAGCTCCCAAATTCTCTAGCACAACTATTAAGGTAAATTTGTAGATGCTAAAATAACTGCAATGCTAGGACACTACGTGTATGCACTTGCATTGAATTCATCAACTAACATTGTCAATTAGGATTACACTTTGGTCAATTTGTTTAATAATAATGCTGGAATGACTATATTCTTATGCAATGTTTTATTTATGAGTAATACTATTTTAAAAATATATATATATATATATTATCTCTAAATTTATTCATAATACTGTCCTTCCTGGCATAAGATTGGATCTTAGTTGATTCCTTGACAAATCAATAATTAATATGTAACAATTCACACCATTAGAAATAATTTTTATATGGTGTTTTATGAGTATTAAGTATTTTCTATTAGAGTATCTTTAACTCATTAGACATATAATGCTTGTTAATTAAAATATTTAGTATAACTCATTTTTTTTCAACTCTAGTGTACTAGACATATAATTAAGTATTTTGTCTCAACTCACATTTACTAGTTATATGTAACTAGCCTTCAAAAGCTAAGCAAAATCTCTTTGACTTTTATGATAATTTCCGTCTGTCTTTGTTATTGATGTAGCATTTCACAAAGTGAGTAGTATTTAGATGAATAGCTAAACTAAAAAAGTAAGATTGGAGTGAAAATATGAAAAGGTGGATAGCTAAAATATAATCTATACATTATAATAACTTTTAGTTCAATAAAATGCCTAATAATAATGGAGATACTCTTTGTGAATTATACAAGTAACTCATTATATTAGAAAGTGACATAATTGATGACACTCATTGAACTAATATACTGATGATAATTTGAATGATAAATTAATAAATGATATAAAAATATAATTTTTAGTTTGGAGTAGGAAAATGATTCATTAATTGAGAAAAAACTTCTAAAATTATTTGATAGCCATGTCTTTTAATACATTGAGGGTCCTACAAAAGAAATAATTTGAATAATTGAAAGGGATTTTTAGTGGACCTAATAAGCCCCTCAAAATCTCTCATGTTGATATCTCAACATGAGAGAAACTCAACCTTTTTTGAAAATATGAATCACAATAATAGATGTTTTAATTTTAAATAAAATTTCACAAAATATCAAATTAGTTTGTATAATAATTTATTGTATAACATATACAAAACTACAACACTCATAATCTGCATCATTTCAAATGAATTGTTCATATAATTCAGTTTATATAGAATATTTTTTAAGATTCAAGGTTGTTTTGGAAATTGGCTATTTTAAATTTTTTTTTTTTTAGATGAAAAGAAGTATAGAAAAGTAAAGAAAAAAATGAATTTTTTGATAGTGATTTTTTTAATTTTTTTAGCTATGTTGCCAAACTTTTTATAAATCATGATATGGTTATCTTCATTGATGTTTACAATATAAAATGTTGAGCCAAAAATAAAAATAAAATAAACAAACAAAATCTTTAAATGTGAGGACCAACTACTTCCCAAAAGATGTCTAACATTTTTGAATAATTTGTCCACTCCCTCAACAAGTGGATGGTCGAATAGTAGGTAGCGTGGTTGGGGATATGTCAATTATGAAGAAGGAAGGACCAACATGGTAACATGGTCGGCTTTTTCAGATTTTTTTGTTTAAAATTTAGATTTGATTTTTCATAGTTTATTGTTGTGATGAAATATATTTTATTTCTTAGCACTTAAACCACGTTAAGGGTCTTAGCTTTGGCACTGACGTAGGTGCGGTAAAATTTTCTACTAAATATCTATTTATTAAATTGAAAATATATATATATATATATATATGAAAGACTATGTCATAACTTAATGTCTTGTCCGTTTGATTTTGATTTATTAAGAGAATAGCATTAGATAGACATGCAGTCATGTAATCTTTTTAATCTATATGATATTTCTTCTTGTGGGTAATTAGTTAAACAAGTTAATATTTTGACTTATTTGGTTAAATAAATCAGAAGACCAAAAGCTTATTTTCCATTAAATGTCACTTAACTTTTTTTATTTACAAAAGCTATTTTTTAATCAAATTTTCGAACTTATTATTTTTTTTAAATTCTAAAAAAATCAAAACGTTAGTAAAACAAACCAATATCAAAGTTTCTGTAATTACTCAACTTTTTCACTAACAAAGATATCTGCTAATCGTATCGATTCTTTAAACAACAATTTTATTCTTTAAAAAAAAAAATTTCTAAAAACATCATTACCAAACCGTGGTGTGTTTAAATTTTTTTTTTTTTTTTTTTCTATCAACAAACTAATTAGGGTTCATTTTCTAAGGTGATTCTATTTAAGCTATAATTTTAATTCTTCATACACATTTTCTCATTACACTTACTAGCAATTTTAAAATTTTGATTTCGTTTCCTTACGCTCTTAATAATTCCTATCATACTCTCATTCCTAACTTTTCTTTTTCTCTTTACATCCTAATCCTTTCAAACCTTAAACTCACACTTACCCTAACCTAAATGACTAATTCGTGCGGTAAGAGTAGGGGGGAGTGAAAATGTAACTACGTGAATATTTTTTTAAATATTAAAGAGTCAAAGTGAGAATGAGAATATATCTAACGCATGTCTATATACATTATTATTAAAAAAAAATTAATAATAACTATTTGCAAATGGTACAGTGGTTTAATAAACTATTAGTGATCCGTGCGATATATTACATAAAAAAATATTTCATATATCAAGATCATTATTGAGTCTATCAGTCTGACATTGTTTCCAATGTTGGATTTGCATCAGACCCTACTTGGGTCCCAATGCACTTGTGAAATTTAAATGGAACACGTGTATGGAACGGTTGGAAAAGTCATGCATGACAGCTCATGCACAGTTAGAACTTTTGGAATTCTTGAAATAATGATTTCATAACCTAGGCTAGAGGAGGGATTTCAGTTGAGATATTTAAAGAACTTGACTCTTTGCTCTTGATCCTTAATAAAGATGGACAGTTGAGTCCTGGGTACTTAAAATTGACGAGTCATGACCTTAGTCGAAAATGTAACAATTCAGATTTTTAATTATTTTGTAGAATTTATACTAATATTATTTAATCTTAGTTAGGAAAATATATAATTTATTATATATTATTATGCGTAATTTTGTAAAATAATATAATTATTAAAAGTTTAGGGGTCAAAATATAAATAATAATAATATAGAAAATATAAATAATAATAATAATAATAATGGGTGTTGTACTAAAATAAATAAATAATTTTCTATTGATATATGATAAAGTATAATTTAATTAGGAATTAATTTATTTATATAATTATATTAAACTATTGAGTCAAAAGATAATTATCTTAAATATCTATTAAAGATAAGAACGAATCTATATAATTATTAATCGAATCTTGATTTGAGCCATATATGCGCTATTTCCTTATAAATAGAGGCGCTGATCTGGGCCGAAGGAGGAGAGAAAGAAAAAGAAAGAAAAGAAGGAAAGAAAAGAAAGAAGAAAGAAAGAGAGAAGAGAAAGGAAGTAAAGAATAGTGGAAGTTGAAAGGGCCTTTGATAGTGGAAAGAAAGTGTGAGGTATTAAAGTTAAGGTGAGTTATATTATACCTTGAGTCACCAAAATGTATTTTACGTATGTTTTGACTTACCAAAATCTATTTTATATAAGTTATATTTTATTAGTATATTAATAAAAGTTATGTTTTATAAAAATTTCAATTACGTGGTTTTATATCTGAACCTTATTTGCTTAAAAGGAAACACATGGATATATTTGTTTATATTTTAAAGAATATTTGATTATGACCTTATAAATAATTATATTTTGTAAGTACCACCACGGGAGTCCCACGCCTTGGGGGACTTAAATAACCATTGGCCTCTGTTTGACCACTTTGTGGTCCTCTATTTGTCATGGATCCATTGACTTCTGTTCTGTGCGGAACAAAGTGCTGTGCGGAGCTAAGTGCTACATTATTGTGGGAGCCACCTCTAGAATCGGTACGAGCCACCTGTTGAATCCGTACCTCTGTTCTGACTGTCACTTCTGTAACCTCTGTTCTGTTCTATACCGTGGTTATGGTTATATATTTATATAATCTCTGTATTTCAATTTCTGCTACTTAAATGATTTCTGCTACTCAAATGATTTGTTTATGTAAATGTTTTGGCCTAACTAACGATCCATGGTTATTTCGTGTCTCTTCTACTGTTGGTATAATATTTCTCACTCTGTCATGTGCTTATAGTTTTTTTACCAATTTTCAAGAAACATGCAATTCAGAAATAGTTTCTGGAAAGTCTTAGATGTGGGGTTGCGAATTAGACACACCACAGTATTTTTTATGATATTTTTATATGTAAATATCGGTCTTTTTGGTCAATAGATTTTGTAATAAAAATAGAAGCTCCGATGGTTATTTTGGTACCCTATTTAAATATTTCTTCCACTTACGTCTATTATTTTGTTTAAGAATTGACCGTAAGTAACTTCAGTTACTGGCCATCACGATGCTTAACCCTTAGGTACGGGGAGCGGGTCGTGACAGAAAAGAATAATGAATTTTAGCCGACATAATATATGAACAAGCGATGTAAATTCCACCACCTCAGGTTGCCGAGGTAATAGAACCTAGGGGACAGTTGTAGGGGACATATTTTATGAATGACAGCACGTGGCCAAGGTGACGCCGAAGTGTCAGCCGAGGTGCCAAGTGGCCTGGTTATGATGCCGAGGTGATCTCGGCTAGGCCAAGGTTATCTGCGGAGATACCAGAACCTGAGATAAGCAGATAAGGGGTAAGAGTCCTAGAATAAGGGAAGATCTTAGTCTAGATAAAGATAAAGCTCTTAGGGAGTTTATCCCTATCTAACTGAGAGTCCAGGATGAGCATTAAGCCTAAGTCCACTGAAGTGAGGCTTCTACAGAGATCAGGTCAGTTCTAGCTATAAAACAGGGTACTCTCATTAGTCAGAGGTAAGTTCTTTCTTGTGAGTTTAAGCACAATTTGCTATCTTTGAGAGATATAGATTACTGACTTGATCGTCGGAGTGCCCCGGGTGGACGAACCACCGCCGAAGTTTCATCTTCTTGTACAGGTTTTTAGGCTTAATCTATTCTGCTAGTGCTCTCCAGCTGAGTTCCCCATTTGGTTGTGTGGTTAAAAATCAACACCTACACATTTCTATGCCAAGAATGTTTTCCTCACCTATCCACAATGCCCTTGCCTAAAAGAACAACTCTGAGAACTCCTCTAATCCCTACTCTAACTAGTCTGTCAACCATATTATATCCTTGTCGCAAGGGAGCTCCACGAAGATGGAAACCATCACCTTCATGCCATGGTTCAATGCACAAAAAAGATCCAAACCTTCAACTCGAGATTTTTCGATCTCACCGGAACCATTGGTAAAATATATCATCCAAATATAGAAAAACTCCATTCTTCAATAGCAAGTCGACAGTATATACAAAAAGAAGGCAACTTTATAGAATGGGGAGAGTTTTTATCTAAGAGGAAAAGTCCTTCGAAGAACAGAGATGAATTCTGGCAGGGAATACTTGCAGAATCAGAAACGGAGGAACAATTCTTTGCACGCTGCAAAGAAAGATGCCCCACCGATTACGTCACAAAATACCCCCAATTGAAAACATTTTCGAGGGATTATTACAAACGAGAGCACCCCCCATATACTAGCCCCCTTTAATTCATTTCCTTTTTAAATGAAGAAGTAAAAAAAAATGGGCAGAAAATAATATTTGTTTGTAAGTCAGAATTTTATAAAATACGAACTATGTCAAAATTGTTGTTTCTATGTTTATAGTGAAGACGACAACATTAGATTAGGGATACACATAAATAATATTCACGATTTATATACTGATGAAGAACTCTCATCCTTCTCTGATAACAGGATCCAGAACAGTGGCCCATCCGTCCAATCTCCCTCTACCTCGAAGGACCCTCAAGAACAGGAAAAACCGCCTGGGCTAGAAATCAGACGACACAACTACTTCTCCGGCAGAATAAGCTTCAAGGACTACGATCAAGACGCCGTCTACAACGTCATAGATGACCTCAAATACTCGACAGTCCCTGCCGAAGACTTCCATGTATTTGTTAAATTCCAACCAGATCTCACTATTAGAGAAGGAATTCCTTGTATTATATTAACTAATGGAGACAGTAGTTGATTAGACGTAATGTCCCCAAGAATGAGAAAATGGTTTGATGTAAATGTAACCACTGTCATGATTAATAACAAATTTTATTAATTTTATTTATGAAACCACTCAAACTTTTATTTACTTACTACATTTCCCTTATCATCAACTATTACAACTTGAGTCACATCACTATTTTTACACTTATTATTACATTTCGTAAAACATCCGAAAATTCTGCAAGGTCCATAACAACTGATCCTCTCCGATCAATTTCGTCTTTTCTATTAGCACCAACCTCCAAAATCGACAAACTAGGATCAACATCACTAGCACCATCACCATCTCTGTGTACATCAATCTCAAACATACTCAGACGACCTCTGCGTTCATGAATAACTGAACCACTTTCCCCAAAACCTCCTGACAACAAATCTCTTAGCCTCTCCAATAAACCCACAGACATAATCCGTGTCAAAATCGGAATAGCTTTGGTTGGAGCACAATGCCAAACATCAACATTATCATTAGTATATTTTTTAGATAACACAATAATAGATGGGGCCCTCATTTGCGAATCTTCTAGCATGTCACTCGTAGAATACTTCAAATACCCCTTCATTTTACAATACGTAATACCTCTTTTGATATTTTCAAATTTTCAAGTCGATACTTCACCATCCATGGCACTTATTTGTCATTAATGGAACAATAACCATTCCCATAATACACTAACTCGCATTGACAATCCAAGGGAAAATAAAATACGCCTGCAGACTGTCATTACTATCTAACCTCCAATCATACACATTTACTTTGACCAACCCACTAGCATTGGGTGCGCAAATGGGGGAATATTTTATCAACCTTAATACTCTTATGTTTGTATCTCAACCTCAACTGAGAAAATAAATTAGGCAAAGCAAGTTCAATACAACTGAAATCACTTGCTGAAACACCTTCAACAATACCAGTTTTTATATCGTTTACCTCCATTCACCTGAACATTACAAAGAAAAATACATATATTATAATTCTAAACAGTTTTAAAGTACATTTGACTCCTTAACATAATTTTGCATTCTTTTCAACTAACAATAGCAACCACTAAATATATGGCACCCTTTTGAATACTTCCAACATTTCCCAACAGTGTATCTTTGTAATCCATCCAAACATTAACTAGGAAGAACCGGTCCACAACTTCTATTCTGTGACGAACGTACTCTTTGTCCTTACCACCAATGAGCTTGAATCTCATTTTCTTTAGCATCTGAAACTGGTCGGACTAGTCAGGATCAACAATCCAGGTCTCGGGATTACTCTCACCAACTCCAATAAATATCTTGTCCGGTGTGCGGACGGAATCTGACAGACTATTATCACTTATGACGAAAAACAATACATGGTGGATCACAGCATCTCTAACACTATATCAAAATTTTCATCAAATTTGAATAAAAATTTGATTTGATACGATGCACTCCAATGATAAATTCAAAATTTTCATCAAATCTTGGTACAAGTCCGGTTGTCTAGGAGGATGTCCGGCCAAGAGCAAAAATTGACGTTCAGATAAAGAAAGCTCGATTGTTCAGGAGGACGTCCGACCCAACGGCTACCTACAAAATTTGATGAAGGATAAAATCTCCCTTCATTTGATAAAATATTTGGTTTTCCCTCTATTTGATATTAGTTTGGTGAAAGGGTTGGAGCTGACATTTAAGACTTCTTTTTTTTTTGTTTTTATCAATTTGAATTTAATGAAAGAATTGATGTAACGTTAGAAATGGCCTAAGATGTAGTACAAGTAGGACGATGAGATTACAATCTATAACAAAACTAGTAAAGTGTTGGGTGTTTGTCTTGTATTCTGTAAAATTTGTGCAATTATTTATTTTCTTATACGTATTTAGATTGGGTGTAAAAATCCGTAATTCACCCTGAATTCATAATGAGTAGGATTTTCATATGGGCTATGATAGAGACCAAAGCTCTAAATTGAGCTCTACACAGTTGGCAGGGGCAAAAATTAAAAAAAAGAAAAGAAAAAAGACAAATCATCACGAGGAAGAGGACAAATTAGAGCTCCTCTACAACTTCTAATTTAGAACTCTTGAACATTTTTGTTTTCATACTAAGATTTCTTGAGTTTGTCTATAAATAGGAAACGTAGGCCCAGCTAGGTTAGTGGTTTTTTACTTAAGAAATTAAAAAATCACAAAAAATAAATAAATAAATAAAATGTCATATCATACACATTAAGCAATCTTTTTTTTTCAATCACAACTATTTATTTAATTAAAAAAATATTCTAAACACACTAAATTTTTTCATTTCATAAAAAAAAATCAAAAAAATTAATAAGTCAAATTACCACACACGGGCACTTAAATAGAATTTAGGATATATGACATTGAAATGATATTTAGGGAGATGAAAAAATGAAGGGGCATTTGACTGGGGAAATGGCAATTGTTTTACCGCTGAGTATTGGCGTCGGATTTTTTTTTAGTATTTTTTGTCTTGTGTTTGTATTTTTTGCCGCATATAATTGATTTCTCTCTCGCCATAATTTCAAATAACAATATTGAGATATGTATTAGAAAATATAGTTATATATAATATTTAGAATATTGAAAATTCAAAATTCAAATACGTATTGGAGTTGTCTGTACATTCTTACCAGGTGTTGAAGAAGATAAGGTTTACGATTTTGTGTTAGGTAATTGAGAAACAGTAGAAGATATGATAGTGTATGATTGGTCAAGGGCATGACCACATAATGTCGTGGACCACGAAATAATTTTTCCTTCTACGATATCAAATCAGGATTTCATAAATAAATAAGGGTGTATTATACTAGTAGTTCTTGTATTATGTCCTTTGTGTCAATTTAGTCCTTACATTTTTAATTGACAAGATTTTGATCTTTTTTTTTAATTTTTGTGTTAATTTCGTCTAATTGATAATATCGATTATTATGTTTGAAGAAAAATAGTAATTGAATTTGTTGATATTAACTTGTTGAGTTAAACCATTTTATAATTTTCTTATTAAAAGTATGACACGTACCATTCACATGCGCATTTTCCATCAAAAACACTAATAGATATAATCAATTGGATTAAATTAAGATAAAATCATAAATTCAAAGTTAAAATTAATCTAATTAAAGTTATAAAGATTAAAATGACAGAAAAATTAAAATATAAGGGTTCCTGATATAAGGGTTCCTGAAAAATTAAAATATAAGGGTTCCTGAAAAATTATATGATTGAAGACGAAATTATTTCAGTATTTCCAAATAAACCAATTGGTCCAAACTATGAGACTAAAAAAAAATTCCCATTCTTTGCCCAATTTGAAATAGTCCAACATATCACACACCGATTTGAAAACTGGGAACACCGGTCCTCCATTCCCATCAAGCTACACGTACCCATACACATCCGAAAAGAAGATGTTCGACTGTTTCAGGATTTCCCTGGCAAATAGGACACAATGTGTTTTGTAGCAAGCACATTTTTACACACTCTCCACCATAAGTGTTTAAGTTTTGGAGGTAACTTTAAAGCCCAGATCATCTTGCACACTTGTTTTGGGAGTTTTTTTAATTTTAAATATTTTAAAAAATAATAATAATTTAGAGAATTGATTCACTTTTCAAACTATTTGAGAAACTAACCTGCTTTTTGAAATTGCATTTTAAAAATGTAATTTTAAATTAAAATCGCATTTTCAAGATATAATTTCAATTTGAAATTGCATGTTGAAAATGTAATTTTATGATGGCATAGACTTCATTAAGATATATTGCATTTTCAACATGTGAGTTCAAGTTGAAATTACATGTTGAAAATACAATTTTCAATTTAAAATTGTATTTTGAAAAAATGATTTTAAAAAGCAGGTTAGTTTCTCAAATAGTTTAAAAAATGAGTCAATTTTCTAAATTATTTTTTTTTAGAATATTAAAAAAAAAAAAAATCCTCCCGGTTTTGGGGGTTGAAAGGAGGTAGATGGGATATAGGACAAACTCTTCAAAGCATTTGAGAACAAGTTGTATGTAATTTCTATATCAAAAGCCAAATCCATGGCTTGGCTTGCCAATACACAAGCCATACATAAAGTTTGACTTTTGTAATTATTCTTAATTTTTTTATGAAAATATATGTAAAAAAAATATAAAAAGTGATGCAACAATTTATAAACTTTTTTATTAAAAATTTATTTTTCAAATAAGGCCTGAGCGAAATTCATGTACAGTCAAGGACGGACCTATGGAGAGACCATGAGGGGCCATGGCCCCCCGCCTGTTTGGAGAGTGCCACTGCTATGGTTAGTTGTTTGAAAGTTGAATACAATTTTTATTAAATGTGACCCCTTTGCTTTGAATTGATATGGTCCCATCCCTTTTTGATTGCCCACTGTTGGCTATATATTTTGTAAAAGCCAGTAACAATTCGACACGTGGCAGAATAAGGGTATTATGGGAAGATGATTCATGTCTTCAATCCTGATCGTACACGTGGCGATGACAATTGGTTCTCACGTGATCCGAGTAGCACCAGATCAATAAAGAAACGAAGGATGACGTGGCCTCAACGGTTACTCATATTCAAATTCAAATATAAGAGGGAAGTTTAACTGCAAGTAATGGCGTAGTGGAACTACTTCTAAGGCAGCATGATCAGCAATCATGGAGGAGCAGTTCGACGGTTTGAAGTGCAGTTCGAAGGTCATCCTTGGCAAGTATAAATAGCAAGGAAGTCCCCAGAAAAAGCCCCCAGACTCAGATCATACAAACCAGTCATTTACTTTATATTTTCTTTCCCAGTTTTACATTTCCTGCACTTTAAATACCTGCACTTTAAATACATGTCCTTTAAATATCTGCACTGCACTTCGATTCCTAGGAGTAGTTTCAAGTAGATTCAAGTAGACTGTTGCTGTAAACCTCTTCGAGGCTGAGTTTGGACTATTGTAAGTGTTCATTTTTAATGAAATACTACAATTGTTCTTTATATTGCTTGTTATCTTTCTTAATTTCTCCTAAGTCAAGCCACCAGTAAAAGTCCTCTTCATTGAGGCTGAAAGAACTAAAAAACACAATCGTCTGATAAATTGGTTGGCAACTATAATTTCTGTAAGGACTGATTGATCCTTGCTGGCACGCTCGCATTTACAAAACTATCCTTCGAAAAGCCAAAAAGCCAACATATATTTTTGGCACGCCCAGTGGGACTTAATTTAAAATGGCTAGAAGAAGACGACAAGGAGAAAATGAACGTCTGGAAGAAGGCGTAGAAGGAGAGGTAGAAATACCTAATCCAGAGGATAATGTGATAACACATCCTGTGGAGGCTCCTATGTTATCAGAACCTATGGTCGAACAGACCAGTACTTCTGGACAAGAACCATATGTTCATAATATTGGACGAAACCAAGGAATTGGAACATCCACCGTTCCATCTACTCAGCCAACAAATCCGTGGGATGGCTTAGTAGATGCTATGGGACAACAATTAATGAACACCATGGAAAGGTGGGCAACATCCTTTTTGGATCGAATGAGTAACCACCAACCAACAAATACAAGACACACAGAGGAAGTTTTAAATGTCCCTCAGCAAAGATTGGCTAGAGAAAAACAGCCTATGCAAATTAATGGACAATCTAATGGTCAGACTAGTACTCAGAATTATGAAAGACCATCGCCTCAGTCTTGGTATGAACCCATTTCAAGGCCTGTAGTAGGCCAAAATGCCTCAGTACCCAACAATGAAGCCACACATGTTGGTGGATCTGGGCAAGTACAAGAAATTGGCATGAGAGTGGTTACAAATCCCATGTTCGAAGCCATACCTGGCACTAGGGGATATAATAATCCTTTGTTTGAATTTATACCCGGGGGGTTGGAGAGTTTTCCTGTAAATGGAAGGGACACAACACCTGTTCCAGCACCTTTCGCAGGTCCCTTCGCAGGACAGGCTCAAAGGGGTTACCCATATCCCCAACAGCAACCTGTACCACAGGGGCAACCAGTCCCAAATGTACCACCTTATGGACCAAGAGGGCCACAAGCACAAGTTTGTCCACCAAACCCTGTGTTTGTTCCTCCAGTACTGGTTCAGCAGGCACAGAATATGGTCCCTAGGGACCAAATTGTTGATATTGTTAGGGAGATGTGTGGACCGATGGCTCGGGGGGTCCAGACTCCTGTATACAGAAAACCATACCCAGAATGGGTAGATAGGGTACATGAATATCCAAGAGGATTCAGAATACCAGATTTTACCTTGTTCTATGGAACTGGAAATCAATCAACAGTAGAGCACATTGCCAGATTCGCTGCTCAATGTGGTGAATTCACTAATCATGATTACATGAAACTGAGATTATTTCCAAATTCCCTGACTGGGGGAGCCTTTGTATGGTATATCAACCTTACACCTGGCTCCATTCAAAATTGGCAACAAATGGAAGAGGCATTTCATGCCCAATTCTTCCAATCGGAGCCAGAGGTGTCCATGGCAGACTTGGCAAGATTGAGTCAAAGGCCTGAAGAAAAGGCTACTCAGTTTATTGCCAGATTTAAAAGGGCTCGAAATAAATGTAGGGTCATCCTTCCAGAGTCAGAATTTGTAAGATTGGCTCAAAACGGTTTAGAGTTCAGGCTTCGAAAGAAATTTGACTCAACTGAATTTAGGGATTTGGTCGAATTAACCTATAAGGTGTCTCGATATGAAGCATTACTAGAGGAGGAACAAGATCGAAATAATGCTTCGTATAAGACGTATTATAGAGATCCCAATTATGAGATTGATGCAGCAGAGATTGTGGGCAAAGAACCTGTAATCTGTGAAGCATTAATTCATAAGGATACAACCATCGACCAACAGTTTAAAAAGAAAGACTTTCACCGAAAGTATTCTTTTGACTTAACAAAAGCAGATGACATTTTTGATCATTTGCTTGCAGCCAATTTCCTTAAGTTACCAAAAGGAGTTAAACTGCCATCTCCAGAAGAACTTAAAGGAAAAGTGTACTGTAAATGGCATAATTCTTGGTCTCACTCAACTAAAACCTGTATTGTTTTTCGAGACAGGATCCAAGAGCAAATTCGAAAAGGAAGTTTGAAGTTCCCAGCCAAAACAGAAAAAGCCATGGGAATTGACAGCAACCCATTTCCAGAAGTTGGAGAAAGCGCGGCTAATGTGGTTGTACCAAACTTTCAGAATCTATCTCTGCAGGAATTGGAAGAGGTCAACGTGCAAATGCATATTGCCAACCAGACAACTGCCAAGAAGGAGATTGGAAACCCACCAACTATTGGACAAGGTTTCTCACGTCAGAGGGAACACTCTGATGAAGAAGCACTGGACGATGATTCTCTCGAAGCAGCTGTAGTGCAGAGGATGTGTCCTAGATGCAGATTAAGTTACAAATGGTTAAAGGGGCTTCCAATTGATGGGAAGCAATACTATAAGGATGTTCAGAGACGTCCTAAATCAACCAATGCTCACAACAAAAGGCCGTATCCGGCTGGTGACAGGCAACGCCCATTAGTGGTGGAACCTGTAGTGGACAGAATACATGCTAAAGGCAAGAGGCCTGTGTATGAGTCTAGGCCACCTAACTACTACAGAGTAGAAAGCAGCCATTCTGAAAGAAGATTGGAGAGGGGTCCAGGTTATGGGAGTAAAGCCAGAGATTGGCCTTTTAGACCAACCCTGCGAAGGACAGAAAATGGCTCTTTTCATCGAAGGACTGAATCAGGTTCAAAACATGAAGTCAGAGCCAAGCATTTACCTTCACAGCCAGCTTCGAAGATGGCTTCGAAGGTAGAAGGAAACAGTTCGACATCTGGATCAGTAAGCTCGTGGGTACCAGGGGTCCCAGATTGGTTTGTAATGCAGAACAAACCTAGGGAGGCGCCTACTCAAAGGGATGTTGGAAACCAAGGCAGGATGGTCAAGCCTCCTTTGGTGGCCCCAAACAATTGGGTATTACTTAAACATCCAAAGACAAAGGAACCAGATATGGTCCCAGTCATTTCCAGATCACAAAGAAGGAAAATTCAACGCAGGTATACCCAGTACCAGCAAGATCTGAAAGAAAGTGGAGAGAGTTCTTCACAGGTCAAGACAGAAGGAAAGAAAACTTCGAAGTCAGATCATACTCCAAAGCCGACTCTGCAAAGCAAAGTGGTTTGTAGCAGAGAACAATTGGCCCAAGTTCATTCTGAACTAAAGGCCAGGGAGAAGTCTAGTTTGGCAGGATTGGAGAAGGCTCTGATGGAAAGTGATAGTGAAGTGGGAGACGAGATTGACATGAGCCAAAAGAAGGAAATGGCAGAAGAAGAAATGTTCGAAGCCTTCATGGCTGAACATACATTTCTGACTGAAGAACCAGTTGAAAAGGATCCTTCAAAGGGATCAGTTATCAATGAAATACCAGAGTGCAGCATGGAGGATGCTGCTGAGGACACTGAGCAAGGTAGCCAAGAGGGGAAGAAGGTACAGTCAGCCATTCAGTTTGGCTCATTTCCCCCTGTATCAGTCAATATGGTACACATACTACCTCATGAATTCCAGGCTGAAAATGAGGGTCATGGTGACCAAGACATGGATCCAATTCCTGTATCTAGTGAAGAGTCACAAGTGAGTATGGTACAGGATGCTCCTGAAATGGCTACTCCAATGGAAACTGAGTATGAGAGCGAGGAAGAAGTGAGCATCAACCTCTCATACCCTTTTGAATATCCCTCAAATTCCATGACCCAGCATGTCAAGCCTTTGTACATCAAGGCTTTCTTTGATGGGATACAGCTAAACCGAGTCCTGGTAGACAATGGGGCAGCAGTGAACTTATTACCGAAATCTTCTTTGAAGAAACTAGGGAAAAAGAATCCCAGGTTGATCCCAACCAGCACGACTATTGCTGGTTTTGCTGGAGATAAACAGATGGCTCAAGGGATTCTGCCTATTAATTTGAGTGTGGGAACCAGGGATTGTATGACAGCATTCTTCGTCATCGACAGCAATGCCAAATATAATGCCTTACTTGGGAGAGATTGGATCCACACCAACAAATGTGTGCCTTCCTCTTTGCATCAGAAGATCATGATGGCCTTGGGTAATGGAGAGACAGAGGAAATTGATGCAGACCCTCAACCCTTCATAGCCTGTGCAGACTTTGCAGAGGCCAAGTTGTATATTGAGGGAGTAACACCACTCAGTATACTGAGGAAAGCTGATGGCTCAGCCGAAGTGACGGCTGATGAGGAAGTGACACACCTAAAGCACTTAGTCCAAGAGAGTGCTGATGAAGAGGTTGTCGTGAAAGATGACAATGATGCCTGGTTATAGGCAAAGAGATGAAGAGCAAGAAGCCAAGTCTTTGGCTCTGGTTAAATTCTCACCATTGGACGTAGAAGCAATAGTCCAGAAAGTACAGGAGCAAGAAAGAGAAGCCATGATGATTGGCTGTAAACAAGAGCAGTTACAGGTCAGAGTTTTGACCCTTGGGAAATATTGCGCATTGGACATTGAGACAAAGGTCCAGGAGATACAAGAGGAGGATGCCTTATGGACAGATTTTGTCTATGAGGAAGAAGGTAAGAATGTGGAACCAGAGAACTTGCGAGTGGAGCAAAGCAAGAAATATGCTTCGAAGGTAGAAGGAATCAAAGAGGAAGCTTTAGTAAGTTCTCAGACACAAGACCCCTTAGAAGAAGTGAATTTAGGGGAAGGTTCTGTACAACAGCCAACCTACATAAGTGCTTGCTTGAACGTTCTGGACAGAGACCAGTTATTGGTTGTTCTAAAGAAATACAAAGATTGCTTTGCATGGTCTTATAATGAACTACCAGGATTGGATAGGTCATTAGTGGAACATAGACTCCCTATGAAGCCAAATTTCAAGCCATACAAGCAGAAACCGAGAAGGATGAGTCCAGAAGTAATCCAGAAGGTCAAAGAAGAGATCCTTAGACTACTTAAGGCAGGCTTTATTAGGACAGCCAGGTATGTTGAATGGCTATCTAATATTGTACCTGTAGTTAAGAAGAATGGTAAAATGAGGGTATGCATCGATTTCAGAAACTTAAACCTAGCGACTCCCAAAGATGAGTACCCTATGCCTATAGTGGACCTACTGGTAGACAGTTCAGCAGGGCACCAAGTTTTGTCAATGATGGATGGGCATTCTGGTTATAACCAAATCTGCATTGCGGAGGAGGATATCCACAAGACAGCATTCAGATGTCCTGGAAATATTGGCACCTTCGAATGGATTAAAATGCCATTTGGCCTGAAGAATGCTGGGGCAACATATCAAAGGGCTATGAACACCATCTTTCATGATCTCATTGGAGGGTATCTAGAGTGTTATATTGATGACATTATAGTGAAATCCCAGTCTATGAAAGAACATCTGTTTCAGTTAGAAACAGCTTTTGAAAGAATGAGGAAGTTCAAGCTAAAACTCAATCCTCTCAAATGTGCCTTTGGTGTATCATCTGGAAACTTCTTGGGTTATGTGGTGCACAAGAAAGGAATACAGATTGATCAGAACAAAGCCAAAGCCATCATCGAAGCTAAGCCTCCATCAAGTAAGAAAGAATTACAAAGGTTCCTTGGGCAGGTTAACTTTCTTAGAAGGTTTATTTCTAACACTGCTGGGAAAACTAAAGCATTTTCTTCCTTGTTAAGGTTGAAGGATGAAGAAGAATTTGTTTGGACAACAGAGCATCAAACTGCTTTCGAAGGTATTAAAGCCTACTTGGCTAATCCTCCAGTACTGATGCCACCAAAGGGAAACAAGCCCTTGAAGTTGTATATAGCTGCAGCAGAAGATTCATTGGGAGCTTTCTTGGCCCAGGACAATGAAGAAGGCAGGGAACAAGCTGTTTATTACCTTAGTAGGTTTTTAAATTCTTGTGAATGTAAATACTCAGCTGTCGAAAAGCTGTGCCTTGCTTTGTATTTTGCTGCAATGAAATTAAGATATTATCTTTTACCTACAACTGTCTTGGTGATTGCAACCACAGATTTGGTTAAGTATATGTTGTCAAGACCTATGTTGAGGGGAAGAATTGGCAAGTGGATACTAGCCTTATCAGAATTTCATCTAGAGTATGTCCCTCAAAAGGCAGTAAAAGGGCAAGTCTTAGCCAATTTTCTAGCGGACCATCCATCTCAAACAGAGAACCAAGAAGTAATGGAACTTGGCATGACCAGTGTTGAGCCATGGCAGATGTGGTTCGATGGATCGAAAGCCAATGGTTTAGTTGGAATTGGTATTGTGATTAAATCTCCACAAGGGGTAGAAACCACACATGGTTTCAGAGTGGACGAAGTTACTTGTTCCAATAACCAGGCTGAGTACGAAGCCTTAATAGTGGGACTAGAGATCCTTATTGGATTACAAGTACATGCAGTTGATATATTTGGAGACTCTCAGTTGGTGGTTAACCAAGTAAATGGGATTTTCAAGTGTCAAAGCATAAGTATTTTACCATATTATGTTGTTGCATTACATCTGCTTTCTCAATTTCAAGTAGCAAATGTAACTCATGTTCCAAGATTCTTGAATAATAGAGCTAATGATGTGGCTCAGAAAGCTTCGAACTTCAAGAGAAGGGATAATACCCAAAGGAGCATAGGCCAAACAACATATCAAAAATTGATACCACCTTTGAATAAAAGGAATGTAGTCTTAGAAGTCAATCATAATGACTTGCAAGAACAAGATTGGAGGCATCCAATAATGCAGTATTTGGCTGGTCCATCTTCGAAGGCCAGCAGAAAAGTTAAATTGCAGTCTATGCAATACATCATGTATGGTAATGCTCTTTATAAAAGGGGGGGAGATGGCCTATTGCTGGAATGTTTAGGCCCAAGAGAAGCATTAACAGCTATGGCTGAGGTTCATGAAGGCATTTGTGGTGCTCATCAACCCGGCGTAAAGATGAGATGGTTGCTTCGAAGGCATTCTTACTACTGGCCAACTATCCTTAAAGACTGCATAGAATATGCAAAGGGCTGCCAGGCATGCCAAAAGCATGGCACAATAAGGCATGTACCCATAACTGACCTACATGCAGTAGTGAAGCCCTGGCCATTCAGAGGATGGGCCATGGATATGATGGGAAAAATACACCCACCCTCTTCGAAACATCATTGTTTCATTTTAGTGGCTACCGATTACTTCACTAAGTGGGTCGAAGCTAAGCCGTACAAGGCTGTAGACCAAACAGAGGTTATTGGGTTCATTAAAGATCTGATCCATAGATTTGGCATTCCACAAACCATAACAGTTGATAATGGGACTGTGTTCGATGGGAAAATGGTGAAGTCTTTTGTGGCAGAGTTTGGAATTAGCCTTGTTAATTCCACACCCTATTATGCACAAGCTAATGGTCAGGCTGAATCATCCAATAAGTCCTTAAAAAAGGGAATACAAAAGGTTGTGGAGGATAATCCTAGGGATTGGCATAACCTGTTGTTGGATGTGTTATGGGCTTACAGAACCTCTCCTAGGTCAAGCACAGGGGTTACTCCTTATGCCTTGGTATATGGGCATGATGCAGTTTTACCTGTGGAAATCAATGTTAAATCTTTAAGGGTAAGATGCCAAGATCAGTTAAATCCTGAGCAATACCATCAAAGCATGTGCTTGGAATTAGAAGGCATAGATGAAGCCAGAATTTTGGCATTAAATAGCATTCTTTTCCAGAAGAAGAAAGCAGCCAAGAATTATAATAAAAAGGTCAAACACATTGGCTTTGATGAAGGTGATTTGGTCTGGAAAACAATACTCCCAATAGGGATTAAAAGCCATAAGTTTGGCAAATGGTCACCTAATTGGGAAGGACCATATCAAATTCATAGAGTTCTGCCTTTTGGGGCATATCATTTAAGAAATTTGAATGGTTATGTACATCCCAAAAAGATTAATGGCAGATATTTAAAACCTTATTTTCCAACTATTTGGGAAACACAAGGAATAACATAAAGCATCAACTACGAAAACATAAGACTACTCAAATGATAGACAAAATTTGTTCTTTTATAAAGAATTAAATACATTGTGCCACAGATTGGCCCAAAAATCATTACAATGTCTTAATTGTTTTTGTACAGTGGACTTCCTATGGCTAAGTGCTGGAAACAGTTGAATAGCTGCAGCCATGTCTTCTTTTCGGTCAGCCAGCTCTTGGTTGGTAATTTGCAATTTGGTATCAGTTCGAACCAAGGCTTGGTTTACTGCAGCCAACTCCTCTTCAAGTTGAGCTTTTTTCTCCAGCAGTTGGATTTGAAACTGGGAGACAGAAGAGTGTTGTTCCTTGAGATCTGCTACTTTAGTATGCACTTGAGAAACAAAACTTTGGTCTCTAACCAGCTTCTCATCCGCAGTCTTAGCAGCATGACAGATGTTGAGATAAAAATCAATAGTAGCTGCAGCCTGAGATAGATGATTTGAGACATTCATGCCGGACTGTTCAGCAATGTTGCAACATTGAAGAAACCCATTTCTAATGATAGGCCTTTGTAGAGCCTCGAAGGGAATCCTCGAAAAGGAAGTTAGCAGTTCCAAACATGTGTCTAGATCTATTGAAGGTGCAGGAGGCTTGCTGCTGGGAGAAGGACTCTCGAAAATCTCCAGCAAGGAGTTAGCCAAGACTAATGGCTCAGCTTCAGCACTAAATGTTGGAGAGGTAGAAGGTACATTGAAAAGACTAGCGAGTCTTCCTTCGAAGATGTCTACCTCATCCCTAGACATGAAGGGCATAGAAAGTATTGTGGTGGAAGACACAAAGGGCTGCATGGGGATGGGAGAAATGGATGGAGCATCTTTGGCAGCCTCTATGGTTTTAGCCACCAATGAATCTAGTGAAGAGGGGCTGGAAGTGGACATAGGTGATAAATTATGAACTGGAGAACTACCAGTACCCTCTGTGGGAGAATCAACTGCCACTGGAATTGGAGTAACAGCTGGAATATCCTTGGAAGAAGGAAGAGCAAGGCTCGAAGAAGCATACTGAGGCGGGTTAAAAGCCAAAAAAGGAAGATATGGTTCTAGACCAAGGAAAAGAGATGGAGGAATGATGGGGCCCAAAGAAGGCACATCAAATGTAGGCCTTGAAAGTGGGAGTGCGATTTGAACAACCCTCACATTCTGCATTTGATCGACCTCAATTGAAATTGAGGGAGGCCTCACTGGAAAGATGAATGCAGTGGGTGTTGCTGCAAGAAGAAGAGACGAAAAGCAATGTCATAATCCAGCGTCAAAGTTAACAAAAGAAAAGCAACAGAAGAATGAAAGAAATTACTTGTTTCAGAAATGTTGATATTGATGGGAGAACTTCGAAGAGAATAACGTTCGGCAATTTGTTGTCTTCGAACAATTTCTCTTTGTAACACATCAGCAGCAGCAGCTTCATCTCTCAGAAACTGTTGCTGCCGTTTCTTCTCAGCCCTCTCAAAAACGATTATTGCTTTGGAATGTTCTTGTTCCACTGCCTTGGCAGCGGCTTTATGAATCGGATCTTCCACCAAGTCAGCAGCAGAAACAGTCATCTTCTTTCTCTGCCTCCTTGGCAGTGATACTACTGGTTCTTTATCAATCTCCCTCTCTTCAATTTGAGTTTCAGATTTTTCAGAGGTAAGTGCTTTCTCCGTTACTGTAGTGGGTGTTTCGAAAGAAGAATGCTTAGTTGTATCAGGAAGGGAGGCAGCTATCTTTTGTCTCTTTGTTCTCTGCAAGGGCTCTTGCTCAACCTCTTCTTCGGATTCCTCAGGAGGAAGGACTAGATTCCTTTTGTGTTTTTGTTCTTGTTGTCTCTTTTTGAGAACAGCTAAAGTTTCAGCTCTCTTGGGAGATTCTTCGTGTGGAGGCCCTGCACAAAAGAACAAAAGTGTAAAGGGAAGGAACAAAAGATTCAAAAGAAAGGAAAAGGAGAAGTCTGAAAATGTTTACCCTTCTTCGAAGTAGCTCTAGTAACTCTAGCTGGAGGGGATGAAGCTGTAGGTTTAGTTGTGGCAGCCTCATGAGATGTCGCTGACTTAGCCTTCGAAGGCACTCCCAATCCTATTAGCAAGTCATGGGGATGTTCAGATAAGCGCACTTCCATATTGACTGACCACCAGTTCTGGAATCTTTTCAAGACTGAACCATACGGAAGAAAAGGGACAAATTGGAACTCATTCAACTCTTTCAGTAATTTGAGAATGGCCGTCTCTAGTCTCGATTTGGATATTTTCGAATCTCTGACAGTAAGATGGACATTCGAGAGACTGCAAAGAGGAACTGGTATCCCTTGAGTGAGTCCAAATTGTCTGGCAAATTGAGAAGGGCAGTACACCTCAGATATGCATTTGTAAGCTCGAGGGTTTAGACTACCAATGAACAATTCCCTTGGTAGTAGTATAGAGGCCCACATGTCTTTGTGAGGAGAAGTGGAGCATTCTTTATCAGCCAGGAAAGCTTGCAGCCAGGTTGGTCCTTTATTGGCTTCAAAAGGACAAAAGAAAGAGGCAGATGGAGAAATGGGGAGTTGATAAAAAAAGGTAAAGTAGTAAGCGAATAAAGCAGGGTAAAGGGCAATCCTAGCATACTTTTCCCCATAAGTACTAGGGTCCTGAACAAGGAATTTTAGACATTTGGGGTGTAGGTCAGTGAAATAGGCGAAGAGCCAAAGTTGAAGCACCCAGAAGGGACCTCCTTGGTTGGCATCAAGAGGTTTTTCACAAAATTGGGAACAGACTCTGTAGACATGACCTAAAAGATAAGGAGCAAGAGCTATATGTTTTTTCAAAACAAGTGCCTTCGCGAGAGGGACAAACTCAGGCATAATCCTCTGAGATGAGGTGCAAAAGAGGAATTTGCATAACCAATATAAAATGAAGGAAAATAGCTCTCTGTCCCTCACAGGACCTTCCCTTTTATTTTCAGACTTTACAAAATCACTATAAGAGGAGCTTAAGGACAGAAGGGAAAACTTAACAGGAAGGTCTGGATAGTTGGGAGTAAATGGAGAACCATGGGGAGAAAGCCCTAAGAGATGGCAAATATCAAGAACGGTGGGGGCCATCATGCCGCACCGAAATTGAAAGAAATTAAAAGCCATATTCCAGAAACATAAGGCAGCAGGTATCAAGAAAGGGTCCTCAGGAATGATGAACTTGGAAAGACGAAGGGCATCGAGGATACAGAGCTCTTGCAGGTCATCTTCTCTTGCAGGTACAACTCTGTCATACCATTCTTCCCATTCAGTCCTCATTGTCGGCCAGCAACGGTGAGGACGATTCACCCTCCAGTTTCCCCAATCAAGCCCTACTTCGTAAAGAAGGAAATGGTCCTCCAAGCGAGGATATAGGGCTGCGAGTTGAGCAAGAGCTTCCCAAAAGATAGGGCCAAGAACGTATTCCTGTTTGTCGCTATGACGAGGCACGAAAAGACGTCCATCTATGTGGCTTGACTCACCAGATGACAGTTTAGTGATTTCTTCATCGATACATCGCTTCAAAGCCAAGGTAGGACTGATACGATCGTCAGTAAACACTTTTAGTGAGGAAGGATCCATTGATAGCAAGTAATAAGGAAGAGGGGTTTAATAGGAGATCGGTAGGGTTTGTGTGTCAAAAGAGCAAGTGATTTCAGAGTACAAAGCAAAGGGGCTTTTAAAAGGTTCCGTGTCTGAAAGATATATTGCATAAATCGTTATGTACTAAAAGTACGAATACGAGGAGTTCTTTCCAATATTGATAATTTTTGGAGGGAAGAGCACATTCCGGACGCTGATGCCAGCTTCGAAGCAAGATATTTGGCTTCGAAGCCGAATTTTGGCGCCAAAATTCAAACAACTATGGCTTCAAAGTACGGAAGCCAACTTCGAAGCGTACTCATGTTCGAATACACTGGACTGTTCGAAGTATTGGTCTACTTCAAGGGGTTTTAGGGCCCGTTTATCAAAGTAATGACCTTCAAAGCAAGTCTTCGGATCCTTTGAGGGATGAGGAGCACTGTTCGATGCATTGAAACCAATATTTGGTTTTATTACATATAAAAAGAGGAATTGCTTTTGAACCAGAACAATGTGGATTACTCTTCGAGGCAAACTAGTTAATTTGAAATTGATTGGTTACATTAACTATGATCATATATTGGTTATAGTTAGTTCTGAAGGGTGATGTTAATAAGTTCAGAGCATTAATTCCAGGTAATAACAGCCAGAATTGTCAACAACACCCCATAAACTGACATGTTGGCTCTTTTAGCGTTTCATTAGACAATTAAATCCAGATTCGAAGGATGAGATTGTTTAATTCGAAGCTATGGGTTGGCTTTTAAAGACAAAAGGAACAAAATCAAACAATGACAAATGTAAAAAGACTTTGTTTGTACTAAAGCCAAAACAGTTACATCAAGTGATCCTATCTGGGTACGAATTCTAGCTCATAAAAATAAGGAATAGAATAAATAACAAGGTCATGGAATTTCATCCAACAATGATCAATGAATTTTTGTTCTTTCTTTATTATTTCTTCTATCTCCTCCAATGTTGGCTGCATAAGCTGATGTGCTCTTACTTCATAATAGAGCTCTTCAGCCTTTATTTCGAAAGCTTCCTCCCTCAGTGTTTGTTCCAACTCGTCTATAACCAAATCGTCCCAATACGCAGATTCTTTATTTCTGAAGTCATCGAACTCTTCGAGGAAGTTCTCTGCTTCGTATTGAGCATGAATTCGTAGGGATGAGAGTTGATCCAAAGATTGCGTAGCAACCAGGGAATTTCGATGCCAGTGGAGAAGCACTGGAAGTTGGTCCAGAAAGAGGTGAAGTTCTGCTTGGGCGATGGGGTTAAGGATATGGCCCCTGGTCAAAATATCACAAGCCCATTGAAAGTTCTTGAGAGGGGTATCATCCTCAAGAACATTGAAAGGCAAGTGAGAGAAAGCCGCTAGCAGAAGTTGAGCTTGTTTCCGCTCAGTTGGAGAAGGGGATAATGGATGGTTGTAAGGTGAAAAGACTCTGTCCATTGGAAGAGCAAGCCTTAGTTTCTCTATCCAGGAAAGAGCGGGAGGAGAAGAAGGAGTAGAGGCTTCAAATTCAGAAGATGAAGAAGAAGGTGTGGATGCCTCTATTGTAAGAGATGGCGTGGGAGTGGAAGGAACAAAGGCATTAATGTAATCAAGCCAATCAGAAGAACAAATCTTCGCCTTCTTGGCTAAGAATGAAGGATTGTATCCTTGTGCTTCTTCTGGGCGCCGGGTGGGATGCATTATCTTTGTAGGCATGGATGAGGTATACCAGGCCACGAGCAGATTTTCTTCTAAACTACGTCGAAGATCAATGGGCACATAAGGGTAGACTACTGAACTTCGAGCGAAGGAAGGAAACTCCAAGGGATCAGTAAACTCAACAAAATGATGGTTGATGCGCTCCCTTACATCATAAGTCTCAGACGTCGACCAGTTTGTCCAACTAGAAGTCCCAGACGATGAAGAAGTTATAGCTTCATCCCATGCAGAGGTGTGTGAAGAAGAACTTCCCAAATCCATATTTGTAACTTATGGAAACAAAGATTTGAGGGTAGTTTGTTCAAAGTACAAAGGGATGCTAGAGAAAGAACTTCTTGTATTTACGGAGTTGTGAATCGAAGGATTAATGGCAATGTGCGCATAGTCCAAAGCTTGATAATTCGCAAAAGCCTCCACGACCTGAATATGGAAGGGCGGATAAAGATGGCTAATGAATGCGTGAAGATTCTTTCGAGGGGAAACAGCATTACTCAATGGCTCTTCGTATGCTTGATCAGTAGAGTGAGAAGCTGATTGAGCCATAATCCGTTCGGATGCTAAAGATATTGAAATATTCAATAATTTGAGAGTTAATGCTAATGATCACCAAATGGGTGACGGTTATGTTTCCTGAAAGTGGATTCCGTGCACATTCCAAAAACGCGGGAAAAGTTTTTAATCCACTAATATCACCAAGTATTGGGTATATTAGTGCGGGGGGTAATGTTGGCTATATATTTTGTAAAAGCCAGTAACAATTCGACACGTGGCAGAATAAGGGTATTATGGGAAGATGATTCATGTCTTCAATCCTGATCGTACACGTGGCGATGACAATTGGTTCTCACGTGATCCGAGTAGCACCAGATCAATAAAGAAACGAAAGATGACGTGGCCTCAACGGTTACTCATATTCAAATTCAAATATAAGAGGGAAGGTTAACTGCAAGTGATGGCGTAGTGGAACTACTTCTAAGGCAGCATGATCAGCAATCATGGAGGAGCAGTTCGACGGTTTGAAGTGCAGTTCGAAGGTCATCCTTGGCAAGTATAAATAGCAAGGAAGTCCCCAGAAAAAGGCCCCAGACTCAGATCATACAAACCAGTCATTTACTTTATATTTTCTTTCCCAG
Organism: Camellia granthamiana; assembly: GCA_036172215.1. Classification (NCBI taxonomy): domain Eukaryota; kingdom Viridiplantae; phylum Streptophyta; class Magnoliopsida; order Ericales; family Theaceae; genus Camellia; species Camellia granthamiana. Next base: position 31,427,597 of record CM069913.1, on the reverse strand, counting down.
TTTTACATTTCCTGCACTTTAAATACCTGCACTTTAAATACCTGCACTTTAAATACATGTCCTTTAAATATCTGCACTGCACTTCGATTCCTAGGAGTAGTTTCAAGTAGATTCAAGTAGACTGTTGCTGTAAACCTCTTCGAGGCTGAGTTTGGACTATTGTAAGTGTTCATTTTTAATGAAATACTACGATTGTTCTTTATATTGCTTGTTATCTTTCTTAATTTCTCCTAAGTCAAGCCACCAGTAAAAGTCCTCTTCATTGAGGCTGAAAGAACTAAAAAACACAATCGTCTGATAAATTGGTTGGCAATTATAATTTCTGTAAGGACTGATTGATCCTTGCTGGCACGCTCGCATTTACAAAACTATCCTTCGAAAAGCCAAAAAGCCAACAGTTAGGGAGACAAGATCAGTGTATTTTCTCTTGTGTAATCTCATTGATCAGGAAAACTTGGTTCATATGATGCAATGATGCTCGAGACTACCGAAATAGATTCACTTCAGAGCTTTTCGTTCATAACCCAATTCCCACTACTGCCATATCCCACCGAACTACAACCACAACCCTCCATCAACCGATTTATGGATTTTGATAATTTTCATTTTATAAATGAATTGGAGACCTCTATTTCATTTAATAATATTGTTGTTTGTTTTAGTTTGGTGGTTGTTGGTGCCTTACCAACCTTGGCTTTGTACTAGCAAATAATTGGGCTCATATGTGAGTGTCAACCTAGTTCGGATTGACATTTTGGGTCGTGATGCTTGAGCACTTGTTTTCTTCTTTATTGATATATCATTTTGTACTTATATTTGTGTTCATCAATAAAGTTTCTTTTACTGATAAAAAAAACTATCCCAACACTATAATTCTTATGACTTCCCTTATCTAAATTTGAATTTAAATAAGGTCTTGTTAACGTGTACTGGTGTAGTTTTGCATAGGTTTAGAGTTTAGAATTTGGGGACAAAGTGGCTTGGCTGTGACAATTCTCTCTTGTCCATGACAATTTTCTCCAAGTGCTCCACGGAAAGCAAAGTGGCTTGTGCCATGCTAACGCTTTAAGAAGCTTTCAATTCCCATTGTAGCCTCATACTAATTTCACTACAACCTATTAGACTGGATCAAATTTTTATTTGCTCAAATGGCCTGTTAAATATTGAAAAACAGCAGTAATTAAGTTCTTGGAATTGTTAAAACTTACCACCAACTAATTTCAAAAAATTATTAGGTAATCTTAGAATACATTTGACATTGTTTGCGTGTACCTCATTAGTTGGGAATAACTCGTAAGCAATTTCAAATAATACTAAGAGGCTACCAAATAATTACCAACCTATTCCTGAGGTTGAATAATATCATAGAGCTATATTAATCTATTCTTTTCCTTTCTTTTCTTTTTTTATCGGCTAGAGCTATATTAATCTACTACTATATAATTTTACTAATTTTTCCCAACTCTTCCAAGTATAGATTAGAATTTAATTGAAGTCGTGCAAAATAATAGTAAAATTAATGGTAACCACAGTTGAATATTATTTTGGGTTTATTGTCATGATGAAGGAATGGAAACAACAGCCAAGTGATGACAATTTTAGGGGATGGGCAGCCTTGCGAATCTCTTACTTACCCAAAAAAAAAAATCCATTATCTCTTCACTACTTTTTGATTTAAAGAACCATGAAAATATGTCTGAACTTTTGATCTTTTGGTTGCCAATAACAATAATTACAATAAACAAAAAATATTTAGAAGAGAAAGCAGGATATATAATTAACTTTCAGAGTTATTTTTCCTTTAAAAAAAAAAGGAGGGGGGGGGGGGGGCTTCCTAAGCTATTTATGAAATTCGAATTCTTTGGGAAACAAAAATTTAATAGTATCTTAATAATATTTGTTAACAAACTTAAACTAATTATACAATTTTATAAAAATTATACAATCAAGTTGAAAAATCTTGACACACAGAAATCAATTATCGATCACAAAATGAGATATAACCCTCTTGAATGAGATGGGTCTCAACTTTTTGTAAGTTCCACATCATATATGATTGTATTTAATTTCATGACTAATTTATGTGTAAATAAAATAAATATTTTATGTTTTCCATTTAACATTTTGAGGCTTAAATTCAGTGAAGGTGTTTTGAAAATAAGTTGAAATTGAAAATCACAAAAACCAGATATCAAATCGAGGTTGCTATTTTTTCTTTCAAAGAGAAAAAAATAAAAAAAAAAAAAAAAAAAACTCTTCTTTTAGCCATGATTATATTTGTTATGGTTCCATCAATGAATCAATCATGGCAACCATGTAAATGTAAATAGGTGGGAATGGTATTGGAGTTATGATGTAAAATATAAAAAAATGACATCTCTCTCTTTTCTTTTCTTTTTTTCCTTTTTACGTGGATTATTTTTATTTTTTATTTTTTATTTTTTTTTTTCACTTACTTTAGTACGAAGGGAAAGGTAATGGCATTAAAGAAAAGTTTTTAGCAGAAAATTAAAACTTTGTTAAAAAGCAAAGACAATAAAGAAAGAAGAGATTTTTTTTCTGGGGTGGGGGTGATGGGATGAGAACAAAGGAAAAGACAGAAAGAGGACGTCAGAGTTGGCCGTAGGGTTGTGGTCTCTTGGGGTATGGTTTTGGACGGCTTGAGATTACAGACTCATCCATTCTCATCCACATATCTCTCTCTCTCTCTGTGTGTCTGTTCTATAAACTTGGTTTAGTTTTTGTTTTTTGGGTTCATTTTTGTATTGTTATTATTGGATTTTTCTTGTTTTTGCAAGCTAGGCCATCAAAATATGAAGGAGAATAATGGCCGGAGTGTCTGCTTCAGTTTCAGTTAACTCTCTCTCTCTCTCTCTCTCTCTCTCTCTCTCTCTCTCGTTTACTTCTGTGTTTTCAAAAACAAAAAAAGATATTGTCTCTTGGGTTGGTGCCAAAGAAAGAAGAAACCATCAAGAGACAACTGAGATTTTCCGCTTCAAGGGTGCTAGAGTAGTACCCTTGATGACGCAAATTTAGCAACTCTACTTGAGTTGAGTTAAGTTGAGTTAAGTCTTTCTCTCTCCACTTATCTCCTGGTTTAGCTTTATCTAGGTTTGAATTTATCGGTAATTAGATCTCTTCTATCCTTATCACACAAAAAAAGGTTAAGATCCATTCATCCTGAACCTGATTATAGAAGATGAAAGCGTTGATGATCCAACAACAAAACCCAGGTGTGGATGAGAACAATATGTCTAATTTGACTTCTGCCTCTGGTGAAGCAAGTGTTTCTTCAGGCAACAAAGATGAATCTGGCACAATATATCCACCTCAACAGTATTTTGCTCCACCACCACCACCACCACCACCAAATCAAACTCAACCAGCTCTAGTAGTGAAGAAGAAGAGAAACCTCCCAGGCAACCCAGGTCTTTGTTAGATTCTTATCAACTTTGTCAGTCTATTTTTTATTTTTTTGCAGAAAATTTCTTTTTATATGGTAATTTTTCTCATATGGGTTTTGAATCATATTATCAGACCCAGAAGCAGAAGTGATAGCTTTGTCACCCAAGTCTCTCTTAGCAACCAATAGATTTGTGTGTGAGATCTGTAACAAGGGGTTTCAGAGAGATCAGAATCTTCAACTTCACAGAAGAGGGCATAATTTGCCATGGAAGCTCAAGCAGAGAACAAGCAAAGAGGTGAAGAAGAAGGTTTATGTGTGCCCAGAAGCTAGTTGTGTGCACCATGATCCATCAAGGGCTCTTGGGGACCTGACTGGAATCAAGAAGCACTTTTGCAGAAAGCACGGCGAGAAGAAGTGGAAATGTGACAAATGCTCGAAGAAGTATGCAGTTCGATCAGACTGGAAAGCGCACTCTAAGACCTGTGGCACAAGAGAGTACAGATGTGACTGTGGAACCCTTTTCTCAAGGTAACTAACCCAAATATCATTTCAGAGGAAAAAAAAAAAACATTTGAATACTAGTTTCAAGAGCCCTGAAATCTTCACAATTACAGATTGGAAGCAAGTGGGGAGGGTGTGTTAAGAAAGGAAGAAATAAAATTGGGGGAAGTTATATGCAGGTAGGAGAAAGGGAAAAAAAATTATTACTCCCTCCGTCTTAAAATATTAGTTTCTTATTTTATTTTTTACTGTTCTAAAATATTAGTTTCTTTTCAAAACTCAAGTACAAAAATAATATAAATTTTTTATTTTGTCCTTCTTTTTAATATCATTAACAACATAAAAAGTACAATTATGACATTGATATTCCTCAAAAAATGTACTATCAAAGAATAATTTTGGAAAATTAATTTTTTTAAAGTGCAATAATTATACTACCAAAAAGTATTGAATTCCTCAAAAAAGACTATTATTTTGGGATGGAGAGAATAATATATGGGGTTGTAAATGTGTCTGTAGTAAGGTGCAAATTAAAAACTGTGTAGTGCAAGTGTCACTTGCATCCCCATGTGTGTTGGTAATATTTTTATCATTCCCCCACTTGCATGTAGTTCCCCAATAAGATTTTAAATAATACATATTTTGTAAATTAATTCATTCAAGGTTTTGAATAATTACAATATCAATATTAAAGCTACGAAACAGGTGATTATTAAATAGTTCTAACGTACAGACACATGATACTTTATGGTGTTATAATTAGTGGAGAAGGTAAGTATATGAGATATTATTTTAAGTGAAAAAAATATGAAAAAACATGATAAATGATCATTAATTAAGAAATACGAACGCATAGTGTTTCAGAAGTATTCTATAATTTTCTGTAAGAAAATCCAACTACCATATGTGTGTGTGAGAGAGAGAGCGCCAAGCATGGAAAATTCTATTGACATGGACCATTGTGTTTAGTCCCCCGAAAGAAAGATAGAGGGAAGCAGAGGAGAGAGAGAAAAGGAAACCACATCTGCATTGTCTCAGAAGCACTATATGTGTGTGTGAGAGAGAGAGCGCCAAGCATGGAAAATTCTATTGACATGGACCATTGTGTTTAGTCCCCCGAAAGAAAGATAGAGGGAAGCAGAGGAGAGAGAGAAAAGGAAACCACATCTGCATTGTCTCAGAAGCACTTTTTCTGATAATTTGCATTTTTTTTTCAGGAGGGATAGTTTCATAACTCACAGAGCCTTCTGTGATGCTTTAGCAGAGGAGAGTGCAAGAGCAATTACAGTAAACCCACTTCTCTCCTCCACTCAACTTAGCACTTCAACATCATCATCACATATAAATCTTCAAGTTCAAATTCAACCCCAATTCAATTACCAAGACCTCCATGATTTTCCAATGAAGAAAGAGCAACAAAGTTTCAGTCTAAGGCCAGATATTTCAGTTCCACCAAGGCTAGCTTGTCCACCCGCCGTTGTAGGAGCCGGTCCAGGCACACCACCACCATCATCAATATTCCCCACAAGATTAGATCAGGAATTCACACACCACCAAGATCATCAGTTACCAATACTCCATGAGAACACAAACCCTAACCCTAGTCTTGGACCCACTAACCTTCAACCTTACCATGAAACAGCCACTTCTTCTTCTCCACACATGTCTGCAACAGCATTGCTACAAAAAGCAGCTCAGATGGGTGCAACAATGAGCAGCAAAGCCAATGCCATGATGATGAGCATGAGGCCCCACCACCACCAACACCAACACCACCAAGCTCACGTGTCAGCTAATTCTGGTGGTGGTTTTGGCCTGAATTTGTCCTCACGTGAAGAAATGGCAGGTGGGTTTGTCCATTCCTTGTCTTCTTTCGGGAATAAAGCTGCACTCTCTTCTGCTCTTCTCACGGACCATGTGTCACCTTCTGCTACTGCAGGTACAGCTACAGACCCAGGTGCAGGTGCAGGTGGCCCTCCTTCCTTCCTTCAAGATATGATGATGACTACTCCTCTCTCTTCTACTGCAACTGGCTTTGACGGGTCTTCCTTTGAATATTCATTTGGTGACCATGGTCCAAACAAAGATGGCAATTTTCATGACACTATTCCAAAGGCAAGCGGTGGAGGCAATGGTGGCCATGGTGGCGGTGGCAATGATGGTATGACAAGAGACTTCTTGGGTCTAAGACCTCTCTCCCATGACGATATTCTCAATATAGCTGGTTTTACTAACCATATAAACAGCCCTATGGGGAATCAGAATCAAACCCAAGAATCATGGAGATCTTAGCTATTTCTTTTTAAACAATAGTTCGGAAAACATCAGGACAGTATTGCACAATTATAACAATAGTAATAATAAAGCTCGAATCGAAATATGAGTTTAAAAAAAATTGTCTTATCTACCAAATCAATCACTTTGGCCCTTGCAAACTTACCTTTTATGCCCTTCTCTTCCACAAGTTCAGTTTTGCACTTTTTCTTCTTCTTTTGGTTTCACTCTTCCAAAGGGGAGAGCATTTGAAAAACCCTATAGACATCACTGGGTCTACTTACATATATTTATATATATATATATGAAAGTTTATAACTTAAGCCTTCTTTTATAATAAACGTTTGTAATTCTTCATCTGTGCTTCCACATAATAAACGGGCCTGGAAGGAAAACCCTCTAGTATGTGTTATTCTTTCTAGTAAATACACTAGTATCTTTATATGGTTTTGGCTTGTTCATGTGTTACTCTCCACAGAAAATTATTAAATTGTCACGTGATATTGTTTTCCTAAGGTTTTCGTCAATATAAAAAAGGAGACTTACATGTAGATTCTAATAGGTAGGTTTATTGTCTAATAGATTATGTGAGAATTAATGGTATTTTTCATTAAACACTATTAAAAAAAGTCGCTAATTGTTAATTTTCAGTGACAGTTTAAAAATTTTGTAACAAAAAATAATATTAATTATAAATTTTAGTAACAGTTTAAAAAAATCATCATAAAAAAAGTCATTAATTTTCAATTTTTAGCAACAATTTGAAAATTTTATCACAGAAAAACATCACTAATTGTAAGTTTTAGCGACAATTTATAAAAATCGTAATAAAAAAAAAGTCACTAATTGTTAATTTTTAACGACATGCAACAAATCGTCACAAAAAATTATTTTTAATGACGATTTTAATATGACTTATTTTCAATAGAACTTGATGGGAATTAAGTCAAATTATTAAGACCTATTAATAGTTTACTTTATAAAAAAATTATAAAGACATTAAATAAATTATATTGTTTGTTGAATAGTACAATTGGCTTAATAGTTCATATAGTTTTGGGACCTGAGAAGGTTAGACATTCACGATTTGAGTTGATGAGTGACTACAGTGCTTTTATGTAATCTAATGTATTAACGCAATAACATCCTTAAAGAAAATAAATAAATAAAAAATAAAGGGGATTTCAACGAAAAATCCAATCTCAGATTTTTCTTGCACAGAGGTCCAGGTGCCAATTTATCATGTCCATAAAAAAAATAAAAAAATAAAGGAGATTTGGACGAAAAATCCAATCTCGAATTTTTCTTGCCCAGAGGTCCAAGTGCCAATTTATCATGACATAAGGACAAATTATTGTAAAATGACTAAAATACCTCTTCACCACCTCGTCTCTTTCACACATTTATTTCTCATTCTCTCATTTCAGTCCTCTCTCTCTCTCTCTCTCTCTCTCTCTCTCGTCAATTTCGACATCACTCATCGCCTCCTCTGTCGCAGCACCGCCTCTACCATTCTCCACCGCAACTTAAGTGGATGGTTTGGATTTTGATTTGACCCAGACGACGGCGTACGACTTGAGCCAGTCGGTGCGCTAGTTAACGTTCTTCAAATCTTCAGATCACCATCGATGGTGTGGTTTATATCAAGATCATCAATCTGATCTTGGCATCGTACGACATCGAGAAGCCGGTCAAAGATCGACGATGACGAAATCGCTGGTTCAAATTGGGACCGTTGAAGGCGATCTGTTGAAGAGATCTTTGAGTTTTAGATCCAACGAGGAGTACATGTCCATGTTTCTGAATGTGAGGATGGAAACGAAGAGGCGGTTATTGTTGGGAAAATTTGGGAATTAATTACATGCACAATATCATTATAAAAAAAAAAAAGAGCCACGGATGGACCAAAACAGAGTTAAAACACAACTATCAACAATCTGAATTTTTCTATATAGATTTTCAGCTTCAAACAAACAACTTTTAGCACAAATAATCAAAAAATAAAAATATCAATAAACACTTATCTGGGCATCAAAATTTTATATTTTTTTCACTAAAAATCAGTTTTACAAAGCTTTCTCCTCCACCTTGTACATAGCACAACACACACACACACACACAAAAACCCATTTTTCTCACGTTTTTTCTCCTCTTTTGCAAAGAGTTTTTGTCTCTGTTTTTTCTATTCAACAAACCAATTGATGTGTTCACTTTTTAGCCACATAATTTCAATTATGAATGTTTTAGAAGCACATTTTACTTATAAGTACAAAAATATAATAATTATACAAAAAAGACCCAATACACATGTAACGAAACACCCCAAAATGGATTTACAATATCTAACATTCCCCCTTAAACCCAATTTTGAAAAGTCTTTATACCAAGCATCATCTTCAATCTATTGAATGCATCATACTTCAAAGGCTTTGTGAAAACGTCAGCAATTTGATCATAAGACTTGTAATGATCTAGCTCCACTTCCTTTTACTTCACATGTTCTCGAATAAAATGATAACAAATGTCAATGTGCTTACTCCTTTCATGATACATCGAATTCTTTGCCAAGGCTATTGCCGATCTATTATCAACAAAAATCTATGTGAGACTCTCTTGTGGAAATCCCAAGTACTTTAATAGGTTCCTTAACCATATAGCATGACAAACAATGGAATTAGCCGCTACATACTCTGCTTCACAACTAGACAAAGTGACAATTGCTTGCTTTTTATATGACCAAGTGAATGCAGCATTTTCCAAGAAGAAAACAAAACCTAAAGTACTCTTTCTTTCATCCAAGTCTCTTCCCCAATCACTATTGGAGTATCCAATGAGAGTAAAATCATTAGTCCATGAATAAAGCAAACCATCATTGAGTGTACCTTTGATATAACGAAGAATCCTCTTTGCCGCATTGAGATGTGATTGATTCGGTGCTTCCATGTATCTACTAATTAGCCCAACTTCATAAAGTATGTCCGGTCTAGTGCAAGTAAGGTATCTAAGACTTCTAACCAAACTTTTAAAGTAAGTTGGATCTACATTGCCACCATTGGTACTCTTCCTTAGCTCTAACCCACTCTCTACCGGAGTGTTTACCAGATTACAAGACTCCATCCCAAATCTTTTGAGTATCTCCTTTGCATAGCCATTTTGAGAAATGAAAATTCAATCTTCCCTTTGCACAACTTCAATGCGAAGAAAGTGAGACATCAAACCAATATCTGTCATTTCAAACTCCCGAATCATACTCATCTTGAATTCCTTAAACATCTTAGTATTGTTTCCTGTGAAGATCAAATCATCAACATAAAGGCACATAAGTAATACATTTCCATTGACATACCCCAAGGGTTGTTCGACATAAATTTCTTCTTCAAGAAAGCCATTTAAAAACACTGATTTCACATCAAGTTGATAAATACTCCATTTATGATGGGCGGCAAGAGCCATTATCAATCAAATAGTCTCTAAACGAGCCACGGGAACAAATATTTCATCATAATCAATTCTAGGTCTTTGCTTGTAGTCTTTGGCAACCAATCTTACCTTGCATCTTTGTACTTCACCACTTGCATTCCTTTTTGTTTTATAGATCCATCTCACACTAATTGCTTCGTGGCCTTGTGGTAAGCTAGTGAGCACACATATGTCATTTTTCTCAATTGCCTTGATTTCTTCAATCATAGCTTTCTTCCATTTCTCTTATTGGATGGCTTATTGATAGCTAAATGGATCACAATCCATGAAAAAACAAAACAAATTTGGATTGTCTTTATCAATTTCAGCAACTTCATAAATCTCTCGCAATTTTCTTGTCTTCCTTGGCCTTTTACTTGAACTAGCCTCCGATGATGGTGATGATGGTGATAAGAAATCACCTCTATAAGATAAGCGGGACCCATGTGGAGAAGTTTGTGGCTCTCTTTCTGTAACAACCCAAATTTTTAATTATTCTGTAGAATTTATACTAATATTATTTAATCTCAGTTAGGAAAATATATAATTTATTATATATTATTATGCGTATTTTTGTAAAGAATAATGTTTGAGAGCTCGAATTTGGCCCCCCCTAATCCCCAAAACGACGTCGTTTTGGGGATTTTTTTTTTCTTTTCTTTTTTCTTCTTCCATGTTCGACTCGGCAACAGCTCGGAGGGAGAGGGAGAAAAAGAGAGAAGAAGAGGGGAAGAGAGAAGAGATCATCTCCTAGCACGTCGCCGCCGATCGCCCAGCCCGTCGCCGCCGTCGCCCAGCCCGTCGCCCAGCTCCGATCGTCACAGCAGCTCCGCCGTCGCCTCCGGCCCCGCCTCCGCCTCCTCCCACTGTTATGGCCCCCTCCAGTCCACTCTTCCTCCTTCCTCCTCCTCCCTTCTCTTCTCCTTCTCTGCTTCTGAAAAAAAAAAATCAAGATTAGGGGGATTCGGGGGAGCTCGTTTTCGAGCTCCCTAGCACGGTCGTTTTGTAAAATAATATAATTATTAAAAGTTTAGGGGTCAAAATATAAATAATAATAATATAGAAAATATAAATAATAATAATAATGGGTGTGATAGTAAAATAAATAAATAATTTTCTGTTAGTATAAGATAAAGTATAATTTAATTAGAAATTAAATTATTTATATAATTATATTAAAAAGTTGGGTCAAAAGGTAATTATCTTAAATATCTATTAAGTATAAGAATGAATCTATATAATTATGAATTAAATCTTAACGAAAAGGACGAGTTGCCACGTGTTGAGACGTTGCGGCTTTCTCCTCCCTATTTAAGGGAAGAGGTGATTTGGCTGGAAAGAAGAAAAGAGAGAAAGAAAAGAAAGAAGAAAAAGAAAGAAAGGGAAGAAAGGAAAGAGAAGAAGAAGGAAAGAATGGTGGAAACTAAAAGGGTCTATGATAGTAGAAAGAAAGAGTAAGGTATTAAAGTTAAGGTGAGTTATATTATACCTTGAGTCACCAAAATGTATTTTACGTATGTTTTGACTTACCAAAATCTATTTTATACAAGTTATATTTTATTAGTATATTAATAAAAGTTATATTTTATAAAGATTTCAGTTACGTGGTTTTATATCTGAACTCTATTTGCTTAAAAGGAAACCCATGGATATGTTCGTTTATATTTTAAAGAATATTTGACTATAACCTTATAAACAATTATGTTTTGTAAGTACCACCACGGGAGTCCCACGCCTTGGGGAACTTAAATAACCATTGACCTCTGTTTGGTTACTTTGTGGCCTTCTGATCCATTGACCTCTGTTCTGTGCGGACCAAAGTGCTGTGCGGAGCTAAGTGCTACACTATTGTGGGAGCCACCTCTAGAATCCGTACGAGCCACCTCTTGAATCCGTACCTTTGTTTTGTGCGGACCAAAGTGCTGTGCGGAACTAAGTGCTACACTATTGTGGGAGCCACCTCTAGAATCCGTACGAGCCACCTCTTGAATCCGTACCTCTGTTCTGACTGTCACTTCTGTGACCTCTGTTCTGTTCTGTACCGTGGTTATGATTATATATTTATATAATATCTGTATTTCAATTTCTGCTACTTAAATGATTTTTGCTACTCAAATGATTTGTTTATGTAAATGTTTTGGCCCAACTAATGATCCATGGTTATTTCGTGTCGCTTATACGCTTGGTATAATGTTTCTCACTCTGCCATGTGCTTATAGTTTTTTACCAATTTTCAGGAAACAGCTTTTGGAAAGTCTAAGATGCAGGGCTGCGGAATAGACACACACAGCACTTTTATTGATATTTTTCTATGTAAATATCGGCCTTTTTGGTCAATATATTTTGTAATAAAAATAGAAGCTCCAATGATTATTTTGGTACCCTTATTTAAATATTACTTCCGCTTGCGTTGATTGATCTGTTTTAGAATTGGCCGGAGGTAACCTTAGTTACTGGCCATCACGATGCTTAACCCTTGGGTACGGGGAGCGGGTCGTGACACTTTCAATTTCAATTTCAATTTCATTTGAATTTTCAACCTCTTCTTCTTCAAGCATAAGTTCAATATCCTTGAGGGCTTCTTTTTGCTTTCAATCCCACATTTCCTTTTCTTCAAAGATGACATCTCTACTCATGATCACTTTCTTAGTGATGGGGTTGTACAACTTGTACCCCATTGTTCTATCACCATACCCAAGAAAAATGCCTTTTTCACCTTTGTCATCAAGTTTTGTTCTTTTAGCTTCTGAAATTTTAGCGTATGCAATGCACTCAAATACTCTTAGATGAGTAACACTCACTACAAGAAAATGCACCTACGACGACCAAATTGGCGACTACAAAAATTTTTAGTCGCTGAAAGTATAGGTTTTGGGGACTAAAATAACATTAGTAGCCAAAAGTAATACTTTTTGGCGACTAAAAAAATTTAGTAGCCAAAAAGATAGGTTTTGGCGACTAAAAAGCAGTTTAGTCGCCAATTATCGACTTTTGGCTACTAAAATATTTAGTAGCCGAATGGAAAATAAAAAAATGATTTTTTTTCTCTTTGGCGACTAAACTTTGGTCGCCAAAAATGTTCTTTCAGCGACAAAAAAATTTTTAGTCGTTGAATATTGACTTTTCGCTACTAAAATTTTTAGTAGCCGAATGGAAAATAAAAAAAGGGATTTTTATTGATAAGTCCAATTTAGAAGTGTTTTAACCCAAGAAGTCCATGAAGGAATTTTTTAACCCATTTAGTCCCATGTATGTATAGTTTTATTCCATAAAGTCTATTTTCTTGATTTACACTATTTTCTTAGACACTTATGCCCTTATATTCAATTTTGATACCCTTATAAATATTTTTTGAAGGATTAGCAATTTAATGATATGAAAATTTATATTTTAAAATTCACATTGGTAGAAATGTAAAATTGACCCGTGGACGGCCTGAAACCTGCCGACGAGCCGGGGCGGGCCCGGCCCGTTGCAATGTGAATATTCACATTGACATGTTAACATTCACATTAATAGGAGTGTAAAATTGGCCCGCGTCCCGTGGTGGGGCGAAACCCGCCCGCGGCCCATGGGCGGCCCGGGGCGGGCCTGGTCCGACCCGTTGACAATGTGAATATTCACATTGACATGTTAACATTCACATTGATAAGAGTATAAAATTAGTCCGCGACCCATGGGCGGCCAAAAGCCTGCCAGCGGCCCGGGGCGGGCCCGGCCCAGCCCGTTGACAATGTGAATATCCACATTGACATGTTAACATTCACATTGATAGGAGTGTAAAATTAGCACGCGTCTCGTGGCTACCCGAAACCCGCCCATGGCCCGTGGGCGGCCCGGGGCGGTCCCGGCCCGGCCTATTAACAATGTGAATATTCACATTGACATGTTAACATTCACATTGATAAGAGTATAAAATTGGCCAGCAGCCCAAGACGGGCCCGACCCGGCTCGGCCCGTTGACAATGTGAATATTCACATTGACATGTTAACATTCACATTAATACGAGTGTAAAATTGGCCGTCTCGTGGTGGCGCGAAACCCGCCCGCGGCCCATGGGCGGCCCGGGGCGGGCCCGGTCCGACCCGTTGACAATGTGAATATTCATATTGACATGTTAACATTCACATTGATAAGAATATAAAATTAGTCCGCGACCCATGGGCGGCCAAAAGCCCGCCAGCGACCCGGGGCGGGCCCGGCCCGGCCCGTTGACAATGTGAATATTCACATTGACATGTTAACATTCACATTGATAGGAGTGTAAAATTAGCACGCGTCTCGTGGCTACCCGAAACCCGCCCACGGCCCGTGGGCGGCCCGGGGCGGTCCCGACCCGGCCTGTTAACAATGTGAATATTCACATTGACATGTTAACATTCACATTGATAAGAGTATAAAATTAGTCCGCGACCCATGGGCGGCCAAAAGCCTGCCAGCGGCCCGGGGCGGGCCCGGCCCGGCCAGTTGACAATGTGAATATTCACATTGACATGTTAACATTCACATTGATAGGAGTGTAAAATTAGCACGCGTCTCGTGGCTACCCGAAACCCGCCCACGGCCCGTGGGCGGCTCGGGGCGGTCCCGGCCCGGCCTGTTAACAATGTGAATATTCACATTGACATGTTAACATTCACATTGATAAGAGTATAAAATTGGCCAACAGCCCAGGGCGGGCCCGACCCGGCCCGGCCCGGCCCGTTGACAATGTGAATATTCACATTGACATGTTAACATTCACATTAATACGAGTGTAAAATTGGCCCCCGTTCCGTAGTGGCGCGAAACCCGCCCGCGGCCCATGGGTGGCCCGGGGCGGGCCCGGTCCGACCCGTTGACAATGTGAATATTCACATTGACATGTTAACATTCACATTGATAAGAGTATAAAATTGGCCCGCAGCCCATGGGCGGGCCGAAGCCCGACCGAAGCCCGAGACGGGCTTGGCCCGACCCGTGACAATGTGAATATTCACATTGACATGTTAACATTCACATTGATAGGAGTGTAAAATTAGCCCGCGCCCCGTGGCTGCCCGAAACCCACCCACGGCCCGTGGACGGCCCGGGGCGGGCCTGGCCTGGCCTGTTGACAATGTGAATATTCACATTGACATGTTAACATTCACATTGATAGGAGTGTAAAATTGGCCCGCAGCCCGTGGGCGGCCCGAAGCCAGACCGCAGCTCGAGGCGGGCTTGGCCCGACCCATGACAATGTGAATATTCACATTGACATGTTAATACTAACATTGATAGAAGTGTAAAATTTATCCGCTGTCCGAAGCTCGCCCGTAGCTCGGGGTAGGCCCGGACCCAAACCTGGGCCGCGCCCGGGCCGCCTATGGGACGCAAGTCAATTTTACACTCTTATCAATGTAAATGTTAACATGTCAATGTGAATATTCACATTGTCAACAGGCCAGGCCGGGCCTGACTCGGGCCGCCCACGTTGAGCGGGTGTCGGGCAGCCACGGGGCACGGGTTAATGTTACACTCTTATCAATATGAATGTTAACACGTCAATGTGAATATTCACGTTGTCAACGGGCCAGGCCGGGCCTAGCCCGGCCTGGGGCCAGGCTTCGGGCTGCCCACGGGTCACAGGCCAATTTTACACTGTTATGAATGTTAATGTTAATATGTCAATGTGAATATTCACATTGTCAACGGGCCGACCCGGGCCCGCCCTGGGCAGCGGGCGGGCTTCGGGCCGCCCACGGGCCACGGGCCAATTTTACACTCCTATCAATGTGAATGTTAATATGTCAATGTGAATATTCACATTGTCAATGGGCCGGGCCGGGCTCGCCCCGGGCCGCCCATGGGACGCGAGTCAATTTTACACTCTTATCAATGTGAATGTTAACATGTCAATGTGAATATTCACATTGTCAACAGGCCGGGCCGGGCCCGCTCCGGGCCGCCCACGGGCCGTGGGTTGGTTTCGGGCAGCCACGGGGCGCGGACTAATTTTATACTCTTATCAATGTGAATGTTAACATGTCAATGTGAATATTCACATTATCAACGGGTCGGGCCGGGCCCGCCCAGGGCAGCCCACGAGCCGCGGGTGGGTTTCGGGCCGGCCACAGGCCGCCGGCTAATTTTACACTCCTATCAATGTGAATGTTAATATGTCAATGTGAATATTCACATTGTCAACGGGCCGAGTCGGGCCCGGCCCGGGTCGGGTCGGGCCCGGGCTTCGGGCTGCCCACGGGTCACGAGCTAATTTTACACTCTTATCAATGTTAATGTTGATATGTCAATGTGAATATTCACATTATAAACGGGCCGGCCCGGGCCCGCCCCGGGCGCGCGGGCTGGCTTCGGGCCGCCCTCGGGCCACGGGCCAATTTTACACTCCTATCAATGTGAATGTTAACTTGTCAATGTGAATATTCACATTATCAACGGGCTGAGCCGGGCCTATTTTTTTGGCCTGTGGGCCGGCCCGGCCCGACTCAAATTTTTCCGGGCACCCACGAGGATCGACATGGGCCGGGCCCCTACACATTGACGATATGAACATTCACATTGACGGTGTGAACATTCACATTAGGGGTATTTTGGTAATTATGTCACCAATAGGACTTATTGAAATATGAGAAAATAATGTGAACTAAATGGAACATAAGTAGATGAAAAGGGTATTTTGGTCTTCTTATCTCAAATTGGACCTAATGGAATAGTCAAAAAGAATATGGGTTGCATGGAATAAAGCTCTTAGAAAATGGATTTATCAAAAAAGTTCCCATAAAAAAATTATTTTTCCACTTTGGCGACTAAAGTTTTAGTCGCCAAAAACCTACTTTAAACGACAAAAAAAATATTTAGTCGCTGTTTATTGATTTTTGGCTACTAAAATCATTTAGTGGCCAAATAGAAATAAAAAAATATTTTTTCTCTTTGGCGACCAAAATTTTGGTAGCCAAAAATTTTCTTTCAGCGACAAAAATCAATTTTAGTCGCAAAAAAATAAATTATTTGGAGGGATTTTTCAATTTTTGGAGGGTTTTCTAAACTAATTGGCGACTAAATTTAGTCGCTAATGGTGTAATGTATATATCCATCAACGGCGAGACCGATGTATGTATATATATGTGTGTGTGTGTGTGGATTTGTATGTGATTCCAGGACACTCCATCAGCTAGGAAGTGCCATCTCCAGGGCGTCCAGCACCAGTGATCCAAAGCTCTCTGGTACAATAATAATACCTTACGAGGTTCTCTCTCTCTCTCTCTCTCTCTCTCTCTCTCTTCCCCCCCGAAACCCTAACACATTTACAAACACATACATACATACATACATACATACATACATACATATGCATATAATAATATATCTATTCTGCTGCATATAATCATCAATCAATCATATAATTCTGACTTCACTCTCTTCAAATTGATCGTATATATATATTTTTTTGTAATAAGCAGATGCCAATCAACAGTTTCATTCAGACTCCTTTGGGAGTGAACTCTGCAATCGCTTCCTCAGAACGGTACTCTTTTTTTTTTTTTTTTTTTAATTCCCTTTTGGTTTAATTTAACTACACTTTTTACGCCTGTAGTTTCATCCATATTTCAATTTGGACCCTACTGTAGCTTCAATTGGGTCATTCTGTCCAACTTATAGGTTAAAATTAATAATTTTCGAACACTGGTGAATTTTCTGAGGTGTATACATGGTCAAAATTAACAAAAATTTAGACGGAAGGAACAAATTGAAGTTGGACTTCCAAGTTTACAGACCAAATGGTTCAAATTGAAACAAGAGGAACTGAAGTGAAAATGCTATATTTATTTTTCAAAGAGGTTTGATGCCATTTAAATAATATTTTATATTTTAAAAAAATGCTATATTTAAAAGCATGTATATTACAGGTAACAGCAACTCTAAACCATTATTAATTTTATTTTAGGGCCTCATCTGAGGATTATTAGGAGTTATCTGAATTTGCCTTGCATAGCCCCTAGGTATTTTGTGTCCTATAACTATTGAGGAAGAAATCTCAGCAAATTGTTGCATATTGCAGCTGTCTTTTGACTCTATACACGACTGCATTGCAGTTTTAAGTGGAGACCCTATTGCTGCTTCCTTGTGACAGATTTCAATTCAGTTGAGGTTAAACTGTAAAAGTTGTAACTTGCCTGGATCTACCACTCTAGACATGGTGGCACTATTGTACAGTTACTATGCCACGGTAGGTGACCTTTTTGTTGCCAAAAAGTATCAAACATACCTGTATTTCAATCCAATAGAAAGAGATGGGCCATCCTTTAGTTCATGTCCTGGAAACTTAAGCAATACAGTGGCCCATTTTTATAACAAAATTGTCCTACTAAAATTTCATAACCTGTTGGTGAATTAAGAAAATAGTTGTTCCTTATAAATCAAAACATTAGATGGTACATCGGTACCAGTCAATTAGTCAAATATCTTCTGGAGTTTCTCTTGGGTGACTCTGTCATATCCTTATGATCACAGCATGATGTTTCTCTTGGGTAACTACTTTGCTTGGATTTTTCTGTTAAGTTTACTTCTAGTCAAATTTTAAGTGATTTCTATTTATAGAATTAGCACATAGGGTCACTAGTTAATCCTCTTTATGATGTTGAATCCGTAATCTATTAGTTCTCTGACCCAATTTTGTAAACAAAGACTCAAGCAATCTTAATTTTCACACGTTTCAACAAATGCCAAAGGGTTGTTCATTTGAAATGATTCTTACTTCATAACAGCAGTAATTTGTTTCGTCTCCATCCCTGTGGTAATTGCATCTCATGAGCAG
This sequence comes from Camellia granthamiana, assembly GCA_036172215.1. Classification (NCBI taxonomy): domain Eukaryota; kingdom Viridiplantae; phylum Streptophyta; class Magnoliopsida; order Ericales; family Theaceae; genus Camellia; species Camellia granthamiana. Next base: position 31,409,156 of record CM069913.1, on the reverse strand, counting down.
GACGGCACTTTTTTTCGAAACTAATTAAAAAATATATGCAACTTTAATTTGTTCTTGGTTGGTCCTCTTGCATATTTTTCCTCTCTGCCTTTGGCAGATTTGCTATGTTTGGCCCTCGTTACTTGTAACTAATGCTCAATTGTTAATTCTGTATATATATGTATGTGTGTGTGATTGATGATATGGTGAATGATGAAACAGGATAGCTATATAGCTGAGAGATGGCAGATTACAGCAGAAGTTGTGAAGAGTATATTGCTACCCAAGAACAGGAGGTACTATTTTTTTGGTATTTATATATACATATAGATATATAATGGTACATGTATCATTCATGTTCAATCTTCATCTATCCTCTTATTCTTGTCATTCTCTATGAAGAAATCATCCAATGTGGTTGGGACACTATCACAAGAGCTTAACACGTAATTCTCTACCGAACTTAATATTTTTATTCTCTTGTCTCAAAATATTTATAATTACTAAATTATATCTTAAAAATTTTATATTTTGATATTCTCGTATAATTCCACTATTGCAAGTGTTTTAAAACAAGGAATAAGGAAAATTAGAAATACAAACAAAAACATAAAGAAACTTCTAAAAAATAAAAATAGGGTCACTTTTTGAAAAAATAAAATGTTAGCAGTCTCATATCTATTTTGTTTTGATTGATAGAAAAAATGTGATTCATGATTTTATATTAACTAATTAAGAAACAATAAGAAATATATTGTAATTAGTGAAGAGTACAATGTTCCATATCAACATTGCACCAAATATTTTTTACTTGATGGAAGATCAAACTGTCCTGATTGCAGACTCACCACAAGGGTGAGTTGTCCACTGTACACTTGGCAAACATGTGTAATCAAAACTAGTTTTAATTTTGAAGATTTAAGTTGCCAGATTTTGTATTTATTTGGGTTTATTTTGTTTCTTTATTGTTTTGTTCACTTCCTAAATATGTTCTTCACATTTTAAAGATGGACCAAAATATCACATGGAAATGTTCTTCACATTTGTAAATATGTTTTTCACTTGGAAAGTAAATAAATGAAGTTTTAGTACATTCTATGAATTTAAATTTGCAAAACAATTATATATATGTAGTGTATTGTACAATTATAGAGAATCAAAATGGTTGTTGGGATGTCTCAATTGAATAATGTTGGACTTTTCTCAAAGGGAAGTAATTGAAATATTTTATCAATGCTCTAGTTGTGGCTGGTCTTTAAGCAGCCAATGTGTTTTGGATTTTTGTTCTTCAAGACAAATAAAAAAAAAAATGTGCGGTGCATGTTTAAATTTGTTACACACAAAATCCGATCATAGAATTAGATACAATTCTCTCATATGAGATGGGTCTCACTAAATCTGTGAGACTTACCTATGTGAAATAGTTATATTTAGTTTTGTGATCAAATTCTGTATATATATATATATATTTCGAAGAATTAATTTAAGCTACACGTTTTATTTTTTCTGTTGGTATGTATGTATTATTGATTTTTACCTAAATACTTCTTCTTGGCAAGGAATTGGTCAGTATGAGTTAGGCACCACCATGTTTGAATTGGAGTGCAGTCAAAGGCCAACTTATTAATATGACTTTACTTGTTCAGAAAGAAGTTTCAAGATTTGGCTAGGTGTGCTCAAGGGTAGCAAGTAGTGGGTTAGGAGGACAAAAACTGGGTCAAGTTTTAGTCATGTTTTGCATCTAATACTACATTCTAAACTCTATTTTCTATATGTTTTTTCTTTGACATTTCAAAGCCCTCTCTATTACATTCAAAATGAGGAACATTATATGATGTGTGCTTGTATGTCTGTCCAAATTTTGAGATTGGATTAGGCCTGATCAAGTTTGAGCCTAGTTGTTGTACGATACTGCTTTTTCTTTTCTTATTTTTTTTTATATAGATTGAAAAAAGTTAAAATAGGGGACTCATTATGAAAGCTATAACAAATTTGATGGTGGGGAGAATAATAAACAGGTGGCATCCAGTGGGAAGAAATATGGAGGACTTGTTCCAAAGAAGAAGCCTTTGATCTCCAAGGCAAGCACTATTTAAGTAACCTATTTTGTGTTGTATGGTTTTGACTTGGTAATTAAATGTATTTTGACTAATAAATCAACAATTTCATTGTTATTGTGTGATGGTTGCAGGATCATGAACACGCCTTCTTTGATTCTGCAGATTGGGCCTTATGCAAGGTATTTATTTACCTCACATATATATGACTAGATGAAAATATGGGTCTTTTATTTAACTAAAAGAAAAAATATATATATATATATAAGTTTAGGAGGTTAATTATTTAACTTCTTCAGGCTTCATATTATGTCAGGCATCCTACTATACGAGATATTGTAATTTTGAATACAGGGATTGTTAATTTCAAGTTATGCAGATTTTGATGCTGCTATTGAAGACCTATATGCATGTGTAAAGCTTGATAAGGATAACAAATCAGCGTACACATATTTGGTAATTCTATGGTTCCTAAAATTTATTGATCTAGGGTCTAGTACAATCAGCTTGAGAAAGTTCAGGCACTTTTCCATGTAAAAAATATTGATGGAGCAGGTTTTGACTTTTACAGGGTTTGGCATTATCTTCAATTGGTGAATACAGGAGGGCTGAGGAGGCACATATGAAATCAATTCAACTTGATCCAAGTTTCCTTGAGGCATGGGCTCATTTAACATAGGTATTCATAAGTAAATACCTAGTGTAATTGACTTACAATATTCACATTGTGTGATTAATGTGTCCTGTTGTGTAGTAATAATGAAAAGGTGAAATTGATAATACTCTTATTTTGGTGCTAATTGACCAACTCAACTCAAGCAGCCATGACTTGTGACAACTGACCAAATATGACATGTGACAACTGACGGAATATTATTCGGACCTATAAGTTGGGATTTAGAGCTGAAAGCGCCCAAAACTTAGTCGAAAAAGGGCGTTTTGAGGGCGAAAATTCAAAACAGCTCCCAAACCTCCTTTTGGCCAACACGAGCAGCTTCCCCATGCCAAATAGGACTTGTGACAACTGACGGAATGTTATTCGGACCTATAGGTTGGGATTTAGAGCCGAATACTCCCAAAACTTAGTCGAAAAATGACGTTTCGGGGGCGAAAATTCAAAAAAGCTCCCGAACCTCCGTTTGGCCGACACGAGCAGCTTTCCCATGTCAAATAGGACTTGTGAAAACTGATAGAATGTTATTCAGACCTGTAGGTTGGTATTTAGAGTCGATTACGCCAAAAACTTAGTCGAAAAATGGCCTTTCAGGGGCGAAAATTCAAAACAGTCCCCGAACCTCCGTGTGGCCAAAACGAACAGTTTTCCCATGCCAAATATGACTTGTGACAGCTGACGGAATGTTATTCGGACCTATAGGTTGGGATTTAGAGACGAATATGCCCAAAACTTAGTCGAAAAAGGGCGTTTCGGGGGCGAAAATTCAAATCAGCCCCCGAACCTCCGTGTGGCCGAAACGCACAGTTTTCCCATGCCAAATATGACTTATGACAACAAACGGAATGTTATTCGGACCTATAGGTTGGGATTTAGAGACGAATACGCCCAAAACTTAGTCGAAAAAGGGCGTTTCGGGGGCAAAAATTCAAAACAGCCTCCGAACCTCCGTGTGGCCGACACGGGCAGCTTCCCCATGCCAAATAGGACTTGTGACAACTGACGGAATGTTATTCGAACCTATAGGTTGGGATTTAGAGCCGAATACGCCGAAAAGTTAGTCGAAAAAGGGCGTTTCGGGAGCGAAAATTCAAAACAACCCCCAAACCTTTTTGTGTGTGTGTGTGTGTGTGTGTTTATTTGTTTTAATAATCAAAACAAGTTTTGTCTCGCACCTTTCTCTCCCACCACCACAGTTTTGTTTTTTTTTTTGTTTAATATTATACTTTAATACCATGTTTCATAGATATAGGGCTGACTATTTATTTGTTTATTTGTTTTTTAAAATTCCTGAAGGAATCAGTCACTTAAAAATTTAAAAACAGGGGGGGGGGGGAGATTTTATAATTTGGAGATATTGATTATTTGTACTACTATAGTAGGATTTTAAAATTATAGAAATGCTTGTTTTTAAAATGATAACTCTATTAATGAAACGAGTTGCTATTTTTTACAATGGCCCTCTTAAGCTTGGTTGTTTGTGAGGTGTGAAGTAGTTTTAGTGGGTTCTTATTTTCAATTGGTCTTTAGTCTCTTTCACATCTCGAACCAGGAATTGCAATTGATTGGAAATATGCCCGATAAAAAGAGCTAGAAAGCGACCTTAGGTTGGGATGACTTGTGACAACTGACGGAATGTTATTCGGACCTAAAGGTTGGGATTTAGAGCTGAATACGCCCAAAACATAGTCGAAAAAGGGCGTTTCGGGGGCGAAAATTCAAAACAGCCTCCGAACCTCCGTTTTGCCGACACGGGCAGCTTCCCCATGCCAAATATGACCTGTGACAACTGACGGAATGTTATTCGGACCTATAGGTTGGGATTTAGAGCCGAATACGCCCAAAACATAGTCGAAAAAGGGCGTTTCGGGGGCGAAAATTCAAAACAGCCCCTGAACCTCTGTTTTGCCGACACGGGCAGCTTCCCCATGCCAAATATGACCTGTGACAACTGACGGAATGTTATTCGGACCTATAGGTTGGGATTTAGAGCCGAATACGCCCAAAACATAGTCGAAAAAGGGCGTTTCGGGGGCAAAAATTCAAAACAGCCCCCGAACCTCTGTTTTGCTGACACGGGCAGCTTTCCCATGCCAAATATGACCTGTGACAACTGACGGAATGTTATTCGAACCTATAGGTTGGGATTTAGAGCCGAATACGCCCAAAACTTAGTCGAAAAAGGGCGTTTCGGGGGCGAAAATTCAAAACAGCCCCCGAACCTCCGTTTTTCCGACACGGGCAGCTTCCCCATGCCAAATATGACCTGTGACAACTGACGGAATGTTATTCGGACCTATAGGTTGGGATTTAGAGCCGAATACGCCCAAAACTTAGTCGAAAAAGGGCGTTTCGGGGGCGAAAATTCAAAACAGCCCCCGAACCTCCGTTTTTCCAACACGGGCAGCTTCCTCATGCCAAATATGACCTGTGACAACTGACGGAATGTTATTCGGACCTATAGGTTGGGATTTAGAGCCGAATACGCCCAAAACATAGTCGAAAAATGGTGTTTCAGGGGCAAAAATTCAAAACAGCCCCCGAACCTCCGTTTTGCCGACACGGGCAGCTTCCCCATGCCAAGTATGACCTGTGACAACTGACGGAATGTTATTCGGAACAGCCTCTGGTTATATCATGCCTATTTATGAACATTGTGAATTAACTGAAGTAGCCCTTCTTATGATATCATATTTACAGCAAATGATTCCCTAGTAGCTAGGTTAGCAATCACATTTCCTATTAAGTAGAATATATGATTTCGTTTTCTTTTGTGCTAGCAATCTGAACCACTAGTGGATAACTGATCATTGTAATAACAAACTATTAAAGTGTATAACATAAAACCATAATTATATAGAAGTATGTTTTAAGGAAAAGCTAGTACTCATAGATAAATTGTCATATTCTCTGAATAAAATGCAGCCCAAATGTGTCCAAGTGCAAATTTGTTCACATATTAAGTGTATGAACATTATACTTCACATTGATGTTAAAAGTGGCACCTCATTCAACAACCAATGGTAGAGTGTGTACCGTTCACATTGGGTGAACAAATTTGCACTCAAATGTGTTCCCATGTCATTTGTATTCATTAATAATTTCAGCCAGACATTCCATATATACACACACACATATATACTTTCTTTAATTTTGAAAAAGACATTTCTCGATTATTCTACCTTAAATGCATGTTAGAACATGTTTCCTATGGCAGACTAAATTCATATTTTGTAACAAATTCTAATGTTTTGTTTGTTGTTTTTTTTTTTTTTTTTTGTAGATGACTTCGTTGTATGGACTTGTGGATAATCCATATTGGTGTATGGAGAAGAATTTTTCCTTTCGTATAGAACTAATATAATACTTTTGTCGTCATCGCCTTTTGGATAGTTCACTATTACTGAATATGATGGTTGGAATAATCAATACAGATTACGATGGTAATTTGTACCATGCCAAATGGTCATTTCACATGGTATAGTAAATGTAATTTTTGTATATGGAGGGCTTTACTTTTTGTATGATTGTATATGTTGTATGGAATTATTATTTTAGTTTGGACAATAGTTCGTTTGTATGTACTTGGACAGTTAAAGTAATTTATTTTTTGTATACGGATGCAGATTGTGGAATGATTGATAATTTATGTATCATTTTATTTGTATACGTATTACAGGTTGAATGGAATATAGACAAGTTACGGACACATTATAATATTAACAATAAAACATAATATCATGTTTTTGCCGACTAAACGTTTTGTAGCCAATAAAAAGGAAAAAAAAAAAAAAAACAAACAAACAAACAAACATTGGCTACTAAAAGTTTTGTAGCCAAAAGAAAATTAAACATTTGGCTACTAAATTTTTTGTAGGCAAAAGAAAAATAACCATTTGGCTACTAAATGTTTTGTAGCCAAAAGAAAATCAAACCTTTGGCTACTAAAAGTTTTGTAGCCAAAAGAAAATCAAACATTTGGCGACTAAAATATTTTGTAGCTAAAAACCAAAGTTTCAGAATAAATATGACTTTTGGCAACTAAAAATTTAGTAGCCAAAAATATTGTAGTTTAGGCGACTAAATTTTTAGTAGCTAAAAGAAATAGTATTTGGCGACTAAAATTTTAGTAGCCAAAAAAGATTGACTTTAGGCGACTAAAATTTTAGTAGCCAAAACACTAGTATTTACTTTTGGCGACTAAAAAAATTTAGTAGCTAAAAATTTTTCGGCCACTAAATAATTGGCTTTTGGCGACTAAAAAATTAGTCGGCAAAAGTGTATTTATTTAATTAATTTTCAAACCTATTGGCGACTAAATATTTAGTCGCCAAATGTATACATTTCCCGACTACTCTTTGGCTACTAATTTCCCGACCAAAAAATTTAGTCGCTAAAGAGTATTGGCGACTAAAATATGACTTTTGGCGACTAAAAATTTAGTCGCCAAAAGTGAAAATTCTTGTAGTGACTGGGCTTGAATGAACTCCAAGTCTCTTCCGGTGTCTTCAAGTTAGCACTTTTTGTTGGACATTTATTCAACAAGGAAATAGCACATGCAACGGCTTCAACCCAAAACTCTCTAGGCACACATTTTCCTTTCAACATGCTTCTAGCCATATCCAATATTGTCCTATTCTTCCTTTTAGTGACTCCATTCAATTGTGGTGTATATGATAGTGTTACTTGATGCATAATTCCATACTCTTTGCAATAATTTTTAAACGCATCGGATGTATACTCACCATCTTGTTCGAATCTCAACACCTTGATGTAGTAGCCACTTTGCTTCTCAACTAGTGTCTTAAACTCCTTGAAAACATCAAACACCTCAGATTTCCTCTTTAGAAAGTATACCCACGTCTTTCGGCTATAATCATCAATAAAAGTGAGGAAGTACCTATTCTTCCCATTTGACATAGTTTCAAAGGTCCACATACATCAGTGTGCATAAGCTCCAAGGGCTTTAATGCTCTCCGCCTCACTTTTTTTGCAAAGCTCGATCTATGATGCTTACCAAGAATACACCCTTCACAAACTTCATTCGGATGATCAATATTTGGCAAACCTCTCACCATGTTTTTACTTGATAAAAGCTTCAAGTAACCAAAGTTGAGATGTCCAAACCTTAAGTGCCATAACCAAGCCTTGTCTTTGACAATAGCATTCAAGCATTTTGTAGCATCATGTTGAATATTCAAAGAAAACATTCTGGTCGTGGACATTTTCACATTAGCAATCAAATTACCACAATCATCTTTAATAGTAAGGTAGAGATTTTTCAAGCTAATATCATAACCCTTCTCTAAAAGTTAGCCCAAACTTAAAATATTATTCTTCATATTCAGAACATAATAAACATCTGAAATAAAATCATGATTTCCATTCTTGAGTTTAATTAGAATTTTACCTTTTCCTTTCATCGGAATTTTGGAGGGGTCACCAAATGTAACACGGCCTTGCATCGCTTCATCAAGTTCTACAAACATATGCTTCTTGCCATGCATGTGATTGCTAGCCCTGGTATCAAGAAACCACACATTGCTTTGATTATTTTCAAACCTATTATAAGCTAGCAACAAAGTAGGCCCCACTTCATTGCTCTCTTTGTCAACATAGTTCACTTGCTCACCAATTTCATTGCTTGAATTTGCTCTACATTCATAGCTATAGTGCCCAAAGTTGTGACAATTGTAGCATTCCACATTTCTCTTGTCGTAGCCATGCCTACTGAATGAACAGCTGTAATTTCTTCCTCTTGTTTCTCTTCATTTTCCTCTTGGATCATATGAATTTTGGCCTCTTCTACCTCCGCTAGTGTTTATTCTACCTCTACCTCTACCTCTACTTCCACAACCTCTACCATGGCTCTTATAGCCTCTTCTACGATTTCCATAGCCTCTACCATAACCTTTATAGCCTCTTCCTCTTCTTCTTTGAGATCTCCCGCCTTGCTCTTTTTTTACCTTGAAAGAAAACTTGGATTTGAGAGCTTGCTCAAGGGAACTAGAGGCTTTCTTATTTATCCTTTGCTCATGTATTTCAAGTGTGGCCATTAATTGATCTACTGTCATGATACTAAGATCCTTCAATTCTTCAATGGTAACAACCACATGCTCAAATTTGGAACTTAGTGACCGTAGAATTGTCTCTATCACACGCACATCATCAAGATTTTCACCATACCTTCTAATTTGATTTATCATACCCAAAGTTCTTGTAAAGTAATCTAAAACTGACTCATTTTCATTCATATTCAGTGACTCAAATTCAGCCCTTAAAACTTGAAGCCGCACTCGTACCGTTTTATCAATGTCTTTATGTGAATTCCTAAGAATTTCCCAAGCTTCTTTAGAAGTAATGGCGGAGGAGACCTTCTCAAAAGTTGATTCATCAATGCATTGGTAGAGTAGAAACAATGCTTTCTTGTCTCTTTTTCTACAACATTTTAGTGCATTCTTCTGATTTTCTGACAACTTGTCTTCATCTTCTTATGAGTTGGGTTCTTCATACATTTTTTTCATTTAAATCCCAAAAATCTTGAGAGGCCAATAATACTCTCATTTGGATACTCCATTTCTCATAATTGTCTTTACCTAATCTAGGAAATTGGGGTTAAAAGAAATTGGTAGTAAAATTCATCACAACTTAAGCAACAACGAACATCAACACAAGCCCTAATTTCACTATAGTATTCAAGCAACACACCCAAGGCTTTGATACAAAATTTGTTGGGGAAATTTGGGAATTAATTACATGCACAATATCATTAAAAAAAAAGAGCCATGAATAGACCAAAATAGAGCACAAACACAGCTATCAACAATCTGAATTTTTCTACACATAGATTTTCAGCGTCAAGCAAACAACTTTCAACACAAATAATCAAAAAATAAAAACACCAATAAACACTTATTTGGGCATAAAAAATCTACACTTTTTTTCACTAAAAATCAACTTTACAAAGCTTTCTCCTCCACCTTGTACATAGCAACACACACACACACACACACACACACACACACACAAAAACCCATTTTTTCTCACGTTTTTTCTCCTCTCTTGCAGAGAGTTTGTCTTTGTTTTTTCTATTCAAAAAACGAACTGATGTGTTCACTTTTTAGCCACATAATTTCATCTATGAAATGTTCTAGAAGCACATTTTACTTACAAGTACAAAAATATAATAATTTTACAAAAAAGACCCAATACACATGTAACCAAACACCCTAAAATGGGTTTACAATGTCTAACAGTTATCGAGTTCGAAGAGAACCGATCGCTACTAAATCTCTCTCTCTTTCTCTCTCTCTATATATATAGCTCATGAATGTGCTTCATTGATTACTTCTATCCTTTCTTGCACATCCACTACTAATCTAGGGCTTCACTTATCCACACATTGCACAGGCCATTATCACAGTTCAAGGGGGTAAATTTACTATCATTACTGTTTTATTCAAGTTAGTTGATAATTTGTTTGGTTTCCAAGAAAACCGAAGAAAAGCAAAGACATTGAAAATTATGATGGATATATATATTTGGGTTCAACTAAACAAGAATTGCCAAACCAAAAATTTTAAATTTTCCTTTTCATTTTCTTTCTTTTTCTTGCCAACTAATCAATGATTTGTTCTCTATAAACCCAAAAAATCCAAGAGGACCAAGAAATCTCATAGGTCTTCCAAGCACCATACTAATAAAGGTTTATTTATTTATTTTATTTTTTCTTGGCTTAGATCTATTTGTTGTTGTTTAATTTTTTTTTTCTTCGCTTAGATCTTGGTAAAGGGGTTTAATAGATCAAATATTGAACAAGGGCTTTTTTATCTTATCAAAATTTCATATCCGAACAAATATATATATATACATTGGTGGTGGTGGTGTTGTTGTTGATGAAACAAACGTTTTTGTTTTTGTTTTTGTTTTTTTGTTGAACAGATAAGGATGAAAGAGACCAAAGATTTTAGTAGAGAGAAAAAAAATTACAACATATAGGGTTTGGTTTGGGTTGTAGCAGATATGTGTAAGTATATGTATGTATATCTGTGAGTGTATGTATGTATATTTGTGAGTGTGTGTATGTATGAGACAAGTCTAGAAAAAAATTGATGTTGATGATTATGATTTTAGGAAAAAATAAATAAATAAACAAATAAATAAAATTTAACGGAAAAAATGAACAGATAGTCAAAAATATTAAACAGATAGATATAAAATTGAACAGATAAATAGAGTTTAGGAAAAAAATTGAACAAATAGATAGAATTTAGTAGAAAAATTGAACAAATAGTCAAAATTTAAACAAGTAGATATAAATTTGAATAGATAGACACAAAAATTTAATAGAGAGATATAAATTTGAACAGATCAACGAAAAGTCGAACAGATAGTCAACAGATAAAAAAAAGTCGAGTAGAATTGGAAAAAAAATATCTTATAGAATTTCTCACCAAATTATTTCACAAAGTGTAGACTTTTCACTAATAAAAAATATTCACTAGACCCAATACTTTAAACCCTTTTTAGATTGAATTTATCACCAATTTATCCAAAAATAAATTATACTTATTTGGGTTATGCTACTAAGGGGTGATCAAGGCTAAAATAGCCAATAAAATAAAATACTTCATCACATTACTCTCTTTACTTTTTTGCACTTCTTTTTATAAAAAGTCAAATAGCCAACTAAAATAGTCCATTCCCAAACAAGGCCTTAGACTCGAAAATTAGACTCACTCACTACAACATATAAGTGTTTTAGAAACTAAAATTTTTATTCTCTAAAAATATAAATTTTGTTGTAAAAAATATTTAGAGACTAATTTCAGTTGTTGAGAGAACAATCACTAAAAAGTTGTCCCAAAAAAAAAAAAAAAAAAAAAAAAAAAAAAGGAGTTTTAGGGAATTTTTTTTGAAATTACACTACATGTATGATCTTAGTTCTCTCAGTTGGTGTTTCAAGAACCGATCTCGACCGTCCAATATGTTGAATTGTTGTTCCGGCTGAATTGCTCTGAGTCCAACAAGGATTGCATGATCTCGAGAACCATCATAACATGTTGTGAAGGTGAATCAATGTAATCACTTGGACAGCGACCTCTCACAACGGAAACAGATGATTTGTACGTAAATTATTTAAAAATAAATAAAATTGATTGCATAGCTGTAATCATATGATATTGAATTATTTTTTTAATAACGTATAGTTATTTATTTATTTATTTTGATTTATTTTTATAAAGGTAAATATAAATAAAATAAAATTATGTGATCAAGATTATTAAATCAGTCATGATACATCTCTCTAAAAAGGGTGCACTAATGAAAATTCAAAAAAAAAAGAGAAGGCAGATACAACCATCACATCACGGGGGGCAACTCATTAGAGCTCCTCCTAAAGCTCTATATTTAGAGCTCCCAAGTATTTTTGTTATTAAATTAATTTAATTTTTTTATGAATAATTTACGCAAAAAAAGGTTATAAAACAAATAAGTCAAATTATCAACCGAAGAGCAATGACAGGCCCACAAACATAACAAAAATGACAGGTAGAAAAAGTGATAAGAGAGAATCTTTTCTATTGTTAGAAATGTTTCATGGAGTCTTAATTTTCATCATTGTCAATGAATACATATTAGAATAGTGATATCTTATGGCTAATGTAACGAGGGTTTTATTTTATTCAAGTCTCTGCCAAACAACAGAGACATGGAGGCAAGGAACACTCTGTTTGCAAATGGCAGAACTTAGAGGTGGGTTTTATTAGGAACAAAACTCAGTTTTTAAGAATGATGGGGCATTTTGGCCAAAAGTGGAGACAAGGAGATTGGGGTCGCAAGTCATGCAAGCATTTGAATTTCCAGAAAAGAGTTTCATGTCAACAATGTAAGGAACCAAAGAAGTGGCAAGAGTTGCGGCTGTGAAGTTATGGTGAAATGTCTAGAACTAGAGGTTTTGGGTTCGGTGGAAGTGGTAGGAGCAGTAGATACGGATGGAAATTGGGCGATTGGATTTGCTCTAGATCAGATCTGGTTGCAGCGAGTTCAATTTTGCTTGGCGATGTTAGAACCTTATGGTCCTTTCTGTAAATGTGTGTGCAAAATAAAGGGAAATTCTATTTTCACGTAGATGCTTACCTCAGTACATATTATTTCTCAATACGCACACTCAGTAATTTGGTTTTTAATTATTCTTCTCATTCTACATACTTGTTATTCCAATTATATCCTAACTCATATTCTTATACGCACTACCTAAACCCTTCTTCCACACACCTTTGCCCCTTTCACCCATTTCAACACAACTATGAACGACGGTTTAAAATCAAAGATTACCCAGATAGGTTGTTTCAATTAAGAAGTAGATTTTTGCAGGAAAATTGAAGGATTTAATGATATTTACAGGATTTAAAGTAACGATATTAGCAAGATTTAAATAAATTCACATCGTTTCCATGAATCACAATCTCTAATTTTTCTACTATTTTCTCGAAAAATATAGACGGCAGCCATGACAAGGAAAACGAGAGAGAGAGAGAGAGAGAGAGAGAGAGAGAGAGAGAGAGAGAGAGTGTGTGTGTATATTTTTGACTGCCTTTAAGACTTGGGCACCTCACGTTGAACACTCGATGATGAATTATTACGCTATACTATCGTTCAATTTCTTTAGCAAAAGGCTTCAGTTTTCAAGTTTCAGAACCTAAACCTTGCGCCCCCTTCTGAACCAAAACTTAATTTTTTCTAACCTAACCACCCAGAGACCTGTTGGCTAACA
>CM069913.1:31124470-31395470 GCA_036172215.1 Camellia granthamiana | reverse complement strand
CTAAGGCGTGAAATGGCATACGCAATGCAATTTGGAGTTATACCAACATGAGAGAACCTCAGCCACACTCACATAAGAAGCCGTGAGATGAAAAAGAGATGCCTCGAAATGCGTGCACACGAGCACGCAAAGCGAGGAAATGGCATACGCAATGCCGTGAGATGAAAATGGCATACAGAATGCAAAATGGACTTACACTAACATGAGTGGACCTCAGCCACACTCACATAAGAGGCCGATGGATGAAAATGAGATGCATCGAAATGCGTGCACACGGGCACGCAAACCGAGGCAATGGCCCTAAGGCATGAAATGGTATGGAAATATGATAGGCAAACATGCAAATGAATTTCAGCAGTAAAATGTGGGGGAAAACAGTCCCGAAATGAGGCGAAATGGCACCAAATGCAAGGAATGGTCCCGAAATGCGAAATTAGGCACCCGAAATGGCCTATAGCTATGCAATGCATGCACAATATGGACATGGAATGAAAATACAGTAGCAAGGCGGCCCCAAGACAAGAATTTTTACAGTAGAAAACATGGCCAAACAGCAATCACAAATAGGGCCAAAACAGCATGCAAAAATGGCATCGCAAGAGGGGTATTAAAGCAAGTGATAAATGTAAAGCCCAAACAAGAAAATGCCCTTCTACAGAACTGAAGAGGGACTAAAAATATGAACATTTACAGTATATGAAAACCCCTAAATCAGTATGCAAATATGCTAGAAATGCCATGCAAGATTGAGGCCATAAGGGGGCATAACATGAAGTAGGCCAAACATTCATCAAACCAGCAAATACCCTTAATGAAACATGTTAAGAAGGTCAAAAAATGACCACTTTCAGTTCTGATCATGGTCCAAAAACTGAAGCAAAATGGGCTAGCAAAGCATGCAAAAAACAGGGGTAAAACATGGATTCAAAGCAAGTGACACATGGAGTATGAAAACAGTGTTGAGCCCTTCTTCAATGTTGAAGAGAGGCTCAACATAAGCACAATCTCAGTTCATGAAATGCTCCAAAACAGATCACACGTAGGCCAAACAAATCATGCAAATTTACGGTAAATAGGAGAGATTATGAAGTAAGTGCAAGATAGGGGGCCCAAACAGGATTGACCCCTTCTTCAATGTTGAAGAGGGACTTAAAATAGGCCCACTTACAGTTTACATTATGCTCGAAAACAGATCACTCGTAGGCTAGAAATTTCATGCAAAATAATGGCATACAAGATGATATTGAGGCAAGTGGTAGTAGAAAGTCCCAAACAAGGTTGAGCCCTTCTCCAATGTTGAAGAGGTACTCAAAATATGCCTATCTTCAGTTAGGGTCGGAGCCCAAAACAGTAAGCAAGAAGGCTAGAAAAGTGATACAAAAATGTGCTACAAAAGAGGGAAAATGGCTTACCCTTGAAGACCAATACTTTTGTTGCTTCTTGGCTTGAGTTGGTGGCTTCTTAGCTGCTGGAAAACCTTCCCTTGCTGCTGGAAATGGAGTGGTGGTGGTGGTGCTTGGTAATGATCAAGAAATGGCACCAAACTTGAGAAGAATGAGAGAGATAGAGATGGATATGTATGTGTATGCTCCAAGAAGTTTTTTCAACCCTAGGGACAGAGCTGGGAGGCTCCTTATATGGACCAAGAGAGGGGTGTAAAGGTGGAGGGAAATGCACCCAAGTGCTTCCCTCCAAAATATCCCCTGGATACAAAGATCTTTGGGGACAAACAGCTATACAGCTGTAAAGTATGCACTGAGGGGAGTATGGCCGGCTAGGTACTTTTGCTACAGGTGGCCGGCCGGCCACCCCCTATGGCCAGTCGGCTAGGGTTCAAAAGGTTCAAATTGATTTAATGGCCGGCCACCAGATATTGGTGTCCTCCCAGGTCCCCTCAACACAACCATGTGGTTCAAATTTGGAAAATGTAAAACATGAGAGAGAACAAGCCACTTTTAGGAGGGGTTCAAAAGGTTCAATTGGAGTTACTGGCCGGCCATATGTTTTTAGGGTCCTCCCATGTGTGTACAACACAAATATGTGGTTTGGGCTTGAAGAAAATGACCCTAGGGTGTTCAACATTAGCCCGGAAGTGAGAAAAACGGGCGCCGGAGGGCGAAAATGGAATATAACTGGTTGCTGAGGTAATTACTAGCCTCCCACCCTCCAGTGACCTTCCTGGTGATAAAACAAAGGTACCTGCGAAAAACGAACAAAAATCGGTGCGAAACGAATGCTCGGGGGCCAAAACACGCAGTTCGGGGTCCCGAAAATAGGCCGTTAAGCACCGAAAGTGGCGTTTGGCCACGAAGTGGGTATCTAAGACCCCAGTGTCCCTCGAAAGGGAGTAAATGAGATACATGCCAAGAACCGGAGGAATCGGAGATGGTTAGGCTGTCCCGAACCGAGGCACACGGCCTGACGGCTCCAAAAATCGGGAACCGGGCTCCGAAATGGGCAAAATGGCCTACGGCCACGAAATGTAGCCCACGGCTACTGAGAGATGGTCTACTGGACCTCTCCCCTCCTCAGGAAGAGAAAACAGGAAAAACCGAGCCTGGTTCGCAAATCGAGGCAAGGCACAGAAGAGGGTTCGGAAGTCCAGAGGCAGGGCTCACGGCCGCGACTCTGAGACTTCTGAACGAGCACAATATGCAACATCACCGAGCGCTCAATCGGTGACGTCTAAGTCTTAAGGTTGGTCAAAAATGGGGTGTCTACAACTGCGCATACCATCAGCAAACTGGTCATACTACCGACAACTGCTTCCGTCTTCGCCATGAAGTACAGGATCTGTTTGACAATGGGGTTGTCCTCCCGCCAAGCTCTGCAAAGTCTATCGGCACTGGATCGGTGAACTTAAGGGATAATGTGATGTGATTGGGGGGATGAACCACCTGCGGGCGGCACTCAGATTACTCCAGCTGTGGTGGATGGCATACACTGTTTTGAGCATTCGCGAATGCCAGTTTTTGTGTTTTCTGACTTGGGTGTTGGGTCAGTTTTGTTTTGAGTCTGTCCTTTTGTTTTGAGTCAGTCTTTTTGTTTTGGGTCTGTCTTGTTGTATCGAGTCAATCCTGTTGTATAGGAGTCGGGTGATTCCGGGGGTGTTACCTCGAGCGTCACCATTTTGTTTCGCTTTTGTCTTTTCGTTTTGTTTTGAGTCTGTTTCTGCCAGGGAGCCAGTTATGCCAACAGATTTTGAATGAAATAGCAGTGATTTCCACGCTCTCGTATTTGCTTCTACCGTGTGCTAGTTGTGCTGGGATTTGAATGAAATGGCAGTGCATGCCACCTGCTTTCTTGTGCCTTGAAGTCATTGTATTGACCTAAGTTTTTCAAAACCTTTTTGAACACTGCGGTGAAAACAAAGAGGGAGGAATTCCTCGGGATTTGCAAAACTTTGATCAAACTGAGAGAAAGAGAGGCGTGCTAAGTCCTTAATGAATGAAATCATGCTTGTTAGTGTGAGTACTGAGAAAGACCCTAGCTTTGATCCAGATTGGTCCTACACTGTCTTCAGCGCAAGCGATTTGTCGCTTTCTTAAAAACTTTCAAAAATTGTTTTGCGCGGTCCTGCGAAGACATGTGTAGAATCGCTCTTGAGATTATGCAGCTTAGGATCGCTCTCGGCCTCGAGACTCAACCCCTTTGCTTTCAAACCTTGAACTTGGATTAAGAACGTTCAAAGGACAATCATGATGTGAGGCCTGTGTGGCCAGATTTGAAGCAGCCCTCGAACAAGAGGCACCAAAGTCAGATCAAGAGGATCAGATGTCATCAAAAGAAGCTCGCAAAGCCAAATCAGAAATACCCCTCGAACTAGGGGCAAAAATGTCCGATGTACTCGAAGAGCCGAAGATGGATCCTTCTGCAAATCGATACAACAGCCACTCTCCTGGATACAGATGACTTCGGGACCTCAAACCATTCGACATGGACAAAGTTACACTTTTACCCTTTGAGAGGCTCACTGGGCCGAAAACCCGGAAGGGCGGCCCAGGCAAAAGTTAGAGCAAGAAAAGAAAAAAAAAGAACAAAAAAAAATAATACAAAAAAATACAAAAAAGAAAAAAAAGAAGGAAGAACAAAAAAGAAAAACAAAAAAAAAAAGAGAAAGAAATGAAAAGAATTGAAAAGAAAAGAAAAACAAAGCTCGCAAGGTTGAAAACTTGCAACAGGCGCCTTGGTAAAAGTTAGAGCATAAAAAGGAGAGGTTAAATACCCAAGTGTACCTTAACCCCGAACTACGTAAGGCTTGATTCCCATTTTTGGGATACGTAGGCAACTTCATTCTGAAGTCCAGCCCCAAACACTTCCAAATCAATCGTGTCCATGTAATGGTTTTGATCATCTTTGCCTTCTCTGTATCCGAGAGTTCGTTTGTAATCGTCGCTGTGAGGACTGACTACAATGCGCTGCGGTGCTATCCAAACAAGGGGCAACTTTCCGTTACCATTCAAAACGCCGCAGTGTCATTTCAAACAAGGGGCAACTTTCCGTTGCCATGCAGTGTCCTTCAGACAAGGGGCAATTTTCCATTGCTATGGATCTGAGGTTGTGCATCTCAAGAGTAGGTTCCCTACTCGCTGAGCAAGTGGCCGTTTGCAAAAATAGTTTTTGAGAATTTTTACTGAAGTTGACTAATCTTCTCGAAAAGTACTCCATTTTTCAAAACTGGACCATTTCTTGGACCCAAAAAAGGAAAATTTTCAGTGCTCATAGCCTGACTTGCATGATTTCAAATCAAAAATTGAACACGCATGTTAATCTAACTCTCATGTTGGTCAAAATTGTTTTAGTAGAAAGCAAAAACAAAAAATGGTCAAAATAATGAACTAGGGGCACAGTTGAGTCTGGCTTCCTGTCTTTTCTCTATTGTCAATGCATTTGCCAGAAAGGGCACTCTACTTGCCAAGAAGGGCATCATACCTGCCGGAAAAGGGCACCACTGAAGCTAACCGCAAAAGGGCTGAAAGCTCTCTCATCCTCCACGCAACGAGGTATCAAGCCAAGTGCGAAGCACGAACTGGAATGGGGCAAGATATTCCACTCCATCATCTGGACAGATTTGATCACGTCCAAACTCCCCAGCAAAGCATCATCAACCGATGTTAGTTGCAGATTTGCTACACACCCAGTTGTAGCGCAACCCTTCTATGGGAAGAATTCACTAGCTGCATGCAGAAGAAGAAGAATCTAGCAGAATGCTAGGGGCACGAGCCCACAACTTGCTGTTTATCCATCAACCACCCAGGGGAGGGATGAAAAATGAGAGATTGAAGAATAGAGAGATGTGCGATGTGAGAAAAAGTGAGCAAAAGGGTTTTGAGAGAAAAAGCAAGATTGAGTGCCAGAGTGATGTGAGAATCACAAATGAGAAAGGGTGGGAAACACTACCCGGTGAAACAGGCTCCCTGTGCACGTCTGAGTGTCGTGTCTTTTGTTTTATCTCGATTCTTATTTTGAGTCGTTTCGAGTGTTACTCGATGTGTCTAGGTTGTGTGCCTTTTATTTCCTTGTTGAGTCGTTTTGCTGTGTTCAGTCGTAGGCTCAATACCTAGTCGAAAACTCATCTCTCAATTTCAAAAATAAAATCGTTTTGTGCTCCGAGTGCCGTGCCGTTCTCCACATTTGTGCAAAACAGGATTGGTTCTTTCAAAAAGCCACAGGGTCCACCCCCGATAAGTGTGAACAGTAGAACAAGGGCCTATCTGAAGCTATTTAGGTTCCAGACTGCAAAGCAAAAGAAAAGAGAGAAAATTTGGAGCATCTTAGCATGTTTCAACTTTAGCAAAATCCAAGACTGCATTCCAGGTGCATCTTCTCAGGCCTCGCCATTTCTCTGGAGTATGAGTGTGTCTCGACCCCAAGTGTAAGCCTGCTTCAAGTCAGAATGGCAGTCCAAGCAGCACCAGAGGGTTTCACATGCAGATGTTACCTCTCGCCAATGTGAACATGGTGTGCCCTTTTTGAGCTGAGAGAGTTGCGAAGTCCTCTAAGAGGCAAATCAGAGGCACCAGAGTACATATTTGATGCTCCTCTATTACATAGAATGTGAACTTTCATATACACTGTTGTTGCATGCGTGCCGCGCATCGTTATGATTCATGCATAGAATATGCTTGCTTTCAAAATTGCATAGAATATGCTTCCATACTTGCATAGAAGATGCATTTTATCACACTATCTTGTGCATTTCAAATCCATCGCACTGTTTTGTGCAGTTTATCATTCGCGCTATTTTGCGCACCGCATCGCACTGTTTTGTGCAGTTTATCATTCGCGCTATTTTGCGCACCGCATCACACTGTTTTGTGCAGTTTATCATTCGCGCTATTTTGCGCACCGCATCGCACTGTTTTGTGCAGTTTATCATTCGCGCTATTTTGCGCACCTCAATCGCACTGTTTTGTGCAGTTCATCATTCGCGCTATTTTGCGCACCTCAATCGCACTGTTTTGCGCAGCCCATCATTCGCGCTATTTTGTGCACCTCAATCGCACTGTTTTGCGCAGCCCATCATTCGCGCTATTTTGCGCACCGCATCACACTATTTCGTGCAATTTATCATTCGCACTATTTTGCGCACCTCAATCGCACTGTTTTGTGCTTTGCATATCACATCGTACTATCTTGTGCATTTCAAATCAATTGCGCTATTTAGCGTATCGCACTATTTTGTGCATTGTATCATTCGCGCTATCTTGCGCATCCTACCTGCACTTGTTAGTGCATTACATTTCACTCGCGCTATCTTGCGCATCGCACTATTTTGTGCACATTACTCGCATTGTGTATGCATTTCATCGCGCTATCTTGCGCACCTTACTTGTATCACACTGCTTTATGCATTCACCCTATTCGCACTGTGTTATGCACCTCTAGCTCGTGCTGTCTTGTGCACTCTCTGGTCTAGGAGACCTTAAATCCTTCGGTCTAAGGAGACCTTAAATCCTGCATCATCATTCGCGCTATTTTGCGCATCGTACTTGCATTTTACTTGCATTTATTCGCACCGTCTCGTGCACTTTCCGGTCTAGGAGACCTTAAATCCTCTAAAGGTGCAATTCCTTTGGTGTTTGTCGTGCCCGAACGACTTCTGGTGGTCTGGTATAGCCACTTGCCTGTGTTTGTGGTGAGTTCCTAGGAGACCAACTGAGACGGTGGAAACTAGAGTTCGAATGGCTCATGCCTAGAACACAAAGGTTCGGGATTTCCGAGACTAAAGTCTGGTTTAAATACCCAGGGGTATATCCTCGGCTTGAAATCTGTATGGCAGCCCCATAGATTGAGATAGCATGAGTATGCACCTCAATTCTGGATACCGAATCAACCTAGTCTGTCACCCTGTTGGAGAATAGGGAAAGCTGCGACCATAGTCAGGGAGAAAAGTAGTACCTGCAGTTCAACCGAGAAGAAAGGGAAGACTCCCACATCAGCATGAGGTAGGACATTGCTGAAGTAAGTCATTGCCAATTGCCCCTGCAAGGTACCTTTACCTCTTAGCTATTACATTGCATTTTAGCCACTACATTACAGTGCATTGCATGAATCCTCAATTTTCAAACTGGCTTCGCGTAGCGTATAAGTCCAACTTTCAAACCGGCTTCGCGTAGCGTATAAGTCCAATTATCAAAATCTTTCTGCATATCATTTTGTATCCTGCCCTTGAACTATGCTGGTTTGATTCCTTGCAAAAGGATACGTAGGCAGCCTGCGGGCACAACCATTTATTTATCTATATTTTGTTTGTTCGTCCGAGTCTTCGGCCTTGTCAAAAATGGGTCGTCTCTGGGCTTTGACATTCACTCCCGTCACTTCTTGACTTCCGAGTTCTGTCAAAGAGGGGCAACTGTAGACACCCCATTTTTGACCGACCTTAAGACTCAGACGTCACCGATTGAGCGCTCGGTGATGTTGCATATTGTGCTCGTTCAGAAGTCCCAGAGTCTCGGCCGTGAGCCCTGCCTCCGGACTTCCGAACCCTTTTCTGTACTTTGCCTTGGTTCGCGAACCAGGCTCGGTTTTCTCTGTTTTTGTTCCTGAAGGGAGGAAGAGGTCCCGTAGACCATCTCTCAGTGGCCGTGGGCTACGTTTAGTGGCCGTAGGCCATTTTGCCCATTTCGGAGCCCGGTTCCCGGTTTTCAGAGCTGTCAGGCCATGTGCCTCGGTCGGGACCGCCTAACCATCTCCGATTGCTCTGATTTTTGGCATGCATCTTATTTTCTCCCTTTTGAGGGACACTGGGGTCCGAGGGACCGACTTCGTGGTCAAACACCACTCCCGGTGCCCAACAGCCTATTTTCGGGACCCCGAACTGCGTGTTTTGGCCCCCAAGCCTTCATTTTGCATCGGTTTGGGCTCATTTTTGGTGGAGGCCTTATTTTCATGGTTAGGAAGCTTGTAGGAGGGTGGGAGGCCAGCAATTGTTTTGACAACCAATTTTTTGTTTGGTCAAAAGTGGTTCAGCATGAATCCGGGAAGGAGAAAAGTCTGCGCGGCTTCACCGAAACGGGCGTAACTCTTTGCACAAGAGGAATTAAAATATGAGGCCACCACCATTTAAAAGCTTACTTCCGGGGCTTCATTTTTCACTCAAGAATCTCCTAAGTCCAAATCCGGGGGGAGGAGATATGGTTGGTTGAAGTCTAGTTAGACCGAATCTACGCGGCTTTACGAAAACTGGCATAACTTTTTCTACAGGAGGAATTTTAATGCAAGGTTTGCGGCATTGGAAAGCTAACTTCAAGGGTTACATGGCCGACTAGTTTTATGGCTTGGACCTTTTGACCCTGGCCGGCCGGCCACCTTTTCAAGCCGGCCGGCCACTTACCAAAAAATGACTTTTTTTTCCTTTTTTAACTAGCCGGCCATTTTCCTCTCCCTTAGTGTATTCCAGCTGTGCCAGCTGGTTGCCAATTGGACCATCCTCCATGCACGTGTATGGAGGATTAGAGAGGTCCCCTAGATATTTTTCATGCCTCTCCTCTATAAAGGAGAGGCTTGGCTTCTTGGCTAAAGGTTAGACATTTGTTAGACACATTTGAGAGAGAGCTATACCTTCCACCTCCCATTTCTCTCCATTTCCAAGCTCCAAAGTCATTTTTCTTGTACCATTTTCTACATCAACCCCTAGCACAAGACCCCCACACTCCATTCCAACACTTGGAGCTATTTTTTCAGAGGCAAAGAGCATCCAAACTTGGTCCAAAAGGCTGTCAAGACTTGTCTACAAGGGTAAGTTGCCATCTCTCTCTTTTGTAGCATTTTCTTGCCTCATTTCTTAAGCCTATTTGCTCACTGTTTTAGGCTCCGACCCAAACTGAAAGGGTCACTCTTTTGAGCTATTCTTCATGTTTGTTGAGGGTTCAACCCTATTCGAGATCACCATCTTGTACTTGCTTCAATATCATCTTATATGTCACATTTTTGCATGAAATTTCTAGCCTATGAGTGATCTGTTTTCGAGCATAATGTAAACTGTAAGTGGGCCTATTTTGAGCCCCTCTTCAACATTGAAGAAGGGCTAAACCTTGTTTGGGCTCCCTATCTTGCACTTACTTCATAATCTCTCCTATTTACCGTAAATTTGCATGATTTGTTTGGCCTATATGTAAATTGTTTTGGAGCATGTCATGAACTGTGAGTAAGCTTATTTTGTGTCTCTCTACAACATTGTAGAAGGGATAAACCCTGTTGGGGGCCTCCATGTTGTACCTACCATTATACCCCTCTTGTGGCCTATTTCTTGCATGGCATTTTGAGCACATTTGTATACTGATTTTGGGGCTTTCATAAACTGTAAATGTTCATATTTTGGTCCCTCTTCAGTGTTGTAGAAGAGTATTTTGTTGTTTGGGCTTTGCATTTACCATCTACTTCAATACCCCTCTCTTGGCCCCTATTTTTGCATGCCATTGTTGTCCTATCTATGCTTACTGTTTGGCCATGTTTTAGACTGGAAAATGCTTGTTTTGGGGCTGCCTTGCTACTATATTTTCATTCCATGTCCATATTGTGCATGCATTGCATAGCTATAGGCCATTTCAGGTGCCTAAATTCGCATTTCGGGACCATTCCTTGCATTTGGTGTCATTTCGCCATCTTTCGGGACTGTTTTCCCCCATATTTCAGCGCTGAAATTCCATTGGCATGTTTGCATATCATTTTCCATGTCATTTCATGTCTTAATGTCATTGCCTCGGTTTGCGTGCCCGTGTGCACGCATTTCGAGGCACTTCACTTTTATCCGACGGCCTCTTATGTGAGTGTGGCTGAGGTCCACTCATGTTAGTGTAAGTCCATTTTGCATTGTTTATGTCATTTTAGCATCATTGCATCGTGTATGCCATTGCTTCGGTTTGCGTGCCCATATGCACGCATTTCGAGGCATCTCATTTTTCATCTGATGGCCTCCTATGTGAGTGTGACTGAGGTTCACTCGTGTTGGTGTAAGCCCATACGGCATTGCGTATGCCATTTCCTCGCTTTGCGTGCCCGTGTGCACGCATTTCGAGGCATCTCTTTTTCATCTCACGGCTTCTTATGTGAGTGTGGCTGAGGCTCTCTCATGTTGGTATAAGTCCATTTTGCATTGCGTATGCCATTTCATGCCTTAGGATCATTTCCTTGGTGTGCGTGCACGTGTGCACGTATTTCGAGGCATTTTATTTTCATAGCATTGCGTATGTTAGGATTGCATATTAGCTGCATTTCATGCATATCATGCATATTGCATCGTGTTCGGGATAGGAGTTAGCCTGGGCACGGGAAACGAGACGCGTTTCGTACTCCGAGTAACGGAATGTGTCTCAATTCCCAAGTCACCGACACTCCAGATTATCCGTGATGGAGTTAGGTTTTGTTGTAGCATTCATATGCATTCATTCTATATTGAGTTGTGCAATTCGGCTCCTCGGCCATCATGCATCGAGATGCGTGATTGGTGGCACGAGGATCGAGGCATGCATATATTTGTGAAATACATTGCTATGCCCCTTTCCTGCTCTCTGTTGCAGCATATCCAGAACCAGCGGTCTTCCGAAGGTTGGCGCGCTTTTCGAGAAACATTGCAAAACAGAGGCTAATTGGGGCATCCCAGTGGATTTCCGCGCAAGGCAGCTCCAACGTACATCATTCATCAGAATCAAGGCAGCCCCTGGCTTGCATGCCAGTTTTACATTTTTCTTATTTAATTTGTTAATTAATTAGGAATTTGTATATTATTTGGGACTGTAATATTTTGGACTGTATTATTCTTTCATTTGGGACTGTATATTTATTCGGACCCTCTGCGCAAGGGCATAATTGTAATAAGTGTGGGTGAGTGTGATGTATGTCTTCCAACCCCACGTCTTTCTTCCCTTTTATTTATCTGCTTATGATGGTTAGATATAGGGCATATTTCAATTAGCATACAGTATGATAGCATGTTTGCATCATTCATCTGTTTTGCATACACCGGGCTCGGCGCATCATACAAACTGCATTTGTATTTCAATTCCAAATTGAATACGTGTTAGTTGTAGCATTCCATATGCCATGTTTAGAATAGCCGAGCCTGCTATAATTGCACTTTTGCATGTGTTGCATTAGGCATTTCAGCATACTTAGGATCATGCATGATTTCTAATCAGCTTCTGTTTTGGCTTGGAGTACTCGGTGAGTTTTATGCTTTAGCACCCTTGCATGCGTGTGAGTGTTGCCATGAATAGCATGCTTGCCATGAGGCTATGTGCATATGTGATATAACTGCCTTGAATGCCTGTGGGTGGAGATTGAGTTATCTGAATTGGGACAATGCATTGACTGTGAGTCTTAAGCCCACTAGATTGTGGCAACACCATATTTTTCTAAGCCCACCTGAGGGTGGCAAAATCTGCATTTTAAGCCTACCTACGGGTAGCAAACCATTTTCAAACAAACAAACATGAAATGTTTTGTTCCAATTCAGGCGACTCAGTCTATACTTATATGCTGTGCGCATCACATAGTAACCTAGGCTAATAAACCGGAATAAGAACACACAATGTTTTCAAAAACAGATATCATGGTTAGTAGAGGCCGGTCTTTGACCGGGCGAGCGGGGGTGCTCACGAAGTGACCTTCCCCAATCGTACCCAAGTTCCCGAGCCGAGGCAACTTTGGTGATGACGGACACGTGGCCTTTGGCACCGAGTCAGGGTTTCCTAAATTTCCCATTAAAAAATATTTAGGTGGCGACTCTGTATCTGGCAAAGCAGTCCATATTTGGCACTTCTTTCAAAAAATCTGTTTTCAAAACGATTTGCCGGATTTGGACTCTTTGGTTCGAGATTTAGAACCGTGACAATCGAGTCCTTTGAACTGTAGTGACCCAATATCGAACGAGAACGGTGGGGGACTCGCACTCCTCGCCCCCGGGATGCGTTCGGGGGACGTCTACAGGAGAAAATTTAGAAGAACTAATCACAATAGTAAAAGAATGATGGAGAGAACAGTGTCAGAAAATAAATTTTATTAAGTAAACAAGCGTTTACAATTGTACCTTCGCACTTTCACAGCTCCGAAGGGGATTCTAGACTACCTTAGAACTACTCCTAAGAAACTGAAATTCAGTGTGGGGGAGTAAATGATTGGAAGGTAAAGAACTGGAAAATAAATAACTAGAAAGTAAAGAACTAGAAAAATGTAAAGTAAAATAAACTGGTTCCTGGATATCGTTTTGGGTCCTGTAAATGTAACCATCAATGGCTATTTATAGGAAAAAACTTCCGGCAATAACTACCCAATAACCACCTAAAACTACCCACTCTTCCACTTTCATTCCCACAATGCCACATATCCCTCCATGTCTTTTACTAAGTCACTTTGTCCATCATATTCTCCACATGTGTTTTGACTTCTTCTACCTTGACTTCCATGTTCCACCATGCAAGACCACTAACTTTGTAACTTCTTTTAACTCCTGATTGATCAAGAAAGTGTCACGTGTCCTGCAATAATAATAATAGTAATAATAATAATATTAGTATTTTGGTGTCAACATTACCTCCCACGACTCTTAAAAAATTATATTTCTTTGAATTTTTGAAGAGCTGAACCAAGCACAAAACTAATATAAGTAATAAAGTGCTTTGAATACCATAACAGCACCAATGAAGTGCTTCGAAAGAACACTACACTAAAGGCACATGCTTCGAATTCAATATGAGTGCTTCAAAGTAACCAATTTGAATCAAGAAGCACCAATTTGATTTGGACACAATACATACCAATCATGTTTGGTATGAGTCATGAGTAGAAGCTTTGTACTTTCTTAGGTGGCAAGTTCAAAATTTCAACATAAGACACCAATTTGTAATCAATGAATGCATGCACTCACTGTGTATGGTGTCCAAAAATCATGGCTAATACTTCAATGACATGGCAACACTACTATGTTCAATATAAAAAAAGCCTCTTCAAAGCTCTTTCAGAATCCTTAAAAGCTTCTCTGGCACCCTTTGAAGCTTACTAGAAGGTTCATTATAAAGAATGACATATTAAAATCTCCTTGGAGTTACTTCGAAGCTAATTCAGAATGCTTAGAAGCCACTCTGCAATGATTTGAAGTTTACTTGACAATAGCCATTATCATGGCAAAAAATTATGAGACGTCTCGAATTCTTGAAAAGTTGTAATTCCCATCCTCTAAAGGTATTACTAGAGGGCCAAAATCATCCTTTGAATGTTGAAAGTGCCGATAAAGGACTAATTACATCCTTGGAAATACTCGGCAAAGCTTTGAAGGTTCACAACCACCATTATTTTTTTCTTCGAAGATGTTGATGCCAGATGGAGTGCTTCGAAGCTAAAAAATTATGGCAAAAAGGGCTTTCGAAGCACACACGTTGACCAACAACTAAGCCAAAATAATAATTGTTTATATATCCACTTCGAAGACAATCTGGAGTATAAAAACGTCATGTCTAATACATAGCAAAGACCAGCTTTTGGTCAAGAATGATGGTTTTCACATTGCATGGTAAAAGACAACAAACATGTGAACTCATTGTGTTTTCTACAGAGCTTCGTCTTCCTTGACCAACTATAAATTTGTATTGGCCACTATTCACGTATAATCATGAAAATAACCAGGACCATTATTATTGGTCATTTTCATGCTTCTCATTGTGAAAATGTAGGAAAAAAAACTCAACAAATATATTTTCTAGACTTCAATATTTTGTTAACCATTTCATCAAAATTAAATTTTGATGTGAACAACAAATCCGAAATGGATTTTGAACAAAGAAGATAGTGGTATATGGTGGTTTTGGAAATTCAAATATTTTGAGATTTTCCACATCATCAAAAATTTTAATCCACTAACTGAAGGTTGCTCATCATTTTTAACCAAACTTGGTTTAAAAACATGTTTCCTAACAAACTTTTCATGACTTGGCTCTCTACAAATGGATGTATGAAACCGCAGAGCCATATATGAAATATCATTCTTACCTATGTTTGACTCAAAAACATGCTCTTTTATTATGTTAATTTCATAATTTGGCTCTTTAAAAACAGACTCTTGAACTCCCCGAGCAATTGATGAAGTTATTTTTTCACCAATTTCACTCATAAAGAACTTGAAAATATTTTGTAAAACCTCACAAAATTCAGTCATTAAAGACTTGACAAGAAGGGTTGATAACTTAGGTCTCCATTGGCAAATTCCCATATCAAGTTGATGAATTATTCCAATTAAATGGTGTATTTTTTCTTCTACCAAATAATATAATAATGAAATAACAACTTGAAAATTTTCTTCATCAAGAAAATGGATCTCTTCTTGAAGAACCAAAATTTTTCTTTCATGCCAATATATCTCATATTGATAAATTTGAATGGCAAAATCCAATTCGTTTGTCATTTCTTTTTCTATACCTTCTTCAAGGCACGCATTTTCTCCTTGTCATCTTCGTCTAGCCATTATAATGGTTGTTCCACTGGGTGTGCCAAAAATATATGTTGGCTTTTTTGGCTTTCGAAAGTTAAAAATATAATTTGAGCGTGCCAACAAGGACAAATAAGTCCTTACAGAAATAATAAATGCCAACCAATTAATCAGACAATTTCTTCGAAATTCTTTTAGTCTCAATGAAAAGAACTTTTACTGGTGGCTTGTTTTTAGGAGAAAATGTAGAAGAACTAATCACAATAGTAAAAGAAGGACGGAGAGAGAAGTATCAGAAAAATAAATTTCATTAAGTAAAGAAGCGTTTACAATTGTACATTCACATTTCCATAACTTTGAAGGGGATTACAGACTAACTTAGAACTACTCCTAAGAAACTGAAACTCAGTGTGGGAAAGTAAAGGACTGGAAGGTAAATAACTGAAAAGTAAAAAATTGAAAAAATGTAAGGTAAAATAGACTGGTTTCTAGATCTGGTTCTGGGTCCTGTAAATGTAGCCATAAATGGCTATTTATTGGACAAAAAAACTTCCAGCAATAATTATCCAATAACCACCTAAAACTACCCACTCTTCCACATTCATTCTCACAATGCCATATATCTCTCTATGTCTTCCACTAAGTTATTTTTTCCATCATATTCTTCACATATGCTTTAATTTCTTCCATATTGTCTTCCATGTTTCACCATGCAAGACCATTAACTTTCTCTTAACTCTTGATTGATCAAGAAAGTACCACGTGTCCTAGAATAATAATAATAGTAATAATAATAATAATAATAATATTGCTATTTTTGGTGTCAACAATTACTATATGGTTTTATTAATTAATAAAAATAAAATAAAATAGGGTTTGATAGTTGTGAGATCCAAAATAATCCTTCACATGGACTGTTGTTGAAATTCAACGAAGATAGTCCCACGAGCCTGAAAGAGATAAATATGGTTGATGCCACCTTTTTGGAGTTATTAGCCGGAGACACTTCAATGATGAAGTTAGAATCCATGAATGAAGAGTATAGATCAGGAATAGTAAAGATTGTTGTGTGTGGAGTGCAAGGACAAAAGGCCTACATTTTGTGTATGGGGTGTCCTCCTTTTATAGGGGATAGCAAATATTTGTTTAGGATATTTTATCCCATATAGCTAGGATATTTTTCTGGCCCCCACAATAGCCCCAAAACCTTCGCTTTTTTTGACAAAAGAAGTGGAAGTTGTTTGTTCTGAGTTCGTAGCATAGACAGATGCTAGATCTTTGATGGATAATGTGTAGTTGATGTAGGTCTTACTTCCGAACCACATTATCGAGCAATGTTGCTTGAATAAATATTAAATCCTCTAGAAAAAGCATTTTTAATACATATAAACGTGAACAAAACAAATGAACAAATGTACGTATGAATGAGTGCATGAATGTATGTATGTGTGAATGAATGCTTGCTTCGAATTCAGAGGCTTGGCATTTGACGTGCCGAGCACGGAGATTGCTCCAAAATATGGATGCTTTGTTGTGGTGCACCGTGCCGAGTGATGATTGCTCCAAAATATGGAAACTTTTGTTGGTGTCAGGAGGGAATCAATTGCAGACATTGCAAAGATAATAATTTGTGTCAATGATTGCATGTACCAAATAATGTAGATATATCAGCCACAAAAAAGTGGAAAGCTATAAAAGCTATAAAAAGGATGGCGCGCAAAAATATGATAAGAACTGTTGAATGTGTAGTATGAGTGTATTGCCCCAACATTGGCGTTTGCTTGGAGGTGTGTGAAAAGGAGCGGGAGGTTGTAACTCAAGTAATTTTCTTTGTGCATGTTGTGGAGACGCCGAATAGTG
This sequence comes from Camellia granthamiana, assembly GCA_036172215.1. Classification (NCBI taxonomy): domain Eukaryota; kingdom Viridiplantae; phylum Streptophyta; class Magnoliopsida; order Ericales; family Theaceae; genus Camellia; species Camellia granthamiana. The sequence goes on along the minus strand of CM069913.1, from coordinate 31,378,690 downwards.
TTTGTTAGCTGTGCCGAGCTGGGCTAGCACATTTGGGTTGTTGAAAGCTGGATTAGTAATTCATTTTTTATTGTGCCGAAAATATTTCCTTATACTGTTTGGTCTTCGACCTTATTTTGGCAACGCGGTCGGTTGGCTATTTGTTATTGCCGAATGATTTAATTAGAGTGGCATCGCTGAACTTCGGAGACGGAGGTGAACAGGTGAGTTGATGGACCAATGGTGACGCCAAGTAAAGTGGGTTCCCAAACTAGTTAAAGCAGTGGTGGCCAAGAGGTGCCGATGTACTAACTCTTGATCGGATTGGAACTCGGAGAGTGAATCGTTGCCGATCAATTCGCCACAATGGACTTATGTTTTCGGCGCATAACTGCTTGGAACTTGGGCTTCGGTTGGCATGCATTAAAAATCAGTTGCCGATCACACGTCTTGTTACTTGTCGAGAACCTTTCTTAGAGGAGCAAGACCCAATTTGTGATCCTTGAATTGGCCCTGTATATTGTTCTCAAGCCGTTTCATGCGGATGGTGGCGTCATCATAAGGATGACTACAGTGTTGCCGAACTGAAGTTAGGGTGAGTCGACTATGCTTAAGTGAAATATTATTCTCGGTGGCAAAATTGTATATGCTTCATCATCTCTAGTTGGTCGAGTGCCATGAGACCATGTAATCTTATACTGCCATGAGGTGAAGGCATGTTGTATATTGCCAAGCATTTCGTTGCCGAGATGTATGGAACATAAATGGAGCGTCGTTACTGAGGCAGCCTTTTATGCAAAATTGTTAACGAAGCGCATAGCTTGATATAAACAATACAGCTACATATATATATATATATATACGTATGGCTGTCGAATTGATTGTATCCACTAGAGTGCCCCACAGGAAGGTAGGTGATAACGATTGTTGCCCTAGAAACAATACAGACACTTGCCGGCAACTCGTCTTAGATTTTGATGTGTCGAAACCTACGATCGGCAACCTCTTTTTGTCGTGCTGATGACACGAAGAACCGGGATGACGTTCGACATGGCATCAGGAATTTGCTGATCATGCTAATAGCCGGGATGATTGCCGAAGCAACATAGAAATATATAAATCTTTAAATAAACAAACAATAAGCAACATAGAAATATATAAAACTTTAAATAAATAAAAATTCTAGGCATGGATTTGGCCAAGCCACCCTTTGTATAATGCCGAAAAGACGCTCCCACAAACAAAAGTGTGAAACCCAATTTTAGAGAGAAAAAGTGAAAATGCTCAAGTAGATTTAGGAGCACTGCTTTGTTTTTGTTATTGTTGGTTGTAGCAGGCAAAAATTGATATTCAAAAAACACCCTACCACAATTGGCATCACAGATATATATTCTATGTACGTAGATATGCATATTGCGAATCAAGTTGAATCAGAATGAAAATAAGAAACCCAGCCATGGGCCGTATTACTTGGAATTGATTCTAATTTTGTATAAAGTGCACTAACCTCAATTGAATTAGTACATGTTTACTAATAGTAATATGCTTGTTGTGTTCTTCATTGATCTCGTTCAGTCGTTCTCACAGACTGCGCCAATTGTGAGATCCAGAATAATCCCTCACATGGACTATTGTTGAGATTCAACGAAGATAGTCCCATGAAGCTGCAAGAGATAAATATGGTTAATGCCAACCTTTCGGAGTTACCGACAGAAGACACTCCAATGATGAAGTTAGAATCCATGAATGATGAGAGTGTTGTGTGTGGAGTATAGGGACAAAAAGCCTACCTCTTGTGTATGGGGTGTCCTCCTTTTATAGGGAATAGAGGATATTTGTTTGAGATATTTTACCCCACATAGCTAGGATTTTTTTCTGGCCCCCACAATAGTGACTATTTGGTTAGTTAAATAGGTGTTTAGGGTTGATTTATTTATTTATTTACCTTTTCAGTGATTTTTTAATTATTTTTTTTTAAAACTTCACATTTTTGAGTTCTACTTTTTTAGATGGAATTGGAAAAATAAATTTAAAAAAAAATTAAAAAGCCCAAAAAAGTAAAATATAATTACATTTTTTTGGATTTATTTATTTAGTTAGTTTATTTTTATCTTTCATGAACTCATTTCATTTTTATCAAACTATGATAAAGTGAGTCGATGCAAAATGTGGCCACCACAGTCTATTATGGATCAAAACTTGGCCTAAAGAGTAGAGCTCAACAAATTATTGGTTATAAACCATTATTAACATTGTGATCGATGAATAAATATTAGATATAATATTGGTATTATGTGATGATATCATTAATTAATGAAGAATCTTATGTTGCAATAATAAGATGGCAAAATTGGATTAAGAGGGAAAAAAAAATGTACACTTAATATCATTTATTTTACTAATCTTAAAAAAAATGGAAAATTAGTCTAAGGTCCCTCTCACATTTTTAATAATGAAAGAGATCCACAATATTATTTTTTGATATCTAAGGTCCCTCAACCCACACCCATCTATCACAGAGAAATTTGATATTAAGAAATTTCCCTCTCATCCTCTCTTTCTCTGCTCTTTTCTCCATCTCCACCAGAACCAATCTCTCGGTTTTTCAATTGGTATCCTCTGCTGCTACGTTTAGAATTGAAAATTCCAGTCTTCGTAACACTAGCTCTTTCGAGAGAGTATAACTTTGATGATCCTTTCACTGGAGCGAAAGGCTAGAGAGAGAGAAATGGTGGGTTGGTCGGTGGTGAGAATCTTGTGTCATGACTCTCAGGAAAAACGAAAACTAGAAAACAAATAATAATATTAATAATTATGCCCAAACAAACACCATTGATTTCAGTTGCAAAGAAAAACACAGCTTTTTCAACACCTGATTGCAATTTGTTTCTTCCCTCTATTGTCTTCTTGTTCTCAAGCAGATTTTCAAACTCCAGGTTTGATTAAACTTAACCCTCTTTCCGTGTCATTGACAGAAGGGCAAAATAAAGCCTGTTCACATTGTTGATGTTCCTGGACATTCTCGTCTTCGACCCAAGCTAAATGAGTTCTTGCCTCAAGCAGTTGGCGTAGTTTTTGCGGTAGATGCTTTGGAATTCCTGCCAAACTGTCGAGCAGCGTCGGAGTATGTGTATTATGCAATATGTGATATGTATCCAAACATGCATATGAACACGTTGTATGATGAGTCTAACATTTGATGTTTATGTGGAATAGGTACCTTTATGATATTTTGACCAGGGCAAGTGTTGTCAGGAAGAAAATTCCAGTACTTATCCTCTGCAACAAAGTAGATAAAGTGACTGCACATACCAAGGAGTTCATACGAAAACAACTCGAAAAAGAAATGTATGAACTCAAGGTTAATGTAGACATATGATTATTCAATTACTATTGCTTCTGTGCTGTTACAATTACATCATCTTTCTTAAATAGTTATGACTTGGTCCTCAGTGAAATTTATAGATCCATATATATATATATGTGTGTGTGTGTGTGTGTGTTGAAAAACAGAGCTTGTTATTACAATTCAGAGAAAATTATAATTATTACAAATTTCTCTGCACTTTTATGTTGTACTTTTTATGTGTTTTTTATTGAACATGTTATTTTTTGTCTACTTTTCTTGGCAACCAAACAAACTTTATGTTTTATGGTTCACTTGAAATCTAGAGAAAATTCAGAAAAAATCTCTAGACTGGAATCCAAAGAATTTCTCTGGCCTTCCCAGAATTTCTCTGGAGAGAAATTCTCTAAAAAGTTCGGAGAATTCTCTAGATATATGTATATTGCTTGGATTGATGTTCATGGTAGTAAAGAAATTTGTGGGTGTGTTAGTAAAGATTGTGTTGTTGCCTTACATATTACACAAAGTTAGAGAAATTCTTTGTGAATAGAGCCAGAGAAATTTGTGAAGTCAGAGAAATTTCCTGGATCAATGTACAATCACCAAGGTATGTTCATAAAAATACAACTCTGCTGCAAATAAAGAGAATTTCTTTGGTTTCAATCTAGAGAATTTCTCTGATCTGTCTGGTTTTGAGAGAATTTATCTGGTTTTGGACAAGAGAAATTTGTGGGTTTGTTACTAAAGATTGTACTGTTAGCTTATATATTACACAAAGTCAGAGAAATTATTTGTGAATAGAGCTAGAGAAATTTGAGAAGTCAGAGAAATTTCCTGTATCAATGTACAATCACCAAGGTTTGTTCATAAAAATACAACTTAGCTGCAAATAGAGAGAATTTCTCTGGTTTCAATCTAGAGAATTTCTCTGATCTGTCTGGTTTGGAGAGAATTTCTCTGGTTTTGGACCAGAGAAATTTGTGAGTTTGTTAGTAAAGATTGTATTGTTGGCTTACATATTACATAAAGTCAGAGAAATTCTTTGTGAATAGAGTCAGAGAAATTTGTAAAGTCAGAGAAATTTCCTAGATAGCCACACAAATTTTCTCTCCACAATTTTTTCTGGATTTCTTTGGTACTTAGGGAAATTTCAATTTTCTCTGGTTTGAACTCAGAGAATTTCTCTAGAACTGAAATTTCTCTAGATCGATGTTGAGGGGCCTTAGACATCATGAAAATATTTGATGCCCTTTATGCTATAAAATCTTAATATCAAGGATCTAAAAAAAAATCTCCCTAAAAAAATATATCATTTATTATATTTTTTTAACAAATAAGTAAAATAGTCTTACCACACAATTTTTGCCCACATCACGTTGATCTTCATCATCATCACCTACCTTTCTCTCCATCAACGTCTCTAGTGACACGATTAATGATTTAGTTGATACATATTAAGGTTAATTATACCAAAATTTTCATAATTATTTGTAAATATCAACTTATCCCCTTACTAATGAATTGGTATATTTTAATACCTTCAATTATTAAAATGAATTAATTTCACATCTCTAGACCATTTTTAGAATGGGGATATTTATACGATTTTTATAATTGAATGAGTTAATTTAAACAAGTTCATAGATAGAGAAGGTAAAATCATATTTATAAATAGTTGAGGAAATTTTGGTATAATTAACCCGACATTTTATTGAAGTTTAGCTTCAATTGAGGTCTCTAATGACAATTTGCTTTTCTTTTTTTTTCTTTTTTTGATAAAGTTCATTTTACTCCGTTTTATTTGCTACCGGAATATTTTATTCTCTTATGATTTAAATATCATATAATTTCTACGTTAGTTTTTTCAACCAAATTAACAAAAACTGTTCACATATACTATTTTTTATAGTGGGGTGAAATGGAAAAAAAAAAAAAAGAAAAAAAGAATGAAACTATACGCATCAATCAATTGGTATATTAATTAGTGTATGAGCGGATAATGTGACATAATTTTAGATATTTTAGGTATTTGTAATTTGTATAATAAGTGATGTCTATAATTTTGAAGTGACAATGCTATAATATATGTTGGTATATTAATTGATATACCAATTAATTCGTGTAACATGTCTAAAAAAATTGACTAAACAAAATCAGTTTTTATCAGAAATAATAATGTTGCAATTAATTTCAATTTCTAAATTAATGTTTAGTAGTTGGAAGAGGAAAAATATGTAAAGCGGTTTCATGTCTAATTCTGTGTGCTGCGTAACGTTATGGTCACAACAATTATTACTAAAAATAATTTATTAGTATTTATTAGGAGGCAGATTGTCTCAGTCTGCGCTGTTGGGCCGTTCGAATTGTTTAATTTTTTAGATCACAGCAGGTAAGTTATCTAAAAATTATATAAAATAGAATTATGTTCATCTAATAATTGTAGTCACATTAATTTATGATATTTATTTATCAAAAAAAATAAAAATAAGTGACAAATATTATTTGAAAAGTAAATTATTTATATTTGGGAAGACAAATGCAATAAAATAATGTAACTACAGTTATCTAATCGACTTAATTTTTTTATAAAAAATTTACATATTGTAGTTTAAAAAATGAACGAATCAAATAATTAAAGAAGAACTCGTAGTGGGCCCCACAAGCCTAAATAATATGATCTAGATAATCTGCCTCCTATTTATTACCATGCATTTATATCATATTTAATTATGGAGAAGAATATCTTCTAGTCCAGATTTTAGACAGGAATGTATTGTTTGGGTCTGTAAGGCCCAATACGGGTCCTGATTCGATTATTCAAATATTTTATTTTATCGGGTACTTTGTGTATTTCGTTCACAAAAAAATTAAGTCGATCCGATAACGGTAAATTGTTCAATTTTTTACTAAAAAAATAGATAACAATTGTATTTTAAAAAATAAATCATACATTTTTTTGAATGACAAATGTAATAAATTGAATAAGTTACAGTTATCGGATCGATCTAATGTTTTTTATAGACGAAATACATGAAGTGCCTAATAAAAGAACGGTTCGAATCATCGAAACATGATTCATAATAAGACCCACAGACCCAAACAACACTCTTTAATTCAAAATTTAGACCGGTGGAGATCCTTCTTCTTTAATTATATACCATGCATGTATTTGACGTAATATTGTTAGTATCATATGAGTTGGCAACATTAAATAGCCTAACCATAGAGGATAATCTCTAGAGTTGGATCGTAAGGAGCTGCGGCTCAGAGATTAACACTTAAATTAAATGGAATCAATTTAAGAAATTATACATAGAATTGAAAATATAAAATATATGAAGAAATAAATATATAAATAAATAAAATTAAAAATGAATCCACCGACAAATTCGTCAAAATCTTATCCATTCTAGAAATTTGTGTGCTTAGTTTTGGTCTTCGTAACATAATTGTATCGTAATGTGTCACTGTACCATTTACATTGTTTATGTGTAATCAAAGAATTATTATTCGGTTGGGCAAATTATATATATCCCCCTCGAGGTTTAGTTAAATTATAGATATTTCATAAGGTTTGAGAAATTACAGATATACCCTGAAAGTTAAATTTACATAACAAATTAGGAGACAATTTGTTATGAAAATAAAAATCTCATGGGACAATTTGTTATGAAAATATAAATCTCAGGGGGGTATCTTTAATTTTTCAAACCTCAAGAGGTATCTATAATTTAGGTAAACCTCGAGAGAGGTATATGTAATTTGCCCTTATTCGGTGCACGTGGAACAATATTTCATATTAGAGAAATGCTAGTCATCCAATTTTTTGTGGTTGTTTAATATTGTTCTATACAATATAAAAGTTTTAGGTATTAATTTTTTTTTCCTAAAAAATAAAAATTTTGTGGTCATATATATATATGGATTGTCACCAAAAAAAACTGTGGCAAAAATTTAAAATAAATAAATAAATGTTTAGCAACAAAATTTGAAGTGTCACTAATAAATTAGGCACAGAACAATTCTCTCCTAAAAAGTTTTTACTTTTTGAGAAAATTATTTTAGCCCCAAAAGGGTAGTAATTTATTACTAAATATCTAATTTCATCGTAAAAAATACAAGAATGACTCTCTTGACAATTGAAATATTTTTATTCTTAAAAAGTGATTTCGTTCTTTAATTTTTATCCTTAAAACATTAATTTATTGTAGTGTTGAGTCCTAAATAGATATTCATTATTGGTTCTTTATTATTTAGAGAAAAAACAATTAATGAAAATAAATAATTTTTTTCCTTAAAAGAATAAGTGATAGATCAATTATTTATCAATTGGCATATCTTATATTGTATTTTAAAAAATTAGTACTATTCATCTAAAAAATTAGACTCATTTTTTAAACTTAATGATGTGACAATGTATTAAAATATCTAAAGCAAATATCTCTCTCATATCTTTTCTAATCATCTACTAATCATCTTATTTTTATATCATTAAATTTAGAAAGTGTATTTCTGAATCATTTTCTACTTTAAAATACTAAGACAAAAGGGTTGGATTCTACCATCTAAACTAATGGCTAGAAAATTGAAGTGTCACTAATAAATTAGGAACAAAACAATTCTCTTCTAAAAAGTTTTTGCTTTTTGAGAAAAATATTTAGTCCCAAAAGGATGGTAATTTATTACTAAATATCTAATTTTATCATAAAACATTTAAGAATGACACTTTTGACAATTGAAATATTTTTGTCCAAAAAAAGTGATTTCGTTCTTTAATTTTTATCCTTAAAACATTAATTTATTGTAGTGTTGCGTCCTACGTAGATATTCATTATTGGTTCTTTATTATTTAGAGAAAAAGCAATTAATGAAAATAAATAAATTTTTTCCTTAAAAGAATAAGTGATATATCAATTATTTATCAATTGGCATATCTTATATTGTATTTTTAAAAAGTAGTACTATTCATCTAAAAAATTAAACTAACTTTTTAAACTCAATGATGTGGCAGTGTATTAAAATATCTAAAACAAATATCTCTCTTATATCTTTTCTAATCATCCACCAATCATCTTATTTTCACATCATTAAATTTAAAAAGTGTATTTATGTATCATTTTCTACTTTAAAATATTAAAGACAAAAGCTATGGATTCTACCATCGAACACTACAATAAAAACACATTTTAGTGACATCATACTAGTGGCATGTTCTTAAAAAATGTCACAAAAAGAATATTTGGTGGCAATTTTTAGAAAAATGTCATAGAGCCACAAACATATAAGGCTCTAGTGGCATTTCAATTAAAAAAAATGTCACTTCACTACAACAAAATGTACAAAACAAAACAATTAATAGCTAGTAAATTGAAGTGTCACTAACAAATTAGGAACAAAACAATTCTCTCCAAAAAAACTTTTACTTTTGGAGAAAATATTTTAATTCTAAAAGGATAATAATTTATTATTAAATATCTAACAATTGAAATATTTTTATTCTTAAAAAGTAATTTCGCTCTTTAATTTTTATCCTTAAAATATTAATTTACTATAGTGTTGCGTCCTACATAGATATTAATTATTGGTTCTTTATTATTTAGAGAAAAAGCAATTAATGAAAATAAATAAATTTTTTCCTTAAAAGAATAAGTGATATATCAATTATTTATCAATTGGCGTATCTTATATTGTATTTTAAAAAGGTAATATTATTCATCTAAAAAATTAGACTCATCTTTTAAACTCTCAATAATGTAACAATATATTAAAATATGGGTAAACTATCAATGGGTGATAATAGTTAGACTTAATTCTCATCAAGTCCTATTGAAAATAAGTCTTGGTAAAATTGTCGCTAAAAATAAATTTTTTGTGATAATTTTTTATGTATATCGCTAAAAAATTGATAATTAGTGACTTTTTTTTGTCATAATTTTTATAAATTGTCTCTAAAACTTACAATTAGTGACTTTTTTTATGACAAATTTTTCCTATAAGACCTATTAGATAATAAATCCACTTATTAAGACCTACAGATAAGTACCCCTTAAAATATTTAAAATAAATTTTTCTCCTATATCTTTTCTAATGATTCATCAACCATTTCATTCTCACGTCATTAAATTTAGACAGTATATCTATTTATCATTTTCTATTTTAAAGTACTAAGACAAAAGCGATGGATTCTACTATCTAAACTAATACCTCTTCTTCTCTGTGAAGCATAAATACCCAGAAGCTATTTCTTTTCGTGACCACCTCTTGTGCTAAAACATGGACCAAGATGGCGCAGAATATACGGCCTCCCCTGAAAGTGCAAGAGAAGAGCTTCATGCAGTAATAGAGTTGGGTAGTATTGACTCACAAAGACTAATTGATGGAGTAGGAGGAGGAGAGAGAACACAACCACCTTTGAAATCACTCTCTTCTGCTCAAATGGAGTCCCTCTCTGCCTTGTGTGACACCTTCTTACCATCCATCAATGTCTCCAATGGCACCACCATTGATGATGATTCACTTGCTACATTTTATCGAACTTCTGCCTCCATGGCCGGAACTCAACACCAGGTAAAAATATACAGACATCTCCTTTGGCATCGTATAAATCTACGCCATAGATTTAAATTTTGGTCACGCTTTTTGAAAATTTGTGGTAAAGTATTTAGTTTAGCTTTTGGATATATTGATATTAGGAAGTCGAGGGAGGGAGGTTTTTATAGTTTTCTGGTTTCTAATTATCAATACCTTTCAACTTTCAAAAAGTTTGAGGTCTCGTTTGGCAAGTGATTTTTTAGTTAAAAAATTAAAAAGTTACTTAAAAAAATTAAAAAGCCAACTATTCATACTAAAAAGTCAAAAAGTCATCCGAAACATACTAGTTTTTTTTAACTCATATTTTAGTCAAATAGTCAAAAAGTTATTAAATTAGCATGTTTCTAAACGAGAAAGAAAAAATTTTAACCAAATGGATCCATTGTTGGGTTATCAAAACTATGGTTTCAACAAATCATAGGTGGAAGCTTTGTCATCCATGTTATCTTTGCCATTGTACACTCTATTTTATCTGTCTTTATGCACTTTATTTCTCAATTTGTTTGTGTCTGTACACATGAGACAAGATTGCACGTGAAGATAAAAGTTTACTCAATATAAATTGTTAGATCTAGAAAATCATGGGCTCAAGTCGTGTTCTCCTGCCATCTCTATTATTATGTATTGTGTTCTCTCTTTTTATCCTCAACACACTTTGTTTCTCATCATTTTGTTTGTTATGAAAGGAAGTATTAACTTAATATACATTATTGGGTTCATTTTTTAAAAACTTGTGAAGAAAAGCCTTAGACATATTATTGAGTTGGTTCCTAACAATTGAAAGGTGCTGGTCTCTCAACTTGTTAGTAGAGAAGACAAGTGTTAGCTTCAGATACAATATTAAATTTATATTTTAGTAACTTAAACTTTCCAGACAATTGATGACTATACAGTCTTCTAGCAAGTATTATTAAACTTCAATTTTTAATTATTTTTTTAAAATCTTTGCTACCTCTTTAGTGGTTTTGTTGTGGATGGTTTTGTAGGTTGAGGAGTTGATTATGGTGAAATTGCAACATCCAAAGCTTTTTTTGATGAGATTAACATTGTGGTTGTTGTCAACATGGATTGGGACATTGATACTATGTGGAAGAGCAAGCTTGTCAAGCCATTTTCCATACTTTCAAAGGTTCTCAAAGGTTTCACAGCAGAAGAGAGAAGAGATAGTGCATTCATGGTCTGTGAGCTTTATCTATTTGCAAAGAATGTTCTTCTTAAGCTTGAAGTTTCTCATTCTACTCACTTTCTTTAGTCAGGTATACGTACATGCAACACTTGTTTTTATTTTTTTTGTGATAGAGTTTTGCTACCAACATAGAAACCAACAAATACCGAGTTAGAGATCAACATAAAAAATTAAAATTAAAAAATTAAAACTTTTTTTGTTTTTAGTGAATTTTTTTTTATATAATTTGTAAAAAAAAAAAATTACTTCTCAGATTTGTCTAATGTAAAAGGGTCTAGAAAGCCAAAAAAAAAAAAAGAAAAGAAAAGAAAAGAAAAATCTAAAAACAAAAAGTTAACTTAATGTAGGGGGAAGAAGGTAAGACTAAATTTAATTGATTAGTCATTATGCGGTGACCTACGTGATATGACAATACGAATTATACATTTAATATGATTATAGTTTCATATTTTGAATTACAAATTATTATCTAATTAGTCAATATATAAAGTAGTTTCCAAGTCTCCCACCTTGATAGGCAAGTGGAGTTACTTTTTTTTTTTTTTTTTTGATAACTCAGGTATCCCCAACTCGCTGATTTTAAGGCAAGTGGAGTTACTTTGATATGCAATTGGAGTTATAGTTATATTAGGAAACTGGTACTCTCTCTACTTATAAAATTATATTTACACTACTCATCAATTATTCTGAATATAACGTATTCTAAAGAGGGTCAAGAGACAAACCTTTTTCCACTAATATTGTTATTAGGTTTATGTTCAATTAATTTTGGATCACTTGAGTTTCGCATAACTGATCCGGGTATGTAATTTATTTTTCTCATTATGTTATTATTCGTGAAAATCATGATAATTCACGATTTTGGATTATGAAGGTTATTATATGTATAACACCATAAAATTATTTATAAAGAAAACAAAAAATCAATTAGTTTTGGTTATTATTATTATTATTATTATTATTATCATTATTATTATTATTATAGTTTTAGTCTCTTTTGGTTGAGTAGAACATGAAACTGTAAAATTTCTTAAAAAATTTATTTAAAAAAAAAAAGTTTATTAAAATTGAAAAAAAATATTCTTACTGATAAAATCCATATTAAAAAAAAATATAAAAAAAATCCCAAACTCATTTTACAAAATTTAGTGATGAAATTAACTTCTAAAATTTTTTATCCATTCATATGATATTCACTACTATTTGGTTGAGTGATCAATTTCTATATTCGTAAACTAATTCTTTGGTCTAGTATGAAAAGGGAAGGTGAGGTTGCCCTCATAAACCCTTCATTCAATGATATGCCAAGAGTATATATATGAAAAATGTTATATATTGCTGTATATATGTGTCAACGCATGCATGGTATTTGCAATGGATAGGGAAGCTAATTTTTATAGGTACTAATTTAACAATTAATAATTAATTTTTACCGATAAAAAAAAAACGCATGCATGGTACACATATTTTCATAGATATGGCGTTTAAACATTCTTTGAGTTTTTACCCTAAATTAAAAGCTGCTTACTCTCAATTGAATTGTCCTATACATCATCCATACGTAGAGTTCTATGTGTACTTGAAGTTAGGATGGATATTATATAAGAGTGTAAATTTGGCCCAGCCTAATCCAGCCTATGTCGGCTTCATAGGCTCTCGTCAAAATTCGAGCCAGAATGGACCGGCCCACAAGCTAGAAAATTAGGCCTAGGCCCAGGAGGTATTTGGGCCTTGGTCGAGTCGGACAGATGGGCCTAGGCTTGGGTTTGGACTTGAACAGGGGTTGAACATTTTTTTTAAAAAAAAAAATTCATAAAAAATGACACGAGGTCTTGAGCGGATTGATGGGTCGAGTTTCAAAATGATCGCCCAGGCCCAGGCCTAAGGTCCCGGACTAGGATCAGGATTGGGCCTAATTGGGCCAAACCCACCCGGGCCGCAAATGGATTTTGAAATGCCCACAAATCACGGATCATTTTTATCCTCCTAATATTATATCAAAGTACTAAAGCTACCCTCTTAAAAAAGACGTACGTACTAAAGCTATTATAAAACTTTATACAACTTCACTCCATTGCTCACACTGAATTGACATTTTAAGTTATATAATATACATATGATTCTCTTGATTAGTAATAAAACCTTAAAAAATGCTAGTGTGTCAATTGTAATTAAAAAAAATTAAAAATTACTAGTGCATTAATTGTAATAAAATTTTTATACAAAATTCTCCATCATCTTATTTTTCAAAATTACACTAACCATTCCTATCATTGAATAACAAAGTTGATGGAGATTTTACCCTTTTTTATATTTACCCAAAATTCACTTCATTAAAAAAAACACACACAAATCAACAAATTTTGATAGGAAAATATTGATATAAGCAAATGGTGCATTGTTAATGGTATAATATTTATTTGATTGGGTTGTCATTTCTTACTTTCAATTTGTATTTTCATTAAATAATCCATGCAATTCACTCTTTACTTTCAATAATTGATAATTGAGGGCTTCGGAGGTTTTCAATTTTTATTTATTTTTTGGTATAAAAGTATTATCTTAAAGGTTGGAGTTTCATTTCTTTCCTCTTTTTTTAATTTTCCATTTAAGTTGGTGGACTTTTTCCATTTAAAGTGTGGACATTTTTGGAAGGAAATATTAAGAGGATAATGATGCACTGTCAGCTTTTAAGAGTGTTGGTTGAAGTTGCAGAAGAATTTATTGTTGGGTTCTATATTGCATTTAATGCTTTCTAACAGAAGGCTCAGCCAGTTGTGTTGCATTTATTTGGACAGTAATGCTGCTGTCGGATGACCGAAAGCCTAGGTGTGTCCACCACGTAAATGACGTGGCACCGACACCAAAGTTGTTGGTTTTTTTTTTGGTGAAATGAAACCCAAGTTACACTAAAAAATAAAATATTAATATCAAAAAATAATATTGATATTATAATTATTTTATTACTACAAACTTTATAAAATGTTTATAATCTCATATATTATTATTTTATTAATTAAAAAGGTCTCATATCTCATATATGTTATTATTATAATAGTAATTTATGAGTTGATAAATAATGACCAAATATTTTTATTTTCTTACCGAGCAAGTCTTTTTTGTGTATAGTGTGAGTATTTTTCTGTACATATTGCAAGTCTTCTTTATATGTCAGAATTGCATCAAATTTTTTATTTATTTATTTATAGTGTAATTATTTTTTATTATTCCACTGAAATGCTATTAACCCTCAAAAAAAATAAAATTTATTTTTAACTTGTCCAAAGTCTATTTTGAATAAACAGTTTGGTTTCAATTTCAAAAGGAATTAGAAATTGTTGATTAAATTTTGGGGCAATTACACAACAGTAGAGATTATAAATATTATTTACAAAAAAGTGATAAACATTATAAATATTGATAATTAAAATAATAATTCTTTTCACTTTTTTGTAAATAATTTTCTAGATCCCACTGATGTGTAATTCTTCCTTAAATTTTTCACTTTAAGTACTTGTTTAGAAGAGCCTGAAAATATATTTTTTGAAAAATCCCAAAAAAAAAAAATTGATTAAACACCAAAAAAATAAAAAATAAAAAATAAAAAAAGAAGAAGAAGTTAATGTAGCATTTTTTGGATTGTTTTTCAATTTATTACTATTTTTTATATTTTGAGATCTTTCTAATCTAGAAAAACTTTAAAAGAAATTATTGTTGACACAAATTTCTTTAATTTTTTAAGTCTTTGCCAAACAAAACCATAATATGAAGAAATTATTTTATTTTTATATATTTTAAAATTTTAAAACATAGTTAAGAATACTTGTGTATATAAAATTAATTTAGATATAGTGATTGAATATTTTTACTTATAACCATTGAACCAAAACGATTTTATTTTTAATCAACAATTTATTATTTTTTTGAAATTGGAGCTAAACCATTTCCTTAAAAAACTGTACCAAAAATACAATTTCAACAAATTCAAAATCAGTTTAAGATTTGATTTTTGTTTTTTTTTTTAAGAATTGTATTTTTAAACCAATGGCCTTTAGCTTAGTTTACTAATCTTTTGGTCACCAAGTCTCTCCCTAAGAGAATCTTGGGTTTCAAAGAATAGAATGCATAAGATGGTAAGATTTTCTTCCAATATATATGAATGTGAATTTTAAATTAATCAAATATTTGTAACCCTATAACAAGACCATATTCTTTTGTAAAAACACAAACGACTATCATAATTTTAATAATGTTTGAAAAAATAATTAGATTTCAATCATGGAACTATACATATTTGATTAACCTAATTTTTTAGGTAAATGATATCTTTGACAAATTCTTATAATATAAACAGTTTGGATCATCAAAATAAGATCAGAACAATAGTGTGAATGTTTCATAATGTGATTATTCACACTGTAAAATATGAATATTCACATTATAACTAAGTATTCAAAAAATATTTGTAAAGATAAAATTATTTATAAAATACTTTAAATATGATAATTAAGATTTAGATCAAATATCTAAATAATAAGATTTATTGAAATATAAAAATACATTATGTATTAATTGAAATATAAATACCTAAAAAAAGTATTTGAAAAAAAATTTCCAAATAAATTTCCCAATATAATAATTATAACGTTAATATTATTTTTTGATACCATGAATTTTTCTTTTTTCTTTTTTAACTCGGACTTTTCCCTACGAAAAACGGCAGCATCAGCGGCGAGGATTTTGGCATTTATGAGTGGTCGGTCCCCGATAATTTACGTGGATATGTTTCGTTGGAATCAGGGTCCTTTTCTTTAACTTTTCTCTTCAGACTTTTTACTTGTTAGGTTATTGAATTTATTTTTAGATTTAATTTTGATGATTTAAATCATTTATATTTTAAATTTATTGAGTATTTATATCTGAAAAAAAATTAAATTAATCAGATATCAAAAAGTATATATTCGGCAAATTATTTATTAAATTTTAAAAAAATAATTTTTAATTTAATGATTCGAATAATTAATTTTTGATATTCAACCAATTTAATTTTTTTATAAATATCATATATTCAATAAATCTGAAAATATAAATAATTTAAATTATTAAAATTAAACTCAAAAGTAAGTTCGATAGCCTAATAAATAGGGAATCAAGAAGAAAAGTGAAAGAAAAGTTCCTGATTCGTTAAGTAGGCGTTATTCGGTCGAATCAACACCCCCTCCTTATTCGGTCATCCGCTCTGTACTTTACTCGAGGGTGTATCATTATTGTTTATTAGGCTCTCCATTATTGATGGCAATTATGCTGCAGACCCCAGTGGGGTTGTATTCTCAGTGAGGTGGCGAGCTCTCACTGGTTAAAATTCAAAAAAAAAAAAAATAAATAAATAAAATAATTTTTTTTGTGCAATCACAGTACGCCACCTCATTGGGGGTCGACTCCCAGTGGGGGTCCGAAGCATTTTTGGTCTGGGAAGAGATTTTTTTTTATTTTTTTAGTTAAAATTTATAAAATATAAAATAGATTTAAATATTTAATAAAATAAAATATCATATCATATTAAATTCATAATTATTTTATTTTTTTCTCATAAAAATCATATTTAAGTAAGAAAAAAATTCAACTATTTTCTTAAATATAAAAATTTTAACCTATTAAAATTGTCAAAAATTAAAATAACTTATTAAAATAATTAATTTCCCAAACGAGACCATTATATTTTGAGAGCTTTGCTACAAACACTAAAACAGTTCACAAAATTTTAAAAATCAAATTTGTCACTTTTTTTTTTTTTTTTTTTTGGTGTGTGGTTATCAATTATAATTTGATTATATGACTATGAGTATTTGATAATATATTTTTTTATCCGACAAATTTTATAAAATCAATAATTCAAATCCAAATCCAAATCTTCACTTTTATGATTGTTGGTTTGTTCTCGGATTTGTTTATTTTTTTTACTTATTTTCGTCTTTGGTGAATTTTTTTTAAAATTTTCCAAGAAACTTTAAATTTCTAAATGTTTTATTATTTAGATACATTTATTATTAAAAAATATCATGAAAATGATCACGAAAGATTTTTCACCTTTGGATTATACATACAATAAAACACTACACACAAATCAAAGGATGAAAAATCTTCATGATATATTTTATGATATTTTTTTCATGATCCCTAGCAATACTCATTACAGCGATGGTTGATATCAATCTGTTTTCTTCTTTAGTTGGGCCATTCATTAATAAGGTTTGTTTAATTAATTAATTCATTTTTTTCAAAAAAAAATTGACAGATATAATTTCTGTTTAAGACTTATGATGCAAAAATAGTTTAAATAAATAAAAAATAATTAATATATTTGGTTTCAGTTTTCTGAAAATTGAGTTTTTTATTTTTCATATTTTTTTGTTTTTAGTGAATATTTTTAAAATTTTAAGTAATTTTTTTACTTTTTTAGATACACTTTACTTAGATGTATCTAAATAATAAAATATTTATGAAAAAATATTTTAAAAAATTAATAAATACACAAAAATATGAAAAATGTAATGAATTTTCATATTTTTTTTGTTGTATTTTTTGTATTTAGTGAATTTTTTTTTTTTTTAAAAATCACAAATGTTATACTTTTTAAGTATATTTATGTTAGGTGTGTCTAAAAATTTTTAAAAAAAAATTTGTTTAAAATATTAATAGAAAATAAAAAAGTAAAATTTTTTAAAAAATATTCTCTAAAAACCAGACCAAACCAAAGCGGGTTGGGCATCGTGTCGTGTTTGATTATATTTGTATCATGTTATTTTGGATTCATCTAAAAATTATCTTGACAATAACATAACCATTTATTAATCTATGTTATCGTGTCGTCTCATTTTCCGTTCATATCTAGTTTGTGTTATGTCAAAAACTTTCGCCATTATTAGCTAAACTTGCACCATCACATAACCATCATCGCTGCCACCACCATCAAAACTACTTCACCAGCAGTGGCGGAGCCAGGAATTTAATATAGGGGGGCACCTGGATCTACAAAAAAATCTACTAAATTGATTTCTATGCGATTTTGTTTTGCGAAAGAATAATTATCATCTTCTTTTTGAGAAAAAGATGATTCCAACTTTGATTTTCTTTTGAAATATTTTTCCATGACTGTTTGAAAAAAAATAAAAATTCATAATCAAAATCACGAACCCCCACAAGTCAAAATCTCCAATTTTAATACAAATAAAAAAATTTAAATTTAACACAAATCACAACAAATCAAAATTTCTAATTTTAGTACAAATTATAACAAATCAAAATCCTTAATTTAAATATTAATCACGGCAAATTAATATTTTTAATTTTAGCACAAATCAAATTCTTAATTTTAGCACAAACAACAACAAATCAAAATCCATAATTTTAATATAAATCAAAATCTATAATTTTAATATAAATTACTACCAATTAAGATGCATAATTTTAGCATATCAAAATCTTTTATTTTAACATAAATAATAACAAATAAAAAAAATTACAAATTAAAACTTAACAAATAACTATAAATTAATACTCATAATTTTTATTTAAAAATAAAAAAAAATAAAGTTACCTGTAAACAATGAGGAGAATATACCAAAGTTGTAGCGTGGTCCTAAATCTATGTTGTGTGATCCTAATCTGCTGAATCGCGAGTCAGTAAATTACAAAGCAACAAAGGGAGATAAAGAAGATAAAGAAAATACAAAAATACTTAACAAGTACTGTGAATAAATAAAATAATAAAGAATTTTATACACTTTTAAAGTTTTAGGATTTTAGCCTTGCCATAATTAAAATTATGTGCACTCACTAAAAATAAATAAATTATGCATCAGTGTTTGATTGGGATTGGAATTCACCAAAAAAAAAATTAAAAAATTAAAAATTAAAAACAAAAAACGTGGGCCCCTGGTGAGGTGTTAGTGTGTTTTGGAATGGAGAGGGCTATGTAGCAGGGGCGCACTGTGTAAATAAGACCAAACCAAAAAAAAAAAAAAATTTGAAAAGTCAGGGGGGCACGTGACCCCCCTCGACCCAACGTGGCTCCGTCACTGTTCACCACCACCATCGTAACTCTCTATTATTGTCATACTCTCACCATTGCCACCATCACATACCCCACTACTACTGCCACAACCTTCAAACCGCCACAACCTTCAAGACATTCTCCTTAATGCTACCATTGTCATCATTATCACTACCACCACTACTACTACTCTGTCACTACTATTTCACCACTGTTATCGTCACGACCACCATCGTCACTAGTGCCACCACTATGCCACCGTTACCCCCACCTTCACCCCCACCTTTGCCACCGGTACCCCACCACAAGACAACCACCACCACACCACTACCCTACATCACTAACTATCATCCCACAACCTCAATATAGACTAGAAGAGAAAAACTAGAAAAATTAACAACATAAAAATCAAACTTAAAGTTCTTGTGCATAACAAGCAATTTGATTAAATTCAGTGTTTTAATTTTCGTACATAATAAACAAATTTACAGATTAGAAAATTTAGCATTCAATTTTTAGGATTTAATTTTCAGTTTTCATGTAACATTTTCATCCAACAGCATGCAATTATTTGGTTTCACTGCAAGTGTTACTTCATTATTTTGATAACATTCCTTCACACGCAGCACCAAAACCTGAAAATTTGTCAAGGCTCTCCGCACTTAGCTTAGAGGAAAGAAGAATGTCTCTTTTGCACTTGTGATACTTACACATTGCAGAACCTTTAAAAATGCACTTCCCCAAGAGTCCCTAAACTACATATTATGGTCTATGAGCACAAAGTGGAAAATTATCAATTCAATGTTAGCTCATATACCCTGCATTTGATGTTGATTTGTTTACTTCTTCATTCCTTTGGTTATAATTTGGCTGGATGTTAAATTGATTTTCAGATAAATGACGAGGATGAGAACCTGTCATGGAAAGCAATTGGCTACTGTGGACCAGACCCAGATTTCAAAATGCGAACTAAAAAAAACAAAACACTGAACGAAATGGGATATCTAACGTCAGAAGATCAAGGAAAAGAAAAGGATGTTGATAAAGAAGAGATCTTTGGACCTCTTTACAAAGGCCTCATTCATCTAAATAACCCGCGGCAAATCATTGCAGAAACTCTCCGACGATCAGGCTTTCAAGTCTCAATTCCCCATCAGAAAAACACAAAACCAAAGTCACTCACTCCATCTTTGATTATCAAATGTGATGCAGTCGTAGTTGGTTCTGGCTCAGGTGGTGGGGTTATTGCTGGCGTTCTAGCAAAAGCTGGTTACAAAGTGCTTGTCTTAGAGAAAGGGAAGTACTATGCCAGAAGCAAGCTTTCACTTCTTGAAGGACCCACTATGGATCAAATGTATATGGGAAATGGATTGCTAGCAACTGACGATATGGGTGTCGTAGTACTTGCAGGTTCCACCGTAGGTGGAGGTTCCACAGTAAATTGGTCAGCTTCGATTCGTACTCCCCAGCATGTACTCAAGGAATGGTCTGAACAATGTGAACTAGAATTATTTGATAGTATATTATACAAAGAAGCTTTGGATGTAGTCTGTGAAAAAATGGGAGTTCAAAATGAAGTTAAAGATGAAGGATTCCACAATGCAGTTTTAAGAAGTGGGTGTCATGAATTGGGTTATCCTGTGAATACTATCCCTCGAAATTCACAGGCAAATCATTATTGTGGTTGGTGTTGCTTTGGCTGCAAAGATGGAAGAAAAAAAGGTACCTCAGAGACATGGCTAGTGGACTTGGTGAATTCGGGCAATGGTGCAATTCTTCCTTCGTGCCAAGCAACAAAAGTCCTGCATAAACGAAAGAAAGGAAGAGATAGAAGCACGACGACTGGGGTTGCTTTCGAATTCCAATACAAAGGTTTTAAAGAAGTTTGCATCGTGGAGTCGAAGGTGACTGTTGTTGCTTGTGGCGCTCTTAGTACTCCTTCACTATTGAAAAGAAGTGGCTTGAAAAATCCAAACATTGGCAAGAACCTACATCTCCATCCAGTAACAATGGCATGGGGCTACTTTCCAGACAATCCTTTGCCCAATACATGGCCAGAAGTGGAGAAGAAGAGCTATGAAGGGGGGATAATGACAGCAATGTCAACAGTTGTTGGTAACTTTAGTAAGTCTGGCTATGGTGCTGTGATTCAGACACCTGCATTGCACCCTGGAATGTTCTCAGTTTTAATGCCATGGGTTTCTGGTATTGATATAAAAATGCGAATGTGCAAGTTCTCAAGGACTGCCCACATATTTGCACTAGCAAGAGATAAAGGATCAGGAGAGGTGGTTTCACCAAGCTCAATCAGTTATCGGATGGACAAAATTGACGAAGAGAATTTAAAGAGAGGACTAGAGAAGGTCCTAAGGATATTGGCAGCAGCTGGAGCTGAAGAAATTGGAACCCATCATTGTAATGGGAAGACCTTAAATGTAAAACAAGTGAGTTCACATGAGTTTGAGAAGTTTGTGAAAAAGGAGAGTTCCAGGTCATTGAGAAACCTATTGACACCAATATGTTCGGCACATCAAATGGGGAGTTGCCGAATGGGGGTTGACCCCAAGGGCTCAGCAGTGAACCAGATGGGGGAGACATGGGAGGTAGAGGGACTGTATGTGGCAGATTCCAGTGTCTTTCCCACAGCTTTGGGTGTGAATCCAATGGTAACTGTTCAGGCAATTGCTTATTGCACTGCACAATCTGTTCTCGAAGTTCTTAGGAGGAAGAAGAATCTATAGAAAAAAACTTTCTTAAGCTTGAGAAGCAAGAGTTTTCATTAAAAACTAGTAAAGTCAGCACGTGCAATGCAAAGGTCTTTTTTTCTTTTTCTTTTTTTTCAATTATTAATATTATGTTTGAATTCTACAATAAGATCAAGACGATTTTATATTTGTTTTATCCATGTGGAATCATTAAATTTGATCCAATAAACATAAGAAAGTTTTACTACATATTATGAGTTTGTCAGTTTTATTTTTATTTTTATTTTTTATTTTCTCAAGAGTTTATTATGTTGTTGTGGTATTAGGTTTGGCAATAGATTTGAAGTTAATATACCTATTATCATTGTGGTTGTTTTCCGATTCATGCTCTGTGTGGTATTATGATCCAATGATTTGTCCCTAAACTGAAGTCTCATCTATAAAATTTGAGTCGTCTCCTTGAACGATAAGTTATCTAATCTTTTTCCTTAAAACCCATAATCCAAATATACGAAATATGTACACACTTTTTTCATCTCAAAGTAGCAAATGATGTGAAAGAGAAAATACTTTTTCAGACTCTAAAGTCCAATATGTCTAGGGAATTCCAAGCCTCAATAGAATGAGAAGTAAGTAAAAAGATTATTCCTGTAACAACTATCATCATCATTCCCACAAAGAACCAAATTGCAAATTGAAGAATAAAATATACCCAGTTCACCAAAAACACCAAAAATAAGGCTTTCAATTTCTAATTCACACATAACTTTATTAAATTTTCTCATCAAATCATTCTATTCCAGTATTTTCCATTAGGGTTTTTGTAGTACAATTGAAAATTTTGACCTACCAAAACATTTCCCTTCCCCCAATGTGAGATCCTATATGAAATTCAAAAAAATTGTAACCATATCTCAAAAAACAAAATTCCAAAAGCCAAGTAAAATTAAACTACAAGCAAACAGAGAACAGAAATTAAAATATATAAAAACAATTTGTATGACAATGGAAGAACATGAAGAACTAAAGATTCGTAAATATTCATTAGATTTGAAACGCCATTGATTTCAATCGCATGGAGGGTTAGTGTAGAGAGAGAACGATCGTTGAAAGAGGTCAAATTCTGCACTTTTCTAATTGCTTTGAAGGGAACTCTGTATGATAATCTGTATAGAAAAGAAAATGGCCAAATTACAAGAAAAATAAACATAAATGAAAAAATCTTAATAATTATTTTACATAATTCACATCTCGGGAAATTTTATGGGGTGCGTACTATATGTATTTTGGTTACGATACATTGTGATAATGATTACGATATTATTTTGAACTTGTATATGGTCCACACCATTTTAGTATTTTCCTATATAAATTCAAATCTTAATATAATAATGCATTTTAAAATTTGGTGACAATTAACGTAATATTTTCCATTGAATTTTGAACAAAAATTAGTTTTAGAAATAACTCAGGAAAAAATTGAAACATAAAGGGTCAAATAAATAAAGATAAATTTTAAGGGCCTGTAGACACCCCATTTTTGACCGTCCATAAGACTTCGATGTGACTGATGGTTTACATGGTGGAGAAAGTTGTGCAGGGGAAATGTGCAATTTCTTCGGCAAAGAGAGAGGAACAAATCCCAACTTCACGCCCCATTTTGGACCAAAGCTATTTTGAATGGTTTTTAGGCCTTAAAACCCTCTCTTTCAAAACATTTTTGAAATAAAGTTTCTGCGATGTTCCGAGGCTCGCCTTTTGTCAAACGTCGCGTTTTTCGGTAAACCGAGCAAGGACAAAGTGGAAATGAACGAAAGAGAGATGAAATCTTTGAAAAATCTTTCAAAACACCTTACTTAGGGATTTGGGGTTGAAGAAAAGAGGAGAAGAAGGAAGAAATCCAGTCGGGGGAGAAAATGGGCATGAACCGTTAAGAAAGAGTCGAGCAGCCCTTGCCGAATCGGGCCTATTCATTCGTATACTTGGAATCAAGCTATGAGGCCACCACCGTTGGAAAGCTTACTCTCGGTGCCTCATTTTGCACTCAAGAATCTCCTAAATCCAATTCCGGATAGGGGAGATATGGTTGATTGAAGTAGGGCATCACTCCGGTTGGGACCGAATCTGCGCGGTTTCATGGAAACTGGCATAACTTTTTCCACAGGAGGAATTTTGATGCAAAGTTTGCGCCATTGGAAAGCTAACTTCCGGAGCTTCAATTTGGACACTTGAACGGCCACAATTGGACTTCCCAAACACCCACCGGCCAGTTTTCTTTCTGGCAGCCCATGTTTTTTGTCCTGAAAGTAGATGGCCGGCCAGAAAAGCCAGAAAAAGTAGCTGGCCGGCCAGAAAAGCCAAAAAAAGTAGCCGGCCGGCCACCTAAGCCCAAGAAAACTGGCTGGCCATGTTCCTCACACCTGGTTCCTTCCAAAAATATCCTCCTTTCCCTCCTAGATTGTGTATCCGGGTTTGCCAACTTTTGGGGGGAAACTTGGCTTGTTTTCCCTCCATTTTTCCCCCCATTTTTCCATCTATTTTGCCTATATAACAGCAGCCCCAGGTCTGGTTTTGAGGGTTAGAAAAAATGCTTTGACCCTCTTGTATTGTATCTCTCTCCTTCTACACTTCAACTCTCAAAAACCCTTAAGTTCCTACACCCTTTTCCCTACAAGCTGTAACAACCCTCGTACTGATTACCGATAAACCACTGAATTAGCTACTGGTTACTGTTAAACTGAACGGATAGTGACTGATAATTGAATGAACTGAAGTACTGAATGGACTGATTGAAATCGAAACTGAAATTGAATAAGTTTATCTATTATATTGCGTTTCTATCTGTTTGCTTGATTAATTATCTGTTTGCGTTTATGTGTTTAAACTGCTAATTGAAGGCCTTATCGGCGGCCGAATTAGGAATCGTTTCGTGTTTTGGAATCAGTAGAATATTTGTGATTTTATGGTGTATTTATCTAAATTGTGATTTGGGACGATTAAATTTGATTAAAATAAGCTAAATTGAACAAGTTTGACCTATTTACAATTAAGCCACTTAGTGGCCATTATCTACACACTTGCCTTAATTTCAACACATTTGATCACACAACATTTCTCCTCTTGTTCTTGCACATTGCCGACCAAAGAGAGGAAATAGGAGAGAGTGAGTTCATTTTATTGTATTAGCTTGAAACTTGAAGATTTGTAACATAGATTGCTAAATTGAGCTTGCAAGACTTGTAATTGAGACTTAGGTAAGTGAATTCATCTTCTTCTTGTTGTCTTGAGCTAAATCTTGCATGTTTCATGCATCATTGTAGAGCTAGGCCATGCTTTAGTGCAAACATGTTGAATTGGACCTTAATTGTTGCATGCATGTTGAGTTTAGTGAGTTTGGAGTTGAGTTCTTGGCTAATTGTCACATGCATGTCCATGTTTTTTTATATTAGTCCATGTTTTCAAGTCGTTTTGAAAGATTGGAGCTCTTTAGAGCAAGATTTGAACCTTGGATTTGGTTTAAAGATCATGCATGTCATGTTCGAATGTTGTTCATACATGTTCATGTAAATTGGGTTTGAAATTGAGTTTAATTGAAATACCCTTGGCCTTGATTTCTTAAATTAAGCTTTAAAACGTGTTATTCTATGTGTTTGGAAGAGTTTTCCAGAAAATGGGCCCAAGAGGATCGAGTTGGGAGCATCAAACTTGAGTTTTGAACTTGGAACACAAACCTGGATTTTCCAGATTTTTGATGTCCGCTCGAGCGAGGGAAGTGCCGCTCGAGCGGGGAAATCACGCTCCCAGCATTTTCTTCGACATGTTTTACAGTCCGCTCGAGCGGAGTGTTTCACGCTCGAGCGGAGAAATCGCGCATCCAGCATCTTGCACCATTCATCAGTCCGCTCGAGCGGTAAAATGTACGCTCGAGCGTGGGACCTTTGTTTGCTTGTCCGCTCGAGCGGGGAAACCTGCGCTCGAGCGGAGGCCCTGTTTCACTGAAAATTCTGAAACTGATTTCTGTGCACATCTTTGCATCCTCAATCCATTCTAGGCATTCTTAGGCCTAGTTTAAGGCATCTTAATGAGGATTTAGACATAGAACCACACCGAGGAAATCTAGGGATTTAATTATCATCCTTCCGACTGTGAAACTTAGTGTGTGTTCTATTTGTTAATTGTTTAGGGTTGGCTCTCGGGGACGCGCTCTAGCTGCTATTAGCCCAATCTCTGTGAGTAACAATTGTGTAAAGATATGCTCAAAATGGTCATCTTTTGAATACTGAACAGAACTGTTTATTGAACTGATATTGTTTACTGAATGAATGTATGTCCTGTATTCTGAACTGTATTGTGGCATCCTTAGCATTGACTGTTACTGTTACAGAGCTCTGTCGGTTCCCTTGTGGAACCATACTGTTTACTGAATGATTGGCCATCATTATTGTTGGGTCTGTTAAGGCCCGGTCCTTTGGACCTATTGTTTATAGGCTATTGGATGTACCACATATGACTGATTGACTGAAATACTGAAAGACTGAAATACTGTTTAATGAACTGATTTCATTACTGTAAGGACATTCATTCATAACCTCTTTACGCATTATGTTATTCACTGGGCTTTAGCTCACTATTTATATATATATGTAGGTTCTCAGCAGCCAGACCGGAGCTAGGAGCGTGGGATTGGTCCCCAGTTTTGTCAAGCCAGCCTATGTGCCTCACTGCGAGGTTCCGAGTTGCCATGCTATGGCTTGGGGTGTTTTTGTGTCCCCATCGGTCTCCTTACTGTTTGTACCACTGTTTAGACTGTCTACTGTTTTCCTATACTGTTATCGAGGGATTCGGTCCCCGTACTGAATGATTGTACATGATTGTATAGACTGTACTGTTCCGAACTATATGAATGCATGAAAAATGTTTTTGACATACAGATTTTCACAGCTCAATGGACACTAGTTACTTACTGTATTGGCTTCCGCCAGGCCCTATACTCTGTTTAACTGTATTACTATTCAGTAGGCCTTCGGTAATCTCGGATTACTGGCCGGTTACGGTGCTAAACCTATAGGGCCGGGTTTGGGTCGTGACAGAGTGGTATCAGAGCGATACTTAACCACGAGTTATACCGCACACACGTGTCCAAATGAGCTATAGGGTGTCCTAGAAAAGTGATTAGGGCATCTCATGAACTTGAAAAGTGTGTGCTTATGACTGACTGATTATATGCTAAATGTTAAACTGTTTAATTGTACAACTGCTAATGTGATAAACTGTTAACGTATACAACTGCTTATAATGATAACTGTTATAACTGCTTATAGTGAAATGGATAACGCAAGCACTGCAAATGAAACTGAATCATCATCTTCTGAGGCCAGAATGGCCAGACTTGAACAAATGATGGGACTGGTAATTGAAAGACTAGATCAACAACAGAATCAACAGCCCCCACCTCCTCCTCCTCCGGTTCACCCGGAACAGAATGTACAGAATGTGAACGTTAATGAGGTGGACATTATTGCACTGACTCATAAATTCAGCAAGATGAAACTGCCGTCCTTTCAGGGAGGCTTAGAACCGCTAAAGGCTGAAGCTTGGGTTTTGAAGACTGAAAAATTGTTTGAAGTTTTTCTGTGCTCAGAAGCATATAAGGTATTGTTAGCCACCTTTACATAGCAGGAAGAAGCTAGAAGGTGGTGGATGTTGATCCGTGACACCAACACTGTGGTGACTTGGGCTCAGTTCAAGGAGTCCTTCTTTGAAAAATATTTTCCTCAATGTGTCAGGGATAGAAAGGTAACTGAATTTGAACAACTGAAACAGGGCATAACGTCTGTTGCCGAATATGAGAAGAAGTTCACCGAGCTTGCTAGATATGCACCGCATATGGTGGACACCGATTACAAAAAGGCCAGGAAGTTTGAAGGCGGCCTGAATGTTCCTATCCTTGATAGAGTTAATATGTTGAAACTGCCGACTTATGTGGGTGTTCTTGATCGAGCCTTGATGGCTGAATCAAATATTGAAGCACTGAAACAAACCGAACCACCAACAACTGAATGGCGCAGTAAAAGACAGGGTTTCAAATTCAAGAAAGGCAAACATAACTCTGCAAACAAGAAACAGAACACGGGGTCAACAACTAGCCCCAGCCAAGGGAGTGGGTTTACCCCACCCTGCTCCATATGTGGCAATAAGCACAAAGGGGTTTGCTACCAGATTTCAGGAGCTTGTTTCAGATGTGGCAAGGTGGGCCACAGAATTAAAGACTACCCTTCTGCTCCACCAGCTAGTGGTAAAGCTGCACCAAGCGCAGCAGCATCAAATGTAGCACCAAAGCCTAACCCCAAAGCTACCGGGAAAGAGCCTATGAGGCAGGGCCGAGTATTTGCCCTAGTACCGGGAGACGTTCAGAATACTGAGACCGTTGTGTCAGGTATCCTCCCTATTTGTACTCAAAATGCATACATATTGATTGATTCGGGGTCTACACATTCTTATGTGTCGCATGCTTTCTCACGAAAATTGAATAGACCCTTAGAACCTATGAATTACTTGCTAGCTGTATCATCACCTGTTGGGGGATCCATGACATGTGCATATATGTATCCTGCTTGTGAGATTATTGTTGGGGACATGCATCTGTTTATTGATTTACTACCGTTGAACATAGATCATTTTGATGTAATATTGAGGATGGATTGGTTACAAAAATATCATGCTACTATCGATTGTGTGACCAAGCAAGTTGCTTTCCGTCCACCGGGTTTACCTGAATTTGTATTTAGTGGGGTTGGAGTAGTACCTCCTCCGTATCTGATTTCTTCTGTAAAAGCTGTCAAATTGATTAGAAAGGGATGTAAAGGATATCTGTGTTCTGTACTGACTGGATCTGCTAATGATAATGTTAAAACTGATGTGAATTGCATTCCTATAGTGAGAGAATTCCCAGATGTATTTCCAGATGATCTGCCAGGGAATTTGATTGACAGGGAGATTGAATTCACCGTTGATGTAGTTCCGGGTACACAGCCGTTATCTAAAGCTCCCTACAGAATGGCTCCAACTGAATTGAAAGAATTGAAAGTACAATTGCAGGAACTGTTAGACAAGAAGTTTATCAGACCCAGTACTTCACCGTGGGGTGCACCTGTTTTGTTTGTAAAGAAGAAAGATGGCTCACTGAGACTGTGCATTGATTACCGTGAATTGAACAAGGTAACTGTAAAGAACAAATATCCATTACCGCGTATTGATGATTTGTTTGACCAGTTACAGGGTGCACAAGTATTTTCCAAGATCGACCTCAGATCAGGGTATCACCAACTGAAAGTTAAACCAGAAGACATTGATAAAACTGCTTTTAGAACAAGGTATGGCCACTATGAATTTTTAGTTATGCCGTTTGGAGTTACCAATGCCCCAGCTGCATTTATGGACCTTATGAACAGAATTTTTAAACCATACCTTGATGATTTCATTATGGTATTTATTGATGACATATTGATTTATTCTAAGACTGTAGAGGAACATGAACATCATCTGAGACTTGCCCTGCAAACCTTAAGAGAATAGAAACTGTATGCTAAACTGTCTAAATGTGAATTTTGGCTAGATCATGTTATGTTTTTGGGGCATGTTGTTAGCAAAGATGGAATTTCTGTTGATCCGCAGAAAATTGAAGCTGTAGTGAACTGGCCTAGACCGACAAATGTGACTGAAGTCCGAAGCGTTTTGGGATTGGCTGGATATTACAGACGATTTGTCAAAGATTTCTCCAAAATTGCCCTACCATTGACTCAGTTAACTCAGAAGGGGACATCATTTGACTGGACAGACCAAAGGGAATCAGCATTTCAAGAATTGAAAACCCGACTTGTGACTGCACCAATTCTTACCTTGCCTACAGGTACGGATGGTTATACTATTTTTAGTGATGCTTCTCATAAGGGTTTGGGATGTGTTTTAATGCAGAATGGGAGAGTTATTGCTTATGCTTCCCGACAGTTGAGACCATATGAAAAGAATTACCCAACCCATGACCTGGAACTTGCTGCAGTGGTGTTTGCACTGAAAATTTGGCGTCACTATTTGTATGGAGCAACATGTGAAGTGTATACTGACCACAAGAGGCTGAAATACTTTTTCACTCAGAAAGAACTGAATATGAGACAGCGGAGATGGCTAGAACTGATTAAAGATTATGACCTACAGATTCTGTACCATCCGGGAAAAGCCAACACCGTTGCCGATGCATTGAGCCGAAAGTCAATTGCCAACTTAGCTTGTTTGCTCACCGGGCAGAAAGAATTGCTTCATGATCTGGAAAAGTTTGAAATTGAAATTGTTTTGAGAGAACAAGGTGGAACAATAGCTGCCATTACTGCTCAACCAGCATTGATAGAAGAAATTAAAGAAAAACAGCAACTGGATGATTACTTGGAGAAAATCATTGAAGAAAGAGATTCTAAACCGAGACCGGGGTTCAAAATTGACAACAATGTACTGAAATTTCAAGAAAGACTGTGTGTACCGAATGACACTGAACTGAAAAGAAGAGTACTGCAAGAGGGCCACAATTCAAAATTTTCTATCCACCCGGGGAATACGAAAATGTATCAAGATCTGAAACAGAATTTTTGGTGGCCAGGAATGAAGAAGGAAATTGCCGACTTTGTGTCCAAATGTCTTCATTGCCAACAAGTCAAAGCTGAACATCAACGACCCGCTGGATTATTACAACCCTTACCCATACCGGAATGGAAATGGGAGCATATCACGATGGACTTTATCGTTGGATTGCCTCGCTCTAGGAAAGGTATGGACTCTATTTGGGTTATTGTTGATAGACTGACTAAATCTGCTCACTTCTTACCTGTCAAGACAATTTATAATGCGGACAAACTGGCTGTTATCTATATTGATGAAATTGTGAGACTGCACAGAGTGCCTGTGTCTATTGTTTCTGACAGGGATTCGAAGTTTACATCGAGGTTCTGGCAAAGCCTAC
This sequence comes from Camellia granthamiana, assembly GCA_036172215.1. Taxonomy (NCBI): domain Eukaryota; kingdom Viridiplantae; phylum Streptophyta; class Magnoliopsida; order Ericales; family Theaceae; genus Camellia; species Camellia granthamiana. The sequence continues at coordinate 31,347,820 of CM069913.1, read as the reverse complement.
AGACTGCATTGGGCACCGAATTGAGGCTGAGTAGTGCCTATCATCCTCAGACAGATGGCCAGTCAGAAAGGACCATCCAGACTTTAGAGGATCTACTGAGAATGTGTGTCCTGGATTTTCAGGGAAACTGGGAAAGTCATTTGCCGTTGGCTGAATTCGCCTACAACAACAGCTATCATTCGAGTATTGGAATGGCGCCTTTCGAGGCATTGTATGGCAGAAAATGTAGATCTCCAATTTGCTGGGCAGAAGTTGGAGATGGGCCGTTGCTTGGGCCCGAAATTGTTTATAAAACGACTGAAAAGATAAGACTGATACAACAGAGACTGAAAACCGCACAAAGTAGACAGAAGAGTTATGCAGATATTAGAAGACGAGACCGAGAATATGAAGTGGGTGATCACGTGTTTGTGAAAGTGACACCAATGAAAGGCCAGACTCGCTTTGGAGTCAAAGGCAAGTTAGCGCCAAGATATGTCGGACCGTATCAGATTATTGAGAAAATCAATCCGGTGGCGTATCAAGTTGCACTTCCTCCTGAAATGGAGCATATGCACAACGTCTTCCACATTTCGATGTTGAGAGACTATCTTCGAGATCCGTTTCATGTGATTGAGCCTACTCGGATAGTGCTTAGTGATGACTACACTTACGAGGAACGGCCTATACAGATTGTGAACAGACGGATCAAGAAACTGAGAAACAAAGATATCCCATTAGTGAAAGTTGATTGGCAGAACCATGGCGGTGTGTATGCCACTTGGGAAATGGAAGATGACATGGCTAAAAGATATCCTGATTTGTTTCCACTGGATCCTGTTTTCTTCCAGACTGAAAGTAACTCGAGTTTAGAGGACTAAACTCCTTATAAGGAGGGGAGACTGTAACAACCCTCGTACTGATTACCGATAAACCACTGAATTAGCTACTGGTTACTGTTAAACTGAACGGATAGTGACTGATAATTGAATGAACTGAAGTACTGAATGGACTGATTGAAATCGAAACTGAAATTGAATAAGTTTATCTATTATATTGCGTTTCTATCTGTTTGCTTGATTAATTATCTGTTTGCGTTTATGTGTTTAAACTGCTAATTGAAGGCCTTATCGGCGGCTGAATTAGGAATCGTTTCGTGTTTTGGAATCAGTAGAATATTTGTGATTTTATGGTGTATTTATCTAAATTGTGATTTGGGACGATTAAATTTGATTAAAATAAGCTAAATTGAACAAGTTTGACCTATTTACAATTAAGCCACTTAATGGCCATTATCTACACACTTGCCTTAATTTCAACACATTTGATCACACAACATTTCTCCTCTTGTTCTTGCACATTGCCGACCAAAGAGAGGAAATAGGAGAGAGTGAGTTCATTTTATTGTATTAGCTTGAAACTTGAAGATTTGTAACATAGATTGCTAAATTGAGCTTGCAAGACTTGTAATTGAGACTTAGGTAAGTGAATTCATCTTCTTCTTGTTGTCTTGAGCTAAATCTTGCATGTTTCATGCATCATTGTAGAGCTAGGCCATGCTTTAGTGCAAACATGTTGAATTGGACCTTAATTGTTGCATGCATGTTGAGTTTAGTGAGTTTGGAGTTGAGTTCTTGGCTAATTGTCACATGCATGTCCATGTTTTTTTATATTAGTCCATGTTTTCAAGTCGTTTTGAAAGATTGGAGCTCTTTAGAGCAAGATTTGAACCTTGGATTTGGTTTAAAGATCATGCATGTCATGTTCGAATGTTGTTCATACATGTTCATGTAAATTGGGTTTGAAATTGAGTTTAATTGAAACACCCTTGGGCCTTGATTTCTTAAATTAAGCTTTAAAACGTGTTATTCTATGTGTTTGGAAGAGTTTTCCAGAAAATGGGCCCAAGAGGATCGAGTTGGAGCATCAAACTTGAGTTTTGAACTTGGAACACAAACCTGGATTTTCCAGATTTTTGATGTCCGCTCGAGCGGGGGAAGTGCCGCTCGAGCGGGGAAATCATGCTCCCAGCATTTTCTTCGACTTGTTTTACAGTCCGCTCGAGCGGAGTGTTTCACGCTCGAGCGGAGAAATCGCGCATCCAGCATCTTGCACCATTCATCAGTCCGCTCGAGTGGTAAAATGTACGCTCGAGCGGGGACCTTTGTTTGCTTGTCCGCTCGAGCGGGGAAACCTGCGCTCGAGCGGAGGCCCTGTTTCACTGAAAATTCTGAAACTGATTTCTGTGCACATCTTTGCATCCTCATTCCATTCTAGGCATTCTTAGGCCTAGTTTAAGGCATCTTAATGAGGATTTAGACATAGAACCACACCGAGGAAATCTAGGGATTTAATTATCATCCTTCCGACTGTGAAACTTAGTGTGTGTTCTATTTGTTAATTGTTTAGGGTTGGCTCTCGGGGACGCGCTCTAGCTGCTATTAGCCCAATCTCTGTGAGTAACAATTGTGTAAAGATATGCTCAAAATGGTCATCTTTTGAATACTGAACAGAACTGTTTATTGAACTGATATTGTTTACTGAATGAATGTATGTCCTGTATTCTGAACTGTATTGTGGCATCCTTAGCATTGACTGTTACTGTTACAGAGCTCTGTCGGTTCCCTTGTGGAACCATACTGTTTACTGAATGATTGGCCATCATTATTGTTGGGTCTGTTAAGGCCCGGTCCTTTGGACCTATTGTTTATAGGCTATTGGATGTACCACATATGACTGATTGACTGAAATACTGAAAGACTGAAATACTGTTTAATGAACTGATTTCATTACTGTAAGGACATTCATTCATAACCTCTTTACGCATTATGTTATTCACTGGGCTTTAGCTCACTGTTTATATATATATGTAGGTTCTCAGCAGCCAGACCGGAGCTAGGAGCGTGGGATTGGTCCCCAGTTTTGTCAAGCCAGCCTATGTGCCTCACTGCGAGGTTCCGAGTTGCCATGCTATGGCTTGGGGTGTTTTTGTGTCCCCATCAGTCTCCTTACTGTTTGTACCACTGTTTAGACTGTCTACTGTTTTCCTGTACTGTTATCGAGGGATTCGGTCCCCGTACTGAATGATTGTACATGATTGTATAGACTGTACTGTTCCGAACTGTATGAATGCATGAAAAATATTTTTGACATACAGATTTTCACAGCTCAATGGACACTAGTTACTTACTGTATTGGCTTCCGCCAGGCCCTGTACTCTGTTTAACTGTATTACTGTTCAGTAGGCCTTCGGTAATCTCGGATTACTGGCCGGTTACGGTGCTAAACCCATAGGGCCGGGTTTGGGTCGTGACACAAGCCCTAACACCACTCCACCTCATTCCATTCCAGCAGCTTGAAGCTGTTTTCCAGAGGCAAGGAGCACCCAAACTTGGTCCAAGAGGTTGCTAAGGGTTGGTCTTCAAGGGTGAGTCCCACTTTTCCCTTTTCTTGCATTTTTTTGGTCTATTTCTTAGTCCCTCTTGCTTGCTGTTTTGAGCTCCGGCCAAAACTGAAATTGTCATTTTTTTGAGCTCATTTTTCTGTTTGATTAAGGGTTCTTACCTGTTTGGGACTTCCCACTACCACTTGCTTCGTTACCCCTTTGTATGCCATAATCTTGCATAGTATTTTTGGCCCATGAGTAATCTGTTTTGGAGCATGATATAAACTGAAAATAGGCTTATTTTGAGCCCTTATTCAATATTGAAGAAGGACTCAACACTGTTTGGGACCTCCATATATCACTTGTCATTGTACCCCTCTTAGGTCCCCTTTTTTGCATGATTTATTAGGCTATTGTGTCTCTGTTTTTGGACCTTGGTCCAAACTGAAAATGGCCCTAAAATGACCCCCTCTTCATGTTTCATTAAGGGTCTAGGGCTGTTTGAGACATCCTTGGTATACTTCATGTTATAGCCCTCTTGTAGCCTTAATTTTGCATGGCATTTTGAGCATACTTCTACACTGTTTTGGGCTTTATCATCTACTGTAAAAAGCCATATTTTGGGACCCTCTTAAACATTGTTGAAGGTCCCTCACTTTTTTGAGCCCCCCTTATATCAGTTACTTCTTTGCCCCTTCGTTGGCTCATTTCTTGCATGAATTGTTTGCCATACTTGTATCTGTTTTTGGGGCTTGTCATCTACTGAAAAACATCATATTTTTGGTCCCTCTTCAGTGTTGTAGAAGGGTCTTTTTCTGTTTGGGCTTTGCATCTACCACTTGCCTCATTGCCTCCCTTGCGGAGCCTTTTTTGCCTGCTTATTTTGCCCTATTTGTACCCATTATTTGGCCATGCTTTGAACTGTAAAAATTCTTATTTTGGGGCTGCCTTGATTCTGTCTTTTCATTCCATGTACCAATCATGCATGCTTTGTATAGCTGTAAGCCATTTCATGTACCTAGTTTTGCATTTCAGGAGAGATTCCATGCATCGGGTGTCATTTCGCCTTGTTTCGGGGCTGTTTTCCCCCTCTTTTTGCTACTGATTTTCGCATGTTTGCATATAATATTCCATGTCTTGCCATGTCTCATTAGAGTGGCATTTCGGTGCCTGAGGGCCGGTCCTCGGTTTGCGTGCACGTGTGCACGCATTTCGAGTTGTCTTGTTTTCATCTGATGGCCTCCTATGTGAGTATGGCTGAGGCTCTCTCATGTTGGTGTAAGCCCATCATTGCATTGTGTATGCCATTTCAATCATAGCATTGTGTATGCTCAGTTGTGTATCACCTCGTATAACGTGTATGCCATTTCATAGCATGTTGCATGTTAGGATGTATCTTAGTTGCATTTCATGCATATCATGCATATTGCATCGTGTTCGGGATAGGAGTTAGCCCGGGCACAGGAAACGAGATGCGTTTCGTACTCCGAGTGACGGAACGTGTCTCAATTCCCCGGTCACCGACATTCTGGATTATCCATGATGGAGTTAGGTTTTGTTGTGTTTTCATGTGCATTCATTCTATATTAAAATTGTGCAATTCGACTCCTCGGCCATCATGCATCGAAATGCGTGATTGGTGGCACGAGGATCGAGGCATGCATACATTTGTGAAAATACATTGCTATGCCCCTTTCCTGCTCTCTGTTGCAGCATATCAAGAATCAGCGGTCTTCCGAGGCTTGGCGCGCATTTCAAGAACAGGTGCAAACAGAGGTTAATTGGGGCATCCCAGTGGATTTCTGCGCAAGGCAGCCCAAACATACATCATTTATCAGGATCAAGGCAGTCCCCGGCTTGCATGCCAGTTATTATTTTCTTAGTTAATTTGTAAATTAATTAAGAATTTGTACATTATTTGGACTGTATCATTTGGACTGTACTATTCTTTCATTCGGGACTGTATATTCTTTCGGACCGTCTGCGCGAGGGCATAATTGTAATAAGTGTGGGTGAGTGTGATGTATGTCTTCCAACCCCACGTCTTTCTTCCCTTTTATTTATCTGCTTATGATGGTTAGATTAGGGCATATTTTAATTAGCATACAGTATGATAGCATGTTTGCATTCATTCATCTATTTTGCATCCACCGGGCTCGGCGCATCATACAAACTGCATTTGTATTTCAATTCCAAATTGAATACGTGTTAGTTGTAGCATTCCATATGCCATGTTTAGAATAGCCGAGCCTGCTATAGTTTGCATCTTTGCATATGTTGCATTAGGCAATTCAGCATATTTAGGATCATGCATGGATTTCTAATCGGTTTCTGTTTTGGCTTGGAGTACTCGGTGAGTTTTTATGCTTTAGCATCCTTGCATGCGTGTGAGTGTTGCCATGATAGCATGCTTACCATGAGGCTATTTGCTTATGTGATATAACTGCTTGAATGCCTGTGGGTGGAGGTTGGGTTATTTGGATTGGAACAATTCATCAAATGTTTGTTTTAAGCCCACTAGACAGTGGCAAAACCATGTTTTCTAAGCCCACCCGAGGGTGGCAAAATCTGCATTTTAAGCCTACCTGCGGGTAGCACACCATCTTTCAAAAACAAACATGAAATGTGTTGTTCCAATTCAGGCGATCCAGTCTATACTTGTATGCTGTGCACATCACGTAGCAATCTAGGCTAATAACCGGAATAAGAACACATAATGTTTTCAAAACTAGATATCATGGTTAGTAGAGGCCGGTCTTTGACCGGGCGAGCGGGGGTGCTCACGAAGTGACCTTCCCCAATCGTACCCAAGTTCCCGAGCCGAGGCAACTTTGGTGATGACGGACATGTGGCCTTTGGCACCGAGTCAGGGTTTCCTAAATTTCCCCATAAAAAAATATTTAGGTAGCGACTCTGTATCTGGCAAAGCAGTCCATGTTTGGCACTTCTTTCAAAAATCTGTTTTCTCAAAAACGATTTGCCGGATTTGGACTCTTTGGTTCAAGATTTAGAACCGTGACAATCGAGTCCTTGAACTGTAGTGAGCCCAAATGAACAGAGCGGGACTCATCCCTCCCGGGGCGTTCGGGGACGTCTACAGTTTCTGGCGACTCTGCTGGGGATCTAGAGAACTTGACTCGAACTCATGATATCTTGTTTTGACTACACTTACGTGTTTCTTTGCATTGCATTTGCATTGGTGCGCCTAGGACACCGTGTTTGCCATCTGCTATTCCTGAACGGTTTGCCGGAGGCTTGTCTTGTCAAGGCATGACCATAAGGCTGACCGGTTGTGGGCTCTGCCAGTATGGGAACACAAACCCCGGTTTTACCGGGGCACCCTTTTTGACCATTCGACCTAGTGCATATTCGGATCCATAGTGACCATTCCAAACTAGGACAGGTTGCTTACCCGATAGGTTGTTTGAAACCGCTGCGTGCGTAGTGAAACCTTAGCTCCTGACAAAATAGGACAGGGAAACCCTACCCCAACATAGGGGTGTTTTGGCTCTCATTTTATCTGTTATGTGCTTTTAGAGTGCGTCTCTACAGGAATGCATGTATCAGTTTACAAGTCTGGGCATCAGGCCTGCGGGCATTACTATCAGTATTTGGGAGTCAGCTTTACCTATGGGTATCAGACTCAGATTTGGGGCAGAATTTTGGGGGCAGAATTCAGTAGAATGCACAGTCATCCTGTTATGCTCATATCTGTTTTGGTGAAATCAGGCTGAGATGCTGCATGTTTTCTCTTTTGCTAGGTAGTCCTGGAACTATAGTTTCAGAAGGCTTCGATATCCCCCGGGTACATTGGACTAGTGCTGATAGACTTTGTTAGGTCAAAAATTCAATTCAAGGGCAACCAGTGTTCTTTCGCTGAGGCAAGGCAAAGAAAGGCCAGTCAGGGCTCATTGGTTCATCTGATCCGACAGTCACCAGTCACATCATCAGCAGACCCATGATGGCACAGGGTTCGGAAGAATTTGTGGCCGTGATAGCAGCGTTAAATCAGGGAACTGCCATGCAGGCTAAGACCAGTGTTGAAACACAGCGCCCATCTGGGGCATCTGCCTCACATCCGGCTTTAGGACCCCAGCCGAACTTTGACCCACTTCCGCCAGTTGAAGATTTGCAGTGTCTGAATCCTCGAGAAGGGTTAGCTCAAGCCCGAGTTTTCAGACCCCTGGTGCAGCCTAATGAGAAGCGTTATCCCCTTGATGCTAATGACCTCGATCTGACCGCAGTAAAAATTGCGAACCTTGAGAAGCAATTCAAAAAGGCACAGGGCCTTAACTCCATTCCTGACATTGAGGATGGGCACACCGAGTCTGCTGTACGGCTCCCAGACAGATTCAAAATGCCATATATTGACCGTTTCGACGGGTCTGGAGATCCAATGGTACATATCCGACTTTTCTTGGATGTCCTGAAGCCGATGGGTCTGACTAAGCCATAGAAACTCTCTTTGTATGGAAGAACCCTGTCGGGTATAGCAGCCACTTGGTACGCTAAGTTAGAAGATAAAGTGAAACAAAACTGGGAAGAACTGGCTGAGGCCTTTGTTGATCAGTATTCTTACAATACCCAGGTTGAAATGACCATGCAAGAGCTTGAAACAACCCGCCAGAACCCAACAGAGCCTTTTGTGGAATTTGTTGCAAGGTGGAGGGCAAAGGCAGCACAGATGACAAATCGCCCTTCTGAGAGAGATCAAGTGCAGATGATGGTGCGAAACCTCGAGCATGATATGTTACAAAAGTTGATAGTGGCTCCGCTATTCACTTTCAAAAGTTTGCATGAACTGGGGGTCCAGGTCGAGAATGCGTTCAACAGCGGGATCATTCCCAAAACAAGGGAACCGACAATGAGGGTGATTTCAAGGAGTACCAATGCCGGAAGTAGCACTATTCCCGAACCCACTGAAATCAATACAGTCACCACAGCCAACCTTTTTGCCAAACCAAGCCTACAAACAACCAGCCCAGCCCGAGCTCAGGGCAGAACTTTCACCCCTCTCTATATGAGCCTGACTAGCACACTAAAACTCCTGATGGAAAAAGGGTATCTCAAACCCCTCGATCCTCAACCTCTACCTGACCCACTCCCAGCCAGACATAACCCTGCCAAGTACTGTATGTACCATCAGCAGCGCGGTCATGGCACCGACCGTTGCTACCGCCTTCGTCATGAGGTCCAAAATCTCATCGACAACCGGACGATAGCTCCACCTTCAGACCCCGATGACCAAACATCTCCTGCCTACCTCAATCTCATCCATATACTGCCATCCACCTATGACCCCAGCATATACATCACCCCGGCCCATCTACCAAAACCTGAGGTGTTTATCCCAGAAAGTATGGACTTATGCATGATGGGTGCACCTGAACCCCAATCATCTCAAATACGAGAACCCACTACTTCTGAGTTGATGGGAATGATAAAAGATCTTCAAAGAACCGTGACCGATCTGGCCTCCGGGACATTGGCTCCATCATCGACCACACCACATATTGGGAATTTCATGTCAAAAGGCTCCCCAGTCTTGGGACAGGCTGCATTTGAGGAAGGCCAATCCCTTGGCAAAGTGGAGGCGAGTGAAAAGAAAAAGGTAGGGGCGGGCATGGATCCTCATGAACATCTTATGTTTGCTGTTGAGGCTTTGAAAGCCAAGGGACTGAACAAAGAGCAAGTCCTCGCAGTTGTTGCAAAAACTGTAGATGACACTTTCGCCACTCAAGTTAGGGGGAGTTTGAATCAAAGGGCAAGTCGGGAGAAGGGCCATCATACCAAAGACGATCCTGCTAGCTCTAATCTTCCACTTAGAAAAGATCAGCAAACCAGGCCAGCACCTGCCAATCCCTTTGCTGGTGCGCCTAGCAAAAATCCACAAGCCTTGAAGTACCAACCCTGAGGTCAAAGGGTCTTCCATGCCCTCCACATGCCTTTGTCCAAAGCTTTCCATATCCTTGTTGGACAAGGCCATCTCAAACCCCTTGAGCCTCGGCCTCTCCCGAACCCTCTTCCGGCTACACATGATGCTGCCCAGTATTATGCCTTCCATCAACAAACCAGTCATGGCACTGACAATTGCTTTCGTCTTCGCCACGAAGTGCAAGATTTGATTGATAACGGGGTCATTGTCGCGCTAAGCTCTGCAAAGTCTATTAGCACTGGGTCAGTGAACTTGGGGGATAATGTGATTATGTGATCGAGGGATGAACCACCTGCGGATGGCGCTCAGATTACTCCAGCTGTGGTGGATGGCATGCACTGTTTTGAGCAATGTACAAGTGCTGTTAACTTTGCATTCTGACTTGGGTATTGGGTCAGTCTTGTTGTTTTGTTTTGAGTCTGTCCTTTTGTTTTGAGTCAGTCTTTTTGTTTTGGGTCTGTCTTGTTGTATCGAGTCAGTCCTATTGTATAGGAGTCGGGTGATTCCGGGGGGGGGGGTGTTACCTCGGGCATCACCATTTTGTTTTGTGTTTGTCTTTTCGTTTTGTTTTGAGTCTGTTTCTGCCAGGGAGCCAGTTGTGCCAGCAGACTTTGAATGAACAGTAGTGATTTTCACATCCTTGTGTTCGCTTCTGCCTTGTGCCAGTTATGCCGGAAGTTCTAAATGAGATGGCAGTATTTGACTAAGAACTCTGTCTTTTCTGTGCCTTGAAGTCGTTGTAACAACCTAAGTTTTTCAAAACTTTTTGAACACTGCGGTGAAAACGAAGAGGAAGGAATTCCTCGGGATTTGCAAAACTTTGATCAATTGAGAGAAAGAGAGGCGTGCTAAGCCTTTAATGAATGAAATCATGCTTGTTAGCGTGAGTACTGAGAAGGACCTTGGCTTGATCTAGACTGGTTTCACACTATCTTCAGCGCGAGCGATTTGTCGCTTTCTTAAAAATTTTCAAAAACAAAATGTTTTGCGCGGTCCTGCGAAGACCTGTGTGGAATCGCTCTTGAGATTGTGCAGCCTAGGATTGCTCTCAGCCTCGAGACTCAACCCTTTCGCTTCCAAACCTTGAACTTGAATTCAGAAGGTTCAACGGTCAACTACGATGTGAGGCCTGTGTGGCCAGATTTGAAGCAGCCCTCGAACAAGAGGCCAGGAAAGTCGGATCAAGAAGATCAGAAGATCAGAAGAAGCTTGCAAAGCTAGAACAGAAGTACCCTTCGAACTAGGGGCAAAGATATCAGACATGCTCGAAGAACTAAAGATGAGTCCTCTTGCAAATCAACAGCCACTCTCCTGGATACGGATGGCTTCGAAACCCTACAACCATTTGGCATGGACTTGTTACCCTTTGAGAGGCTCGCTGGGCCGAAAACCCGGAAGGGCGACCCAGGCAAAAGTTAGAGCAAGAGAAAAATACAAAAAGAAAGCAAAAAAAAAAATGCAAAAGGAAAAAAAAGAAAAAAAGAAGAAAAAAGAAAAAAAAAGAAAAAAAAAAAAGAGAGAAGAAAAGAAATGAAAATGAAAAGAAAAGAAAGACAAAGCTCGCAAGGTTGAAAACCCGCAACAGGCGCCTTGGCAAAAGTTAGAGCATAAAAAGGAGAGGTTAAATACCCGAGTGTACCTTAACCCCGAACTACGTAAGGCTTGATTCCCATCTTTGGGATACGTAGGCAACTTCATCCTGAAGTCCAGCCATAAAACACTTCAAATTGGATTGTGTCCATGCAATGGTTCTGACCATCTTTGTCTTCTCTGTATCCGAGAGTCCGGTTGTGATCATCACTGGGAAGACTGATTACAATGCGCCGCGGTGCCATTCAGACAAGGGGCAACTTTCTGTTACCATTCAACGCGCCGCGATGCCATCCAAACAAGGGGCAACTTCCCGTTGCCATTCAATGTGCCACGGTGCCGTTCAAACAAGGGGCAACTTTCCGTTGCCATGCAGCTCCCCTCCAGCAAGGGGCAATTTTCCTTCGAATCTGAGGTTGTGCATCTCGAGAGTGGGTTCTATGCTCGTTAAGCAGTGGCCGTTTGCAAAAATAGTTTTTGAGAATTTTTACCGAGGTTGACTAATTTTCTCGAAAATTGTTTCATCTTTTCCAAAAACTGGACCATTTCTTGGACCCAAAAAAGGAAAATTTTCAGTGCTCATAGCCTGACTTGCGTGATTTCAAATCAAAAAGTTGAACAAACATGTTAATCTAACTCTCATTTTGGTCAAATTTTTTTAGGAGAAAACTAAAACAAAAAAAAAAAAATGGTCAAAATGATGAAACTAGGGGCACAGTTGAGTCAGGCTTCCTGTCTTTCCCCATTGTCAACATACTTGCCAAGAAGGGCATCATACCTGCCGGAAAAGGGCACCACTGAAGCTAGCCACGAAAGGGCCGAAAAGCTCTCACACCCTCTGAGCAACGAGGTGTCGAGCCAAGTGCGAAGCACGAACTAGAATGAGACCAGAGATTCCACTCCCTCATCTGGACAGATCTGATCACGTCCGAACTCCAAGCAGAGCATAATCAATCGATGTCAGCTACAGATTTGCTACACACCCAGTTGTAGCACAGCCCCTCTGTGGGAGAAACTCACTAGCTGCGTGCAGAAGAAGAAGAATCTAGCAGCATGCTAGGGGCACGAGCCCACAACTTGCTGTTTATCTATCAACCACCCAAGGGAGGGATGAAAAATGAGAGATTGAAGAATAGAGAGATGTGCGATGAGAGAAAAAGTGAGAAAAGGGCTTTTTTTTAGAAAAACAGAGCTTGAGGGCCGAGCGATGTGAGAACCACAAATGAGAAAGGGTGGGAAACACTACCCGGTGAAACAGGCTCCCTGTGCACATCTGAGTGTCGTGTCTTTTTGTTTTATCTCGATTTTGTTTTGGGTAGTTTCGAGTGTTACTCGATGTGTCTAGGTTGTGTGCCTTTTATTTCCTTGTTGAGTCGTTTTGCTGTGTTCAGTCGTAGGCTCAATACCTAGTCGAAAACTCATCTCTCGATTTCAAAAAAAAATATAATAAAATCGTTTTGTGCTCCGAGTGCCGTGCCGTTCTCCACATCTGTGCAAAACGAGATTCGTTCTTTCGTAAAACCGCAGGGTTCAACCCAGGTCATATCAGAACAGTAAAACAAGGATCTATCTGAAACTATTTAGGTTCCGAACTGTAAAGCAAAAGAAAAGAGGGAAAATTTGGAGCATCTTAGCATGTTTCAACCTTAGCGAAATTCGAGACTGCATTCCAGGTGCGCCTTCTCAGGCCTCGCCGTTTCTCTAGAGTAGAGTGTATCTCGACCCCAAGTGTAAGCCTGCTTCAAGTCAGAATGGCAATCCAAGCAGCACCAGAGGGTTTCACATGCAGATGTTATCTCTCGCCAATTTGAATAGGGTGTGCCCTTTTGAGCTGAGTATATTGTGAAGTCCTCTAAGAAGCAAATCAGAGGCACCAGAGTACATATTTGATGCTCCTCTATTGCATAGAATGTGAGCTTTCATACACACTGTTGTTGCATGCGTGCCGCGCATCGTTATGATTCATGCATAGAATATGCTTGCTTTCAATATTGCATAGAATGTACTTCCATACTTGCATAGAAAGTGCTCGTATCTGTTGCATAGAAAATGCCTCCATACTTGCATTGTGCATGCATTTTATTGCACTTTCTTGTGCATTTTATCTCGTTCGCACTGTCTTGTGCACTTACACTTTGTATCTCACTAGCCCTGTCTTGTGCATCTTGTGGTTGTATCTCACTCGCACTATCTTGTGCATTTCAAATCACTCACGCTGTTTAGCGTATCGCGCTGTTTAGTGCATTTCAAATCAATCGCGCTGTTTAGCGTATCGCACTATCTTGTGCATTTCAAATCAATCGCGCTATTTTGCGCACCTCAATCGCACTGTTTTGTGCAGTTTATCACTCGCGCTATTTTGCGCACCTCAATCGCACTGTTTTATGCAGTTTATCACTCGCGCTATTTTGCGCACCTCAATCGCACTGTTTTGTGCAGTTTATAACTCGCGCTATTTTGCGCACCTCAATCGCACTGTTTTGTGCAGTTTATCACTCGCGCTATTTTGCGCACCTCAATCGCACTATTTTGTGCAGTTTATCACTCGCGCTATCTTGCGCACCTCAATCGCACTGTTTTGTGCAGTTTATCACTCGCGCTATTTTGCGCACCATAATCGCACTGTTTTGTGCAGTTTATCATTCGCGCTATTTTGCGCACCTCCATCGCACTATCTTGTGCATTTCAAATCAATCGCGCTGTTTAGCGCATCGCACTATTTTGTGCATTGTATCATTTGCGCTATCTTGCGCGTCCCACCAGCACTTGTTAGTGCATTACATTTCACTCGTGCTATTTTGCGCATCGCACTATTTTGTGCATTGTATCATTTGCGCTATCTTGCGCATCCCACCAGCACTTGTTAGTGCATTACATTTCACTCGTGCTATTTTGCGCATCGCATTATTTTGTGCACCTTACTTGCATTGTGCATGCATTGCATCGCGCTATCTTGCGCACCTCACCTGCACTTGTTAGTGCATTGCATCGCGCTATCTTGCGCACCTTATCTGTATCGCACTGTTTTGTGCACCTTTAGCTCGCACTGTCTTGTGCACTCACCTGGTCTAGGAGACCTTAAATCCTACATCACCATTCGCGCTTGCGCATCGTATTTGCATCGCACTTGCATTCATTCGCACCGTCTCGTGCACTTTCTGGTCTAGGAGACCTTAAATCCTCTAAAGATGCAATTCCTTTGGTGTTTGTCGTGCCCGAACGACTTCCGGTGGTCTGGTATAGCCACCTGCCTGTGTTTGCAGTGAGTTCCTAGGAGACCAACTGAGACGGTGGAAACTAGAGTTCGAATGGCTTATGCCTAGAACGCAAAGGTTCAGGATTTCCGAGACTAAAGTCTGGTTTAAATACCCAGGGGTATATCCTCGGCTTGAAATCTGTATGGCAGCCCCATAGATTGAGATAGCATCTGTATGCGCCTCAATTCTGGATACTGAATCAACCTAGTCTGTCACCCTGTTGGAGAATAGGGAAAGCTGCGACCATAGTCAGGGAGAAAAGTAGTACCTGTGGTTCAACCAAGAAGAAACGGAAGATTCTCACATCAGCATGAGGTAGGACATTGCCGAGGTAAGTCATTGCCAATTGCCCTTGTGAGGTACCTCCCTTTTCCTAGCTATCACATTGCATTTTAGCCACTACATTACAGTGCATTGCATGAATCCTTAATTTTCAGACCGGCTTCACGTAGCGTGTAAGTCCAATTTTCAAACCGGCTTCGCGTAGCGTATAAGTCCAATCTTCAAACCGGCTTCACGTAGCGTATAAGTCCGACTTTCAAACCGGCTTCGCGTAGCGTATAAGACCAATTATCAAAATCTTTCTGCATATCGTTTTGTATCCTGCCCCTGAACTACGCTGTTTTGATTCCTTGCGAAGGGATACGTAGGTAGCCTGCGGGCACAACCATTTATTTATCTATATTTGGTTTGTGTGTCCAAGTCTTCGGCCTTGTCAAAAATGGGTCGTCTCTGGGCTTTGACATTCACTCCCGTCACTTCTTGACTTCCGAGTTCTGTCAAAGAGGGGCAACTGTAGACACCCCATTTTTGACCGTCCATAAGACTTCAACGCGACTGATGGTTTACATGGTGGAGAAAGTTGTGCAGGGGAAAGGTGCAATTTCTTCGGCAAAGAGAGATGAACAAATCCCAACTTCACGCCCCATTTTGGACCAAAGCTATTTTGAATGGTTTTTAGGCCTTAAAACCCTCTCTTTCAAAACATTTTTGAAATAAAGTTTCTGCGATGTTCCGAGGCTCGCCTTTTGTCAAACGTCGCGTTTTTCGGTAAACCGAGCAAGGACAAAGTGGAAATGAACGAAAGAGAGATGAAATCTTTGAAAAATCTTTCAAAACACCTTACTTAGGGGTTTGGGGTTGAAGAAAAGAGGAGAAGAGGGAAGAAATCCAGTTGGGGGAGAAAATAGGCATGAACCGTTAAGAAAGAGTCGAGCAGCCCTCGCCGAATCGGGCCTATTCATTCGTATACTTGGAATCAAGCTATGAGGCCACCACCGTTGGAAAGCTTACTCCCGGGGCCTCATTTTGCACTCAAGAATCTCCTAAATCCAATTCCGGATAGGGGAGATATGGTTGATTGAAGTAGGGCATCACTCCGGTTGGGACCGAATCTGCGCGGTTTCATGGAAACTGGCATAACTTTTTCCACAGGAGGAATTTTGATGCAAAGTTTGCGCCATTGGAAAGTTAACTTCCGGGGCTTCAATTTGGACACTTGAACGGCCACAATTGGACTTCCCAAACACCCACCGGCCAGTTTTCTTTCTGGCAGCCCATGTTTTTTGTCCTGAAAGTAGCTGGCCGGCCAGAAAAGCCAGAAAAAGTAGCTGGCCGGCCAGAAAAGCCAAAAAAAGTAGCCGGCCGGCCACCTAAGCCCAAGAAAACTGGCTGGCCATGTTCCTCACACCTGGTTCCTTCCAAAAATATCCTCATTTCCCTCCTAGATTGTGTATCCGGGTTTGCCAACTTTTGGGGGGAAACTTGGCTTGTTTTCCCTCCATTTTTCCCCCCCTTTTTCCACCCATTTTGCCTATATAACAGCAGCCCCAGGTCTGGTTTTGAGGGTCAGAAAAAATGCTTTGAGCCTCTTGTATTGTATCTCTCTCCTTCTACACTTCAACTCTCAAAAACCCTTAAGTTCCTACACCCTTTTCCCTACAAGCCCTAACACCACTCCACCTCATTCCATTCCAGCAGCTTGAAGCTGTTTTCCAGAGGCAAGGAGCACCCAAACTTGGTCCAAGAGGTTGCTAAGGGTTGGTCTTCAAGGGTGAGTCCCACTTTTCCCTTTTCTTGCATTTTTTTGGTCTATTTCTTAGTCCCTCTTGCTTGCTGTTTTGAGCTCCGGCCAAAACTGAAATTGTCATTTTTTTGAGCTCATTTTTCTGTTTGATTAAGGGTTCTTACCTGTTTGGGACTTCCCACTACCACTTGCTTCATTACCCCTTTGTATGCTATAATCTTGCATAGTATTTTTGGCCCATGAGTAATCTGTTTTGGAGCATGATATAAACTGAAAATAGGCTTATTTTGAGCCCTTCTTCAATATTGAAGAAGGACTCAACACTGTTTGGGACCTCCATATATCACTTGTCATTGTACCCCTCTTAGGTCCCCTTTTTTGCATGATTTATTAGGCTATTGTGTCTCTGTTTTTGGACCTTGGTCCGAACTGAAAATGGCCCTAAAATGACCCCCTCTTCATGTTTCATTAAGGGTCTAGGGCTGTTTGAGACATCCTTGGTATACTTCATGTTATAGCCCTCTTGTAGCCTTAATTTTGCATGGCATTTTGAGCATACTTCTAAACTGTTTTGGGCTTTATCATCTACTGTAAAAAGCCATATTTTGGGACCCTCTTAAACATTGTTGAAGGTCCCTCACTTGTTTGAGCCCCCCTTATATCAGTTACTTCTTTGCCCCTTCGTTGGCTCATTTCTTGCATGAATTGTTTGCCATACTTGTATCTGTTTTTGGGGCTTGTCATCTACTGAAAAACATCATATTTTTGGTCCCTCTTCAGTGTTGTAGAAGGGTCTTTTTCTGTTTGGGCTTTGCATCTACCACTTGCCTCATTGCCTCCCTTGCGGAGCCTTTTTTGCCTGCTTATTTTGCCCTATTTGTACCCACTGTTTGGCCATGCTTTGAACTGTAAAAATGATTATTTTGGGGCTGCCTTGCTTCTGTCTTTTCATTCCATGTACCAATCATGCATGCTTTGTATAGCTGTAAGCCATTTCATGTACCTAGTTTTGCATTTCGAGAGAGATTCCATGCATCGGGTGTCATTTCGCCTTGTTTCGGGGCTGTTTTCCCCCTCTTTTTGCTACTAATTTTCACATGTTTGCATATCATATTCCATGTCTTGCCATGTCTCATTAGAGTGGCATTTCGGTGCCTGAGGACCGGTCCTCGGTTTGCGTACACGTGTGCACGCATTTCGAGTTGTCTTGTTTTCATCTGATGGCCTCCTATGTGAGTATGGCTGAGGCTCTCTCATGTTGGTGTAAACCCATAATTGCATTGTGTATGCCATTTCAATCATAGCATTGTGTATGCTCAGTTGTGTATCACCTCGTATAACGTGTATGCCATTTCATAGCATGTTGCATGTTAGGATGTATCTTTATTGCATTTCATGCATTTCATGCATATTGCATCATGTTCGGGATAGGAGTTAGCCCGGGCACAGGAAACGAGATGCGTTTCGTACTCCGAGTGACGGAACGTGTCTCAATTCCCCGGTCACCGACATTCCGGATTATCTATGATAGAGTTAGGTTTTGTTGTATTTTCATGTGCATTCATTCTATATTAAAATTGTGCAATTCGACTCCTCGGCCATCATGCATCGAAATGCGTGATTGGTGGCACGAGGATCGAGGCATGCATACATTTGTGAAAATACATTGTTATGCCCCTTTCCTGCTCTCTGTTGCAGCATATCAAGAATTAGCGGTCTTCCGAGGCTTGGCGCGCATTTCAAGAACAGGTGCAAACAGAGGTTAATTGGGGCATCCCAGTGGATTTCCGCGCAAGGCAGCCCAAACATACATCATTCATCAGGATCAAGGCAGTCCCCGGCTTGCATGCCAGTCATTATTTTCTTAGTTAATTTGTAAATTAATTAGGAATTTGTACATTATTTGGACTGTATCATTTGGACTGTACTATTCTTTCATTCAGGACTGTATATTCTTTCGGACCCTCTGCGCGAGGGCATAATTGTAATAAGTGTGGGTGAGTGTGATGTATGTCTTCCAACCCTACGTCTTTCTTCCCTTTTATTTATCTGCTTATGATGGTTAGATTAGGGCATATTTCAATTAGCATACAGTATGATAGCATGTTTGCATTCATTCATCTATTTTGCATCCACCGGGCTCGGCGCATCATACAAACTGCATTTGTATTTCAATTCCAAATTGAATACGTGTTAGTTGTAGCATTCCATATGCCATGTTTAGAATAGCCGAGCCTGCTATAGTTTGCATCTTTGCATGTGTTGCATTAGGCAATTCAGCATATTTAGGATCATGCATGGATTTCTAATCGGTTTCTGTTTTGGCTTGGAGTACTCGGTGAGTTTTTATGCTTTAGCATCCTTGCATGCGTGTGAGTGTTGCCATGATAGCATGCTTACCATGAGGCTATTTGCTTATGTGATATAACTGCTTGAATGCCTGTGGGTAGAGGTTGAGTTATTTGGATTGGAACAATTTATCAAATGTTTGTTTTAAGCCCACTAGACAGTGGCAAAACCATGTTTTCTAAGCCCACCCGAGGGTGGTAAAATCTGCATTTTAAGCCTACCTGCGGATAGCACACCATCTTTCAAAAACAAACATGAAATGTGTTGTTCCAATTCAGGCGATCCAGTCTATACTTGTATGCTGTGCGCATCACGTAGCAATCTAGGCTAATAACCGGAATAAGAACACACAATGTTTTCAAAACTAGATATCATGGTTAGTAGAGGCCGGTCTTTGACCAGGCGAGCGGGGGTGCTCATGAAGTGACCTTCCCCAATCGTACCCAAGTTCCCGAGCCGAGGCAACTTTGGTGATGACGGACATGTGGCCTTTAGCACCGAGTCAGGGTTTCCTAAATTTTCCCATAAAAAAATATTTAGGTGGCGACTCTGTATCTGGCAAAGCAGTCCATGTTTGGCACTTCTTTCAAAAATCTGTTTTCTCAAAAACGATTTGCCGGATTTGGACTCTTTGGTTCAAGATTTAGAACCGTGACAATCGAATCCTTGAACTGTAGTGAGCCCAAATGAACAGAGCGGGACTTAACCCTCCCGGGGCATTCGGGGACGTCTACAGGGCCAAAGTGGGAATTTACTCAATATAAAATAAATTTTGAATTTTATTAATATTAATTTTAATTTAAAATTTTTTTTTTGTTTATTTTCAATTTAAACAATCTATTTATTTTTGTTAAGTTAAATTGATGGAAAAATACTGTTTTTTTGCTATCAAACTCAATGTAGATGTATAAAAAATATTTAAAATACTAGTTTTTATTGAGTTAATAACTAAAATATATCTTCTCAAACATTTTTACTTAACAAAATAGATAAAAGTTTAGATTGAAAGTAAAACAAGAAATTATGATTTAAATTGACAAAATAAAAATTTTATTTATTATAAACTTCAAACTTCGAATTTTCATTTATTTATTTATTTGTAATTTCTCCGAAGAAAAAAAAATCTAAAGTTTTCAAAATTAGGCAAACAATCTCAATATTTAATGTCATGGTGGATGCAAAGATAGATGTAGACGTAGTGTAGAAAGAAGAAACATCACATTATAAATTAGCATTATTCTTGATAGTAGGTATTTGCCACGGATATGCTTAAGCCCAACCTGCGGATAAGCCCATTACCTTCTATATGGGCCTTCTCGAACTCTAAAGAAAAAAATCAAAACCAAAAAAAAAAAAAATCATCCTAGAATTTGCCTCAAATCCAAAGAAATGAAGTATAACCCGTACTTTATTCCAACATTTTTATTAAAAAAAAAAAAATTATCAAAGAATTTAAATTGACCTACTATGTCATTCTGCAAAAGATTCTATACCGATCTGGATGTTTACAATGGCATATAATACAAATCATATATATATATTAGTCAAATCCAATCATTTTGGATCCTCTTAAACTTGAATATGGGGTGTTTTGAGAAGTTGGTAAAAAGTTAATTTTTTGACTTTTTGACTTTTTTTGAAGGCTTTTTTGACAAAAAATTTGATTGCTTTAGATAAAAAAGTTGACTTTTTTGACTTAAAAAAAACTAAAAAGCCAAATAACTGACTTTTTACTGTTGTTGCCAGAATGCTCCCATGAGACTTTTCAAAATTATCCTCTAGTAAAACTCTCGTGTTTAACTTCTTAGGCCTTGTTTGGGTACTCCCAAATAATTCAAAAAGCCAAAAAGTTATTCAAAAAGTTAAAAAGTTAACACTATTCACCAAAAGTCAACAATTATGGCTGCACAACTCCCAATTTAAATTTTCCTCTAAAAACCAATTTTCACAATTTTTTATTACACATTTTTTCATAAAAAGTCAAAAAGTTACCCCAAACATCCATATTTTCAACCTCAATTTTTTAGTCAAAAAAAACAAAAAGTGCACTTATTTAGTCTTCCCAAACTTGACCTTAACCACGGGTTCGTACAATTTGACTTTGATGATATAAAATTAATTTTCAGTTCTTTTATTCCCTTTAACTATTTCTTATCCCTGATTTTTCCAATATCTTAAAAGAGAATAAATACTTGTCCTTAGGTTAGTAATAAAGTTACAACAATTATACATCCCTTTAAAATTAGAGCTTTAATTGAACTCCAATGAAGTGAAAAATCAAAAAAAAAAAAAAAAAAACAAGGCCAAAACATCATATCATATGGGTCTTACATACACATTAGAACTATTAGAACTTACAAATTAGGGTTTTAAAATATTTTTCATAAAATAATTTCATTAGGAATAAAACGTCATCTGTGCAAATCATGAAAACAGTCGTTTTACACGTGGAATAAAACTACATATTTATAACCTACAATTTATAAATTTCCTTTAAAAGGATTTTCCAATTCAGTCTCAAGATGTAGTTATGGAAAGTACACATATACAAATATTAATAAGGACAGATAATAATCAAAAGATTATGGAAAGTGTGCATAATTATATATTCAGAAAAGTTTTTCATTTTTTTTTTTTGCTGATATATATATATTAAGGAACTAGAATTTAAGCTTAGATTTATATTCAAAAAGTTGATGTATATAGTTCAGATTTAATTCTTAGGTGGTAAAACCTACATCTAAAATCAATCTCAACCATAGAGTTTTTGAATATATATTCAAAAAGTTATGTTGATTCTCAACCACAAATTTTCAAAATTAGTTTCTATAAAAAAATTCTTGGTGTGTAAAACTGCTTTTACTATAATGCCTTTCTCCTAAAACCCCCATCCCCACATAAATCCAAGTGTTTTTTGCTAACTGAAATAAGCTAAATACAGCTCTCTCTCTCTCTCTCTCTCTCTCTCTCTCTCTCTCCATAGCCTAGTAACCCACCATTGAAGCAGTTGAAGTTTGGCAGCTCAATCACAATGAACAAAAGATTGATCAAAAAGCTTCACATAGATTCCAAAACTATCTAAACACAACCAAGCAATGGCATATATCTCACCTTCAAAGCAATGAAAGACTGCTTTTGAAGAAAGTTCCAATCCAACCCATGGGAAGGAGAGGAGGGGCCAACCTTCCTTCCTTTCTTTCTTTTCTTTTCTTTTGAGTAATCCCCAAGCCTTACAATCTCTTTATTCTCCATATTCAACAAGCCTTATCCAACAAAGACACTAGCTATTTCCATGGCCAAAAAGCATTATGGGTTTGTGCTAATCTTGTCTATCATCATAGCCCTTGGTGTTGTCTCCTTTGCCTTTTGCATTGCCTCTGAGTTCAAGAGAACTAAGGTAACAACAACATTGTTTGTCCTTTTTTCTATCATTTTCAAATCACAGAAATAGTCTCTTGACACGTAATATAAGGCTGTATACATCTTATCCTCCCAAACCTCATAGTGGCGAAAGTCTCATACACTGGGACTTTCTTTTTTATTTTCTTTCATTTTTTCCCCTCATAGTTCATTTTTTTTGGGTGTTTTTGCAGAGGAAGGATCTGAAGTTAGATGGGAAGTTGTGTTTTTTGCCGGAAAGTCACGCGTTTGAATATGGAATTGCAGCTTTGATCTGCCTGTTTGTTGCTCAGATCACCGGAAACTTGATTATCTGCTGGAATTTCTGTTCAGGGGAGAAGATAACTGGCTGCAAGGCTAAAAGCCCAACCAAGGCTTTCACTTTTCTGTTACTTTCATGGTAGGTGACCTCTCTCTCTCTCTCTCTCTCTCACATGTATGCATATTCTTGGGTTACAATTATGGATGGGTTTTACATTCATTGTAAGGTAAACGTCAGTTGTTGAATCTAGATAGTTCATAGACTCATTGCACACACCAAACTAATCAAAACATGAGTGGTTGAATTTAGATAGGTCATAGACTCATTGCACACACCAAACTAATCAAACCATCATAGCCCACCTATGTATGCTCAACTTGATTTTTGAGTACTCATAACAACTACCCATTATTATCAATTTCAAGTCACTTTTTTTGTTTTTTTTGTTTTGTGTGTGTGTGTGTGTGTGTGAATTTGGGGATGCTACCATTTGCCATAGCTTGACAACAAAGATTATTCTTACCCTAATACTTATAACACAAAGTTAAAACATAGAACGGGTTATAATAAAGAATAATAATAGATTGAGATTTATTCTAAATGTATTATTACATTTTGTGAACCATTATGTGATTTATTCTATGTACCTAGCATTATTATTATTCTTATTTGTAGACTACATAGGTAGAAACCTAGCACGTCAGGCAATTAGATATACCTCAAGAATTTAGACTAGATCATCTATCCCAATCCCCTTATCTCTTTGTTCGGAATATCGTATCTATATACGATCAAGCTCAAAAACACTCATTGTTTGATAGAGACGTGGTATGGGACAAAAAAATAAAAGAATGGGAATATCGCATCCCATGTGCAATTTCTTAAGAACAAATTATATATGTAGGATTAGGAAAGAAATTAATCACCCCTGAGATTGACAACAGCTAGGACTAGGAAAGCAATTAATTGCGAAGGGAAACATGGTCCGAGACAAACAATAATACAAACATGTTTTGGAAACAATGTTGTTGCAGGTTTAGCTTTGGAATTGCAATTGTATTAATCAGTGCAGCCACGAGTATGAACACAAGGCAGCGCTACGGGGAAGGATGGTTAGACGGCCAGTGCTACATAGTCAAAGATGGAGTGTACATTGGCTCTGCAATTCTAGTTTTTGTTTCCATAGGTTTGATTATTGTTTCGGGCATTATGACAATTAGGAAGAGTCAAGTTGAGGAAGAATACAAGGTTCATTCACAATTTGGATGAAGAAAATTGACTAGGAAGTACATGACAGAATTATCATAGAAACAGAGAAAGAAACAGGGGCCTAATATCTTCAAGCCAAAGATGGGGATTGGATGAGGGCAAGGCAGTACCCCCACCCCACATGACTGCACCCATTGAAGACGTGTTGAATCTTTTTTAGAAAAATGAACAGAATGCAGTGCTGACAGTGCTATATTCATTGTGAGCATCATTCAAGTTGGGTTTAGCAATTGTTCCCAGCATCTTTTTTTAAAAAGATTGAATTAGTGAGGGGCTAGCCGGGAAGGCTTGATCGGGATCTGTTTTAGTTTTATTTTTTTTAAGTCTTTTTTTAATTATTTATGGGATAAAGTTTTTAAAAAAAGTTATGCATTTGGAAAATGGCAAAACTTTTTTTTTGGTGTGTTATTAAAAGTTTAAGCAATTTATTTATTTATTTATTTTGTCTCTAGTATCATATATATATATTAATCTTTTTAGATTATTTTAGAATATAAGGACCTCAAAAGTATAAATAAATAAATATAAAAAATTTCAATAAAGATAAAAAAATTGTTTTAAAAATGTCTTTTTCAACCGTTGTTAAACAAAGGTAAATTTTGTCATAATTAAAAAAGGTCATAATCAAATTAGCTAATTTTTTTTAAGGCAAAAGCAAATAAAAAATTGTAACCAAAGAAGACTTGAGTATAATACAGCTATATTTTAAGCATTTTCATGGGAAAAAGTCTTGTTTCTAATTTTTTAGGTGAACAAAAAGAAAAAGAAAATATCAATTCAGTGAAAGTTTTAACAAAAAAAAGATAAATTACAAATACACCCTTAAGATTTGCTTAAAATACAAATTGTCTCCTGTGATTTAAAAAATTACAAATATCCCCTTATCAGAATTTTTTATTTAATAGAATTAACTAAAAAAATGAAATTCATAATTGTTCTCTTATATAATAATAAAATTATCTTAATTATTAATTGAAATATATTTATAATATCATTAAAAACTGTTAATTGACTTGATAAAATATTAATAAAAGAGGCGATTTGTTATGAAATTAAAAATTTCCAAAGTGAAATGTAATTTCCAAAATCACAGAAGATGATTCGTATTTTAATTAAATCTTAAAAGGTGCATTTGTAATTTATCCTAAAAAATTACAGTAATAAATTTTATAAACCTTTAATAATTTTTTTAAAATACCATTAAATGAAAATATCTCCCCAAAAAAAATCTCAACCCAATAAAATCTGCAAAAGTTGCAAAAGTTTAAAGATTCTTTTATGTTGATGTTAAAGGGACCTGTAGAGAATAATTGAATGATACACTTCCCTCCGAATGTCAACTGTCAAAATCAGATTAGATTTTAAAAAACCAAACAAAGAGAAAAAAAGCAAAGAAGCTTCTTTTGTGTATATTCCTCCCAAGATATATATAGCGACTGACGTGTGCATATATACCTTGCAATTTAATCCCCATCATCAGAAATGTTATGTTATGTCTTAAGATAAGTTTGGCATAATTTAAATAATATAAAAAGTTAAAAAGTCACTATCCTATTTAAGGCCTGGTTTGGCATGACCTGTTTCAGCCAAAAAGTCAAAAAGTTACTCCAAAATCCAAAAATACATCACTATTCATCCTAAAAAAAAAAAATATATATATTTTTTTTCTGCCAAACGACAGACGGAATTGACCAAAGCCGGCTGCACAGCAGCCGCAGTGCATAAGTCCATAAATGATTGGGTGTGCTTGGCACATACTGTTGTTTGGCTTGTGGGGCTATCACGGGTCCCGTTTTGATAATCTGAACCGTTAAATGTGTAGAACTCGTCGAGTACTATATGTCTGCAAAAAATCACATTGATCGGATATCGATAACTATATGATCAGATCAGTTATGTACGACAAATGGATGGTGTTATAATTAATGATTGAAAAATAAAT
Source organism: Camellia granthamiana (assembly GCA_036172215.1). NCBI lineage: Eukaryota > Viridiplantae > Streptophyta > Magnoliopsida > Ericales > Theaceae > Camellia > Camellia granthamiana. The sequence goes on along the minus strand of CM069913.1, from coordinate 31,322,427 downwards.
ATATTTGATCAGATAGCTATCGATATCCGATTAACGTGATTTTTTATAGGTACATAGTGTTCGACGAGTTATACACATTGAACGGTTCAGATTATTAAAATGGGACCCGTGATGACCTCCACGGACCAATCAAAACCGTGCAGTGCTTTGTAAAAAAAATAGCCAATAAATTCCAACTCCTCCTACAACTGCCGAATGGTACAGCTGGGGCCCACCTGTCACTATTTACCTCTTACACACTCTTTTTATACAATTTTTTAATACACATTTTTTCAAAAAAATCCAAAAAGTTAACCCAAACCTCCATATTTTTTTCTCAACTTTTTTAGTCCAAAAAGACAAAAAGTGCACTTTTTTAGTACACCCCAAACCAACCCTAAGTCATATCATCTTATTTAAATCACATCACATCTCTAACACATCACATCAAACCCAACCCAAACCCAATCTATATAAGCCAATAAGTCAAAAAGTTTACTTTTTTAGAACATTCCAAACCGATCATAAAGAAAAGTATTGACTACTTTATGTAAAATAGGTTACACCTAACATTAATCTATACATTTTATATTTTGAATATCTTTTTTTGAGGGGAGAGGCTTCTAGCTTTGCCAATTGGAGAGGTTGTTGGGCCCTTGTAAGCCCATTACGGGATTCATCTCGATAATTTAACTTGTTTATATTGTAAAGTCGGAAGAGAAGATTATCTTTTACCATTATGACCTCAAATTTGGACAGCAACCTCTTTCTTTTTTTGCTTCCTTTTTTCTAGTACATATTATTATTGCCTGATTTATCTTATACTGCATTTTGCATGGAAGATGCTGATTAATGTTTATGATGTGGATTAAGCAATTATTAATGTTGTGTTCGAGGGATAAGCTTCTTTTCATATTTCATCTCTTCATGCATTTTCATACCCTTCTTGTGAACCCCACCTCGAGCACATATAGATGATTTGAACCATTTGTTTCATAGGCCTTGCAATAAAAGTTATTCATACAAAAAATTAGCTATATTGGACAATTATAAACATATGAACAAATTCAATTTTGTTTTATAAAATGAACTATTCATGGATTGTAAACTTAAATCATCTACTTTATACAACCAAATATGATTTGTTCATGTGTTTATAATTGTCCGATGAAACTGATTTTTTGTGTGACTAACGTTTATTGTGAGATATATAAAATTGACAGTTCAGATCATCTATATACGTCCAAATAAAGGCCCATAAAAGAGGTATGAAGGGTTATGAAAAAATGAGATATGGAGGGGAGTTGCTCCATGTGTTCAATTGATCGAAAAGGAGAGGAAAAGGAAAATGAATTTTTTTCCTTACATGTATGTACAATTGTTACATAAAAATTTGGGTTTCATTACAACTAAAGCTTTTTTTTTTTTTTTTCTCAAGTCCTTTCTTATAAAATGTTTATGATTATGTATTGCAAAAAAATTTAAATTATAAACTGAACAACTAGCTGGAGTATTTATATATGGGGTGTGTTTATAGATTTCCCTTTCAAGCAAACCCAATAAAAAAAATTGTATAATACATGTTGTAATTAGACTTGGAAACAGTGACAATTAAACAATAGGTAAGTGTGTGTGTCAATTTCCGACCACACTGTCAAACAGGTACTCAGCTGGAGAACACTGACAGAATAGATTAAGCCTGAACGACCTGTCAACAAAAAGAAAAGATTCCGGCGGTGGTTCGTCCACCCGGAGGCACTCCGACGATCAAGTCAGTTATCTCTCAAATATAGCAAAAGTGCTTAACTCACTATTCAGAATATAAAAGCGTACCTTAGACCAACGAGAGTGCCTCTCTTTTATAGCCAACACTAACCTAATCCCAATAAAAGCCTAACTTCAATAGACTCTGGTTCAATGCTAATTCGGGACTCCCAGTTAAATTGGGATAAACTCTCTAAGAGTCTTTTCTTTATCTAAACTGAAGTCCTCTCTCATTCTAGGACTCTTGTCCCTTATCCGTTTATCCCGAATTCCGGTATTCTCGCAGATAACCTCGGCCTAGCCGAGATTACCTCGGTGTTATGACCAGCACACGTGGCACCTCAGTTGGCACTCCGGTACCACCTTGGCCACGTGTTGTCATTCAAAAATTATGTCCCCACAACTGTCCCCTAAGTTCTATTACCTCGGCATTCTAAGGTGATGGAACTTATATCATTTTTTCCATTTAGCACGTCGGTTAAGCTCGCTTTATCCTTCATTCCCGAGGTCATCATTCGTCGGCTCAACACGACCAAGACTTAGTCCGTTTTCATCAATGTTTCAAAACCAATAATCAAGTTTGTCCAAATTTACCAGCCGAGATCGTCCTCCTAGCCGAGGTCCTGTTCCATTAAATCAAGAACTCCAAGAGTTTCAATACGCGTATGAGCTGTTACGCACAGTATCTCAACCGTTTCTGCCACGCATCTTTCCCCCCATTGAGCCGTGCCTGACACGCACCATTAAGTCGCATTGTATTTGCGTGCGCCGTCTGACAAGCACGTCGTCCTAGGCACCATAATTGTCATTTTGCCGCCATTTCATGTGTTTGATCAAAATCACTTCTCTCTCTCCATCTTTTCACTTCTTTACCACCATTTTCGTGTAAGTTCTCTCTCTCTACTTTCCCAAATCCCCTATTGTTTCAAGGTCAAAAGCTTTCTGTAATTACCGCCGTTCACCTCCTCCGGTGAGGCTTTTGCTGGTCTTTTCCGTTTGCTGCTATCATTTGACTTCGGCGTACTCAACACTGGCTTCACTTTTCTGGTAAGTCACTATTTCCTCTTTTATCAGTTTGTGTTTTTCTTTAAAAAACTTTATTGTATTATTCATTGCCATTGCTATTTTTGTTCAAGTTCTTGGATATAAATTCGTGCGTATGAATTTAACCATTTATCTGAGCACGTTTACTTTATGATTTCGCTTTTGCCCAATCCGTTTCTTGAATATACACACTGTCCACCCATTTGTTCATTTTTGCCACTGTTCTTGGCCTCACTATTCCTGATTCTAAATCTTCATTCTTGTTTCTGTTTTCTGTGTTTCTCTAAATTCCTGAATTCAATTCTTGTCTCCATAGTCTTAGGTTTGGGATTTGTTGTAGAACCTACGAATTTTAGGAAAAACTGAAACAAACTTCACTTAGATCCTCAAAATTTCTTGCCCCATCATTCTTCTAGGTTTTGCCGAGGTCCCTCCGTCCTCTACAAAACACACCCTTCTGCAATCCAACACTTTCCCCCCAAGCCGACATCATGGGTATGTGGAGGCATAAGGTAGACACCCCAACTAAGTTAGAATACTTTAGGCAGGAGTTTTCCATCCTGGCCGACGTTCACCTTAGGTTGGCTGGGGAGGACGATTCCATCATGCCCACAGTTGGCTCTATGCCCTTCCCAATTGTAGCTTTCATAGAGTGTGGACTTAGGCTCCCTCTCGACATCCTTTTTCGTGAAGTCCTTCACTACTATAAACTCAACCCAATGTAATTAGCCATTAACTCCTACAGAGTCATCAATGGTATCATAGCCCTAGCTAGCCGAGAAAAATCTAGGGTAACTTTAGCCGACATACAATAATGTTACATCATGTGTGGCCTTAAGTTAGAAAAATGTTACATTTACTACCTTAAACCGAGGTCCACAGAATACAAACTCGTTGCCGACCTCCCAGACTCCAACAAGGGAGTTGGGGACGATTACCTCATTGTCTCGGGCAACTGGGAGTTCGCTCCAGACGAGGACCTTCACCTCTACCATCTTAGCCGCACATTATTCAAAGAGGGAGATGGTAAGAACCAACTGTTACATTTACTTACTTTCAAGTCTTTAATACTTTGCTCCTTCTATATGTTCTAACGTCTGTTTTTTCTTGCAGTTATTCCACAGCCACCCAAAGACTTTTGTAAGTCCTTCTTTCCCAACAAGGACCTCAAAAAGCTGTTGGATCTGCCAGTTAAGCGCCGGAGAGCTCCTTTGTTGCTCAATTTTATCCCGACTTATAAGTCGGTACTCTACGACGTCCCAAAGAAGAAGAAAAGCAAGTCTCCTCCCTCCGCCACAACTCCTCCAACAGCTTTATCACATCGGCCAGATCAGGGATCAACCTCTGATCCAGCAGAGCAACCGTTGACCTTGACTCCACAACTGATCCCTCCATCCCAACGCAGACGTCAACGTCGAACTGCAATTGCTGCCGAGATGGGTCACAAGAAAGCTGTTGCAGACGACCTCCTTACCGACATCCCCAACGCAATCACCACACAACCTTCTCTATCCCAGTCTCAACCAAAACCAAAATCTAAAAGACTGAAGAAGGCCGAACCTAAGGCAACGGTGACTCAGATCGACTCTGAGGATACCTTGCCGATCTCCAAATTGCCGAGGCAGAAAAAAGTGCCACCGCCGCCTAGAAGAGGCCCGCCGAGGCTGCTCCTTCTAAGTCAACGCGGTCAAAAAGGCCGAGGTCTGAATCTGCTACAACCTCGGGGTCTATGAAATCCGATGCCCCTTGGGCCCCTCCAATCACCATCGAGGACAAGCTGGTCAGGGCTGGTGACAGTACGACGACATTGAAGTCGGCGTTGCCTTCTCTACTGCCTTGCTCCTTCCTGAAGATCTCAATCGTAACGCCAAGATGAGCGAGTACGAAAAATTTGCTTTGATGTTGCAGCACTCCGTACAGGTAAGCCCCCATCACTTGGTACTCTCCACTTCTGTCTTTTCATACTTAGAGAATTTTACTAACTTCTGTTATGTTTCATTTCTTCTAGGCGATCCAACATGCCCACTCCTTCGCAATGCAAGCCTTCAGCATTAAAAAGGAGTTGGCTAACAAGACCAGGGAGGCTGCCAACTTGTCCAAGTCCCTTAGCAAGGCTAAGGGCAAAATGAAGACTTTAATAAACCAGGCCGAGGAAGCCAAAAAAGCTAAGGATGAGGCCGATGAGAGGGCTGGGGCCGCTGAGGCCATTGCCAAAGTCCCTGAAGCCGAGAAGAAAGAGGGCGAGGCAAAGATGGTCGAGGCCCAAAAAGAGCTTCAAGATGCCCTGGCCACAAAAGAAGCCGAGATCAAAGCGGCAGACGAGAAGGCATACGCCAAGGGGGCGGCCGACGTCAGAGAAGATTACAAGAAACAAGTCAGACAGGCATGCAACAAGGGCTATACCCTTGGTTGGATGGTTGTTCTGAAAGAGTTAGCCGTCCCCGAGGACTCGCCTCTCCGAGAAAACATCCACATCGTCTCGCCGTTCCCCATTACTCCAAGTCAATCCAAGGATGAGGCAGAGTCTGAGGAAGAAGCTGAGGCCGACAAGAACGACGAAGCTGCTGGGGCCAAGTCCCCAACTCTGAATGAGCAAGTCTTGGACTTGACTCAGGATGAGGATGAGGTTTCCAAAAATGCCTCCTCCCAGAAGACAAACTCCGAGGTACCAATCGCCAAGAGGAGCCTCGATCAAACTCTTCAGGAGATCGATGCTGAGCTCGAGGCTAAGAAGGCTGCCGAGAAGTCTTCTCAACTGTCTTCTGGGACCGAGACCCAGCCTGCCGAGTAGTCTTGTTTATAACCTTTTTCTTTATGTCTTGTACTTTGTACTTTTTTTTTCTTCACTTTTGAAACAATGTTAGCTTTAATTTGGCCGACGTGCCACTTTTGCAGTCTGAACAATGTCAGGCCGAAGTGCTTTCTTTCCTTGTCTGAATACAAGTCTTCTTTCTTGACTAAGTCTTTGAATGCTTGTCTTTTCTTTACTGTCTTGTATGATTCCATACTTAGAATAATTTGCATGTGTTCAACGTACACCTTAATTGTGCAATCTCTTCGGGTTGGAATAAACTTGTAAATTTTTCTTAAAAATTTCAACAACTGTTTAAACCAATCTTCCTTTATCATAATCTCGAATTCACTTCAACTTATAAATTTTTCATAAATTTCAACAAGTGTTAAACATGACCTCGGTTTAACTTCAACTTGTAAATTTTTCATAAATTTCAACAAATGTTAAACATGACCTCAGTTTAACTTCAACTTGTAAATTTTTCATAAATTTCAACAAGCATTAAAACCAATTTTAGCTTGTAAATTCCACCCTCCAAGTACCATTCTCCAACTCTCTGCCCCCTAATGTGAACTTAAGTTCCACTTGGGTTCTCATTAAGCATATGGCTTTGACCTCGTCGCCGAGGTGATATTCAAACAAAGACTGGCCGAGGTTACCAACCTTGGTCTCTTTGTTAATCTAACTTAATTTTAACTTAGTTCAACTCTATTATATGCAAGTAGAAACTCTGCTATATAATAGGTCTAACTTATTTGTCATGTTTCAATCAGAAATATTGCCAACTTAGTTCAACTCTATTATATGCAAGTAGAAACTCTGCCATATAATAAGTCTAAATTATTCGTCATGTTTCAATCAGAAACATCGCCAACTTAGTTCAACTCTATTATATGCAAGTAGAAACTCTGCCGTATAATAAGTCTAAGTTATTCGTCATGTTTCAATCAGAAACATCGCCAAGTTACTGATTTAGTCATACTGCACAAGTTAAAAAATCAAGCTAAGACTTTATTATTACTTCGGCTAATAACAAGAAACTTAAAAAAAACAAGAAATTTAATGATAGAAAAACTTCAGATTGCAAGTATTCCAGGGTCTTGGCAACTCTTTGCCCTCACTGTCTTCAAGCCGATATGCACCATTGCCCAGGACCGAGATGATTCTGTAAGGTCCCTCCCAATTTGGGCCAAGCTTGCCCTCTCTGGGATCCTTCTTGTAGCCGACGACCTTTCTAAGGACGAGGTCCCCAACTTGGAACTCTCGTGGGTTAACCTTCTTATTATAAGCCCTGGCAAGCTGCTGCTGCTGGTATGCCCCCAGCTGAATTGCTACTTTCTTCCTTCTTTCTTCTAGCAGATCCAGATCTCGGGCTAAAAATGTATCATTAGTCCTATTCTCCACTCCCTGGGTTCTAATCCCTGGGATGCCGATCTCTAATGGGATTACTGCCTCTGTGCCAAAAGCCATTGCAAATGGGGACTCCTCAGTTGATCTTCTCAGCGTAGTCCGATATGCCTAGAGTACACTGGGTAACTCATCCACCCACTTTCCCTTACCTGCTTCCAGTCTCTTCTTGATCCCATCCAAGATGACGTTGTTGGATGCTTCAGCTTGTCCATTGCTTTGTGGAAAACTTGGAGTGGAATAGTAATTTTTAATCTTGTACTTTGCACAGAAGCTCTTGATTAGCTTATTGTCGAACTGTGTACCATTATCTGCTATTATTGCCCTTGGGATCCCAAATCTGGTGATGATGTTCTTCCATATGAAGCTCTTCACGTTAACATCTCGAATCTTTGCAAGAGGTTCAGCTTCCACCCATTTGGTGAAGTAGTCTGTTACTACTAGCAGGTACTTCCTTTGTCCAGTTGCTTGAAGCAGTTGTCCAACAAGATCTATACCCCATTGGGCAAATGGCCAAGGGCTGGACACTGGGTTCAAGTCCACGGCTGGTTGATGTATCAAATGTGCAAACCTCTGGCACTTCTCACATTTTCTAACATAGGCTTCAGTATCTTTTTGCATATAGGGCCACCAGTACCCCTGAGTAATAGCCCTATGAGCAAGTGACCTGCCCCCAATGTGGCTTCCACATACTCCTTCATGTATCTCATACAAGAAGTCTTCAACTTGTAAAGGATGCACACACCTTAAAAGGGGTCCAGTAAAAGATCTTCTGTAGAGATGTCCTTCTGCTGTCAGATTGAATCTTGCCGACTTCAGTCTGATCTTGTGTGCTTCTTTATGATCATCTGGCAGCTTTCCCTCTTTAAGGAATACTATTATTGCATCCATCCAGCTTGGTCCCATCTCCACACACATTGCTTCATGCTCTGTGTTCAGTGGTTCTATGCTTGGACCTAACAAGTAGTCCACCATTATCGTCATTGCCTCTCCAGGTTTCATTGCACTGGCCAGGTTAGACAGAGCATCAGCATGGCTATTGTCATCTCGGCTAACCTGCTGTAGTCGACAATTCTAGAATAAGGCTACCAGTCTGCCTACCTCCTTTACATTGGCTGACCTCCTTTCATCTTGTGCTGCTTATTCTCTTGTTGCCTGGTTGACGATAAGTTAGGAGTCACATAAGACTATTACTTCATCAGCTTCCATTGCTACTGCCAGCTTTAATCCTGTGATCAGTGCTTCATACTCTCCTTCATTGTTTGAGGCTTTAAACCCCAAATGAATGGATTGTTCCAGTATCTGCCCATTTGGAGATACTAGTACTACTCCTACCCCCGCTCCTTGTCGGTTTGAACTCCCATCAACAAACAACCGGAAGGAGTCGCCGATGTAAATACTGCATGGCCTGAGTTTCTCTTCTTTTCTCTGTTTGGTTATCCCCAACTGGGTTTCTCCTTGTTCACCTAGATCTCGGCTCAACGGAGCCCGATGTGTGATGGAGCCTGGTGTGAACTCGGCCACGAAGTTGGCCAAAACTTGACCTTTGATTGCTGTTCTGGGTTTGAATTCCAGGTCATATTGGCTTAACACCACTGCCCATCTGGCTATTCTGCCTGTCAAATCTCCCTGCTGCAATAGGGACTTCAAGGGATGCTCAGTTAACACTACAATCTTGTGGGCTTGAAAGTAATGATTCAGCTTCTTGGAAGCCATTACTAAAGCCAGTGTCAACTTCTCCAAGGGCAGATATCTGGTCTCCGCATCTGCTAGGGTTTTACTCATGTAGTAAACTGCCATTGCTCTCCTTTTTCTTCTCTGATTACTACTGCACTCACTGCATGCTCTGAAACTGCCAAGTATAAGAACAGTTCCTCTCCAGGCACTAGATTTGAGAGGACTGGAGCTGTGGTTAAATACTTCTTCAAGTCGACTAAGGCGACTTTGCACTCTTCTGTCCATAAGAAGTTTGTGGCTTTCTTCACTAAGCTGAAGAAAGGTTTATATTTGTCAGAACTTTTGTTGATGAATCTGTTTAGGGCTGCAGCCTTTCCGGTCAGCATCTGCACTTGTTTGCCAACGTTGGGCTCTTCAATTCTAAGATGGCCTTGATCTGATCCAGGCTAGCCTTAATGCCTTTTCTGGTAACCAAATATCCCAAGAACTTACCAGACCTAACTCCAAATGCAGACTTCGATGCATTGAATCGGAGCTGATATGTTCCAAGGATATCAAAAACTGCCTTTAAGTCTTCTAGATAATCCTCAGGTTCCTTGGTCTTCACGACCATGTCATCTATGTATACCTCCACTGTTCTGCCTATTAGATGTCTGAACATCTTGGTCACTAATCTCTGGTAAGTTGCTCCTGCATTTTTCAACCCAAAAGGCATCACTCTGTAGCAATATAGCCCTTTTGGGATGATAAATGCAGTCTTCTCCTCATCTGGGGGGTACATAGCTATCTGATGGTACCCCCTGTATGCATCTAGGAAGCTCATCCTTCCGTGCCCTGAAGTGGCATCCACCAATTGATCGATCTTGGGTAGTGGGAAACTATCTTTGGGACAAGCCTTGTTCAGGTTGGTGAAGTCCACACAGACCCTCCACTTCCCATTCTTTTTCTTCACAACCATTGTGTTCGATAACCATGTCGGGTAATTTACCTCTCGAATGGCCCTCGCCTCCAGAAGTTTATCCACTTCCTCTTTTACTGCCTCGACATGCATTAACGTCAGCCTTCTTGCTCGCTGGATGACAGGTTTAGCCGACCTGTCCACATTCAGTCTATAGCAAGTGACCTTGGGGTCAATGCCAGGCATCTCGTATAACGTCCAGGCAAACACCTCAATGTTTGCTCTCAAGAACGCCTCTAGTTTTTTTTTCCTCTTCCTCGGCCAAGCCCGAGCCGAGAAGGAAGAAGCGCTCTTCATCCCCTTGTTGGACAAGGACTTTCTTTAGGGCTTCCTCACTCTTCTTAGCTAGCTCTTTGCTGACGTCCTCCAGGACTTCCACGTCCTCATCTTCAATCTCTGCGGTTTTGCTTCTCGTATGTTGCAGGTGGATTTCATTGCTGCCATAGAGCAATTCTTTGCCTGCACTTGGTCCCCTCTAACCTCCTCAATTCCATGCTCTGTTGGAAATTGCAGTAGTTGGTGCAATGTTGAGGGAACAACCCCCATTGCACGTAGCCATGGCCTTCCCAAGATAGCATTATAAAGGGAGGGAGTGTCAATTACTGTGAACTCAGTTTTTATCTTCTTGGTACCAGCCTGCACCTCCAAACTAACTACTCCTAGGGGCCATGTCGACGTTCCATTGAACCCGACCATTGGACCATTGGATTGCTCCAAATCATCTTGATGAAGGCCAAGCTCCTTGTAACATCTGACATACATGATGTCACAAGAGCTGTCCTGATCGATCAGAATTCGCTTTACTTGGCATTCTCCAATCTAGAGGGATATTACCAGGGCATCGTTATGTGGATGCTGCACCATCTCTAGATCTTCTTCAGTAAAGGACACCACTAGTCCCTGGTACTCATCTGCCCTAGGTCTTTTCTGCTTGACCTGGTATACATGTTGCAAGTGTTTTACCTTCTGAGTCTTCCTACGTATTTCATTCTCATTGACCTTCGGGTGAATCACTTTGATCACCCTAGGTCCACCTGCCTGCGGTTATGGTGTTGGAGGAGGCGGTGCTGCCGGTGCCTGAGACAGTCTTCCTTGCTCCTCCTTTGTCCTGACCTCGTCTATAAGGTCCCTTAGATGACCTTGCCTTACTAGGTCTTCCAGATGTGCCTTTAGGGCTTTGCAGCTTTGAGTCAAATACCCATCTTCGTTGTGGTAAGCACAGTGTTTGCCAAGGCTTCTTCCCATAAATTCACCAGGAGCCCTTACTGGTGCTTTGTAATAGGGCTGATTTCGAATTTTCTCCAAGACTTTGTAAATTGGGATTCGGAATATGATCGTGACTACCTGTGTAGCCCTTAATCCTGTCTCTTGCTTGTTATACCCGCCATTACCTCAGCCTCACTTCACGCGAGCCGTTTCCTTTCTTTTGTTTCGACGCCTTTGTCCCCGGCGTGTCTTCATTGACTCTCGCATACTTCTCAATTCTGGCCATCAGTTTCTCCATACTCTTTGGCAGTGTCTTTACCAATGATTTTCGAAGTAAACAATCATCTTTCATGTCATTCTTAAAAGACACGACCGCCACCTCTTGGTTGCATCTTGGTATCCGGTTGAATACCTCATAGTACATTTTGGTATAGGCCCTAAGGCTTTCATCCTCACTGATTCTCAGAGCCATCAGGGAGTCCACTCTTAATGGCTGTAGCTTGTTTGTCACAAACCTAGCTACGAACATCTTGGCTTGGCCTTCCCAGGTTTTCACAGTTCCTTTCGGCAACTTGTGAAACCAGTCCGATGCTATTTCCTCGAAGGACGAGGGGAACACCTTGCAAAGCAACAACTCGTTCCCCGTGTATAGTGCCATCGAGTTTAGGTACAAGCCGACGTGAAAAGTTAGGGTCCGACTTTCCGTTGTATATTTGGAACCTCGGCATACTGAACTTTTTCGGGGCCTCGAATTTGTCTAACTCTACTGAGAACGGTGTTTTCAGCTTGACTGGAGAGGTTACCTCGGCATTTTGTTACTTCCTCTGGAGGTAATCCCTCAGATCCTCCTTGGTCCGTCCAGGAGCTCGGCTATCTCCGGATTTCAGCCTTTTCGGCGCGCTGCTTCCGGTGTCATTGTGAGTCCTCTTGGCCCTCTCTCCGTTAGTTGCGTTGAAACAAAGTTCCTTTGCCTGAACATCCCGATGTTCTTTGGTACAGGCTTCTTTGGTTCGATGTGTTTTATGGGATTCTCTCCTTGTTGACTCCTCATGCCTGACCTCTCGCGAAGGCTGGTGTGAATGTCCCTTAATCCTGTCGTGTTGGGGGGCTACTGGGATAGTTTTTTATCCTTCTTTCTGGGCATTGTTCTTGGTCGTTGGAATCGGCGTGTCTTGTAATGGGAATGGTGGCTGCATGACGTTGTTCTGCATCATGAAATTGACGACCGTTTGCAGGTTTGCCAATTTGTTTGCCATTCCCTTCATCTTTTTGTCCCTCTGCAGGCATCTATCTTTTCATACCTAGAGGTCGTCCTCATTATAATACCCGCTTCGGTCTGATTTCTTTGGTACGTCGCCCTGCTGGGCGACGTCTTTATCCCCGTGATTTTGATCTCGAGTCTCCTTGTTGCAATTATCCTCCTCTGCGTTAGGGTCAACATGTTTTCCACTCCCAGAAGGGAAGTCGTCCCCAACCTTCTCCTTCTGTCCGTCGTTGGCCATCTATTCTCTTATCGTTCTCACAGACGGTGCCAAATTGTGTGTGTTAATTTCCGACTACACTGCCAAACAGGTATTCAGCTGGAGAACACTGGCAGAATAGATTAAGCCCGAACGACTTGTCAACAAAAAGAAAAGATTCTGGTGGTGGTTTGTCCACCCGGGGGCACTCCGACGATCAAGTCAGTTATCTCTCAAAGATAGCAAAAGTGATTAACTCACTATTCAGAATATAAAAGCGCACCTTAGACCTACGAGGGTGCCTCTCTTTTATAACCAACACTGACCTAATCCCAATAGAAGCCTAGCTTCAATGGACTCTGGCTCAATGCTAATCCGGGACTCCCAGTTAGATTGAGATAAACTCTCTAAGAGTCTTATCTTTATCCAAACTGAAGTCCTCTCTCATTCTAGGACTCTTGTCCCTTATCCATTTATTCCGGATTCCGGTATTTTCGCAGATAACCTCGGCCTAGCTGAGATTACCTCGGCATCATGATCAGGACACGTGGCACCTTGGCTGGCACTCCGGTACCACCTTGGCTACGTGTTGTCATTAAAAAATTATGTCCCCACAGTAAGGCACATTGATAACGCTTTATTTAATATAGTAATTTGTCCTCTATGATACAAAACGAATATAAAAAATTCCTTCTCCAAGATACAATGGTTAAAATTGAAGATATTTCTAAATATACACCAAAACCTTAACCTAAAAAATAGAGAAATATAGAAAAGTAATATGTGGCCTACCTCATGAACCCATTATAAAGGGTTAGAACAATCACCAAAATCATAAGGTCATAACCCTTAATATGAGACACAATGGAAATTTCAACCCAAAAAAAAAAAAAAAAAAAAGTTTTGAAAATTAAACAAAAATTGTAATTTATTTTTATGTAACATGCCTATCAAAGTGGCATTTTTTCCATTCAAATTTAGGCAATTAATTTGTTTTTAAAGTAAATTAAAATTAAGGATTAAAGTGAAGTAAAAAAATATTTTATGAGCTAAAGTGGAAAAATCATAAAATTCAGGAGCCAAAGTATAACCTCTTACATTTTTATGGCAAATAACACTTTCCGTTCAATTGTTTTGAAAATAAAGAAAAATACTTAGGATCTCCACAATTTTTGACCCCTGCAACTAGGGGTGCAACTCGGGCGGGTTCGGTCGGGTTGGGGGTCTGCCCAAGCCCGACCCGAATTGCCCAGAGCAGTGCCCAAGCCCGCCCCAAGCCCGAACATGAACCCGAGCTTTGCTGGCCAAGCCCGGCCCGAGTTAGCCCGAGTTGCCCGAATTGCCCGAATTGCCCAGAAACTTGTAGGTAGATTTGTTTTGAAACCTGTAGGTAGAATTGATAATTAACAAAGAATTGAGAATTATTCAAAGTTATTTTCTGGTCACCAAAAAATAAAAAATAAAAATTAAGAACTCTTTTACTTAATTTATATATATTATATAATTTATTAAATTATATATATATATTATATATTATATATTAAATTCAATTCGGGTTCGGGTTGCTCGGGTTGGCCATTGGTTCTGCCCAAGCCCGGCCCGAATTACAATTCGGGCATCAAAAATCTGCCCAGGCCCGTCCAGATTACAAGATATAGTTGCCCAAGCCCTAAAAAAACTCGGGCTGGGCTCGGGTTGCTCGGGTTGAGCCCGCCCGAGTTGCACCCCTACCTGCAACCCTAATTGATTTGTGATTACACATTATGTTTTTTTTTTGTTTTTTTTCTTCTTCTCTCTCCTCCTTCTCTCTCATAAATGTGTGTGACGGTGTGGAGGTGCTGGGGTCTGGAGCATAACTCGAAAATATAGTAAAAATTTAAAAAACAAAAATTTAAGGATTAAGGTGAAAAATTCTAAAATTTAAGGAGTCAAAGTGAAATTTTATTTTTTATTTATGTGTTGATATTGTCCGTGGTTGTCGTGTGCTTCCGTCACATGGCCACCGGTTGATCCTCTTGTCTTCTTTGTTTCTTCTGACTCTGTTACACACACACACACACACACACACACACACTTACACTGACACAAAACCCTAGAAGTCATATCAAATTCCGAATCAAATTCGAATTCAAAACCTGGAACCAAAAATATTCGACGCTGGAGACTCTCGCAATGGGCTCCCATGGCGGGTTCGGCCAATCCAAGGACTTCCTTGTCCTCGTGAAATCGATCGGCGAAACCCGATCAAAAGTCGAAGAGGACCGAATTGTTCTTCGCGAGATCGAAACCCTCAAGCGCCAAATCACCGAACCGGACATTCCCAAAAGGAAGATGAAAGAGTTCATCATTCGCCTCGTCTACGTCGAAATGCTCGGCCACGACGCTTCTTTCGGGTACATTCATGTTGTGAAGATGACTCATGACGATAATCTTTTGTTGAAGCGAACTGGGTTCTTGGCTGTGACTCTGTTTTGAATGAGGACCATGATTTGATTATACTGATTATGAATACAATTCAGAAGGATTTGAAATCGGATAATTATTTGGTGGTTTGTGCGGCTTTGAATGCGGTGTGGCGGTGCTTCCCCAGGTGGTGGAGTTGTTGGGGCACCCGAAGGAGGCGGTCAGGAAGAAGGCGGTCATGGCGCTTCATCGGTTTTATCAGCGGTCGCCATCGTCTGTCGCTCATCTAGTCTCTAATTTCAGGAAGATGTGTGCTGGTTTTGCTCTTTATAGGGTACTCTATGTTGGTATTAATGTTGTTAGTTTCACAAATATGAATCTATGAAACACGGTACTCTAAAAATGGTGGCGTACGAGTATCCGGTGTCATATGGGTATTTTAAAAATGGTACCGTACGAGTATCGGGTACTTATTGGGTGCCATATAGTACCAGTATGCCGAATACATGTTAGGTACGGCAAATACATTTGGTTACGTTGTGCGTACGGCATGGGTATGACACCGGTACGGTGAGGTGAATTTTTTGTTTTTGTTTTTACAGTTGCTAGAATTTATTTGAAAATATCAAGTAATTTATTTTCAACGACTTTTACCCATGAGTCATGATTTTACTCTTTTTTGTATCTTTCTTTTAGATAATCAAAAAAGAGAAAAAAAAAATTATATAACTTTTTAGACAAGCTGTTCTCTTTTTAATTTTGATACTGAAACTTTGATCTGTATGTTGGATGTTTAGTTATCAATTCAAAAAAGAAAATTAAAAAAAAATTAACGTACCCCAACCGTAGCCGTATCTTACTTTTTTAAGAGTTTCCATACCCGCACCCGTGCTTTATAGATATGACCTGATCACAATGGAGAATAAATTGTCTATTGAATTATTTATTTGTATGTATTGGAGAGCAATGGCAACCACCACAATTGGAGACTGCGGTTTGAATGCTTTAATGGATATATACCATGAGTTGTGCTCCAAGGAGAGTACAATTTTGAATCCTTTAACCGATAATATACCATGAGTTGTACCCTAGGAGACTGCAATTTTTAATGCTTTTTTTTTTGAGTGAATAAATTTTTAATGCTTTTAAGTGATAATATACCATGAATTGTAGCCCACAATAGGAGATTGTGATTTTTTTGAATGCTTTTAAGTGATAATATACCATAAATTGTACCCCACAATAAGAGAGTGTGATTTTGTAAGTTTGAAGTGATAAAATACCATGAGTTGCCCCACAATAGGAGAGTGCAATTTTGAATGCTTTAACGGATAATATACCATGAATTGTATCCCACAATAGGATAGAGCAATTTTGAAAGCTTTAAGTGATAATTAATGAAGTACGGACACTTCAAAATAGGCATCATAGCAGTGTTGGACATAGGGATACGCCGGGGACACGTACGGGACATGCCTAATTTTATTATTTTTTTTGCATGGACATGTCAAGGACACGGAGACACGCTAGGGACACGATGATGTGTCCGTTTAATTTTATTATTATTATTATTATTATTATTTGCGAGGGGCACAACAGGGACACGTGTATCCAAATATGAATAATCTATTAATTTGTTTAAATGTAGTGGTTTATATATATATATTGAATTAATGTTAGTTTTTATTAATTTGATTGTTTGGTTTAATGGTTAAGACTTGGCCTAATAACCTTAAGGCTATAGATTCAAGTCTTGGGGCCACCATTTTGTGAATTATGTCAAAGGTTGAGTGTGTACTCAATCTTTCCCCTCTCAAACACATATTAATGTGTACTAATTGAGCGTTGTTTGGTAACATAATATTAATCTATACAGTAAATATATATAAAAATAAATTTAAAAAATTTTGCTATGTTTTCCATCATGTCTGTATTCCCATTTTTTTGAAATTTACATATCCCGTATCTGTGTTCGTTTCTGTGTCCATATCCGTATTTGTATCTATATCCCTGTCTGTGCTTCATAGGTGATAATATACCATGCGTTGCATACAATAGGAGAGTGCAATTTTGAATGCTTTAATGGATAATATAACCATGAATTGTACCCCACAATAAGAGAGTGCGAGGAGAGTGCGATTTTGAATGCTTTAATCATAATATACCATGAGTTGTTCCCCACAATAGAAGAGTGCCATTTTGAATGCTTTAAGTGATAATATACTATGAGTTGCCCCACAATAGGAGAGTGCGATTTTGAGTGCTTTAGCAGATAATATACCATGAGTTGTACCCTGCAGCTGGATTGGATAGTGCAATTTTGCAGATAATATACCATGGGTTGTACCCTACAATAGGAAAATGTGATTTTGAATGCTTTAACGGATAACATACCATGAGTTGTATCATGAGTTGCCCCACAATAGGAGAGTTTGATTTTGAATGCTTTAACTGATAATATACCATCATTAAAAAAAAAAAAAAAAATTGATAATATATCGAGAAATACGCCTCAACATAGGATTTTGGTATTAGATTTATGCTTTAAAGGGTAATACCAAGCTAGGAAGGATAGTGTAGGACGAGATGGTGGGACCTAAAAGGGGATAAATTAGAAATTTTTAAGAATATAATGGATAAAGAAGGTACTTGAGACTTAGAAGATGATGCTAACACTATGCGGAACTCGATAGCCAATTGTATGAGGAGAATCTCAAGGGAAGTGCTTGGAAAGTCGAAAGGAAAGGGACCCAACTCTAGAAAAACTTGATGGTAGAGAGAGGGGTTCAAACGGTAATAAAGACGAAAAAAAAGTGTTTTAAAAAGTGCCATAATGATAGAATTGAGAAAAATATTAAGAGTTAAAGATTGGCTAATAAGGAAGTCAAAAAAGTAGTGAGAGAGACTAAGTTGAAAGCCTATGATGACCTATAGACTAGAGTAGATGGTAAGGAGGGAGAGAAGATGATATACAAACTTGCTAAAATAAGAGAGGAGAACGAGAAATTTTGATCAAGTCAAGTACATCAAGAGTGAGGACTCTAAGATGTTGGTGAATGATGAAGATATTAAAGATAGGTGGAAGAACTATTTTAAAAAGTTGTTAAATAAGGAACATAGAGATAGGTCAAAAGTGGAGAAAGTAGGTAGTAATAAGGAAAACCAGAACTACAGGTTCTATTGTAACTGTGAAGTGGAGATTGCAATTAAGAATATGAAATCAAATAAGGCTTTAGGACCCGATGATATTCCTATTGAAGCTTGGAAATGTTTGGGTAAAAAGAGGGTTGCTTGGTTGATTAGGTTATTTAGCAAGATTTTGTTGATTAGGAAAATGCCAGAAGAGTGGAGGAAGAGTATTTTAGTGCCAATCTATAAGAATAAATGAGATGTTCAAAACTGCAACAACTATAGATGAATTAAGCTAATGTGTCATATAATAAAAGTGTGGGAAAAAGTGATGGAATGTCAATTACGAGATATAACTGAGGTGTCAGAGAATCAATTTGGGTTTATACCTGGTAGGTCAATAATGGAAGCGATTTATCTTTTGAGGAGAGTAATAGAGAAGTACAGAGAAAAGAAAAGAGACATTCATATAGTTTTTATCGATCTTGAGAAAGCATATGATAGGGTATTTCGGGATATAATCTGGTGGGTGTTTGAGAAGAAATGGGTGACAAAAGGTTACATTGATATGATTAGGGATATGTATGGAGGTATGGTGACTACTATTAGATCGCTTGCTGGAGAGACAAGTGAATTTCTAATTACTGTAGGGTTACACCAAGGCTCAACCTTAAGTCTTTATCTTTTTGCTTTAGTTATGGATGATTTGGCGAGAAATATCAGGATGATGTGCCATGGTGTATGTTTTTTGCAGATGATATCGTGTTAGTGGATGAGACTAGAGAAGGAGTTACCATTAAGTTGGAGACTTGGAGAGAAACACTTGAATCTAAAGGATTTAGGATAAGCAGAACTGAAACATAGTACATGGAGTGTAATTTTAATAACAATAATAATGGAAACAGAGGAGAAGTGAAATTAAGAACCAAGAATTACCTAAGAGTGGACATTCTTGATATTTAGGATCGATTATCACAATGGCTGGGGAGATTGGAGCGGATGTGGTCCATAGAATTAAGGCGGGGTGACTTAAGTGACGGAGTGTGTCTGGGGTACTGTACGATAAACAAGTACCCACTAGACTAAAAATGAAGTTCTATAGAACGACTATTAGACTAGCGATGTTATATGAGTAGGAATGTAGGGCAACTAAGAAACAACATGTAGATAAGATGAGTATTGCTGAGATGAGGATGCTAAGGTGGATGTGTGACAAGACTAAAAATGTTAGGAATGAGTATATTCGAGAATGGGTAGGAGTAGTACCGATAGAAAATAAGTTGAAAGAGAATAGATTGAGATGGTTTGGTCATATACAACAGAGACCAACATAGGCAGTAGTGAAGAGATGCGATACAGTGACGGTAGATGAAAGTGTTAAGGGAAGGTGTAGACCTTGATTGACGTAGGCAAGTATAGTAAATAGAGATATGAACTTCCTTAATTTGACCAACGAAATGGTCTTGGATAGAGTCGAGTGGAGAAGAAGGATTCATGTAGCCGATCCTATTTAATGGGACTTGAGGCTTGGTTTGGTTTGGTTTAATATACCGTGAGTTGTGATGACGAATTTCATTTAGTTTCACAATGTTAGTACCTTAAATTCCAAAGCAAAATCAGAATGGAACAGTCCAATTGTGCTATATAAGGACTAGACTCACTTCCGAGCACACTGTTTTCAGTTATGCAAGTGGTGTATCCGTGTAGACAACCCAAAAAGGATGTACATATTCTACCCCAGTAATGTTCGTAAGATCATGAAGTTTGAGTTGTGCATATGTATATGTGTGCATTGTGCTTCCAAGAAGAAAATCCATATGTTACTTTCTCTGGGAGCTAATATTTTGTTTTTTAATATATATATATATATTTTGACTTTTTTACAGAGGTTTTGTGATAATGATCCAGGGGTTATGGGTGCAACACTCTGTCCGCTCTTTGATCTCATCACAATAGATGCTAATTCTTATAAGGATTTAGTCATCAGCTTTGTAAGTATTCTTAAGCTAGTAGCTGAACGCAGATTGCCAAAGATTTATGAATATCATCAGATGGCTGCTCCATTCATTCAGGTACGTCTCATTTTTTTTTTAATTTTTTAATTTTCCTTTCCTTTCCTTTCTCCAGCTTAGTTTATTTTTAAAGCTATTTATAGAAGATGTTGGCATATTTATGAGGAATAAGGAGATTGTCACATTAGCTTTTAAACAAAATGGTGGTTGACTGCATGCAAATTATGCTATCACATTATTATTTTTTGACAATAATTGGCGAATTCATCTGAACTAGTGATAGAGGCAATAGCTGGTTTCTTTTCGGAGTTGTAACTGGTGACTTTTGTTATAGGAGGGAAGAACGAGCTTAGGTGGCAGGTTTCCAAGATGGGTCTCTTTGAGGTGAAGTCCTATTATTGGTTGTTGATTGGGGAGGGTGGTCGAGATTTCCTATGGAAATAGATTTGAAGGTTAAGGTACCTTCAATGGCGGCTTTCTTTGCTTAGGAAGTTACACATGGGAAGTTCTTAACGATTGACAACTTGACCAAGAAGAATAAGATTATTGACACCTAGTGCTTTATTTGCAAAAGAGGTAAGGGAGTCCTGACCACGTCCTAGTCCATTATAGAATATGTGGTAGGCGTGGTTTGGGCTTGATTGGGTGTTCCCTAGAATAGTGGTTGAGCCTCTATTTAGTTTGAGGGGCAAGGGTGGGGAAGAGGAGGAAAGGAAAGTGTGGGATATGGTGTATATGGGGAGAGAGGAAACATCAGCTTGCGTCGAGGATTCGATTCATTAGTTGAAGATCCAATTTTTTAGGTAGTTGTTCCCTTGGGTTGTGGGACAAAGGATCCTTACGTGTTTCTGTATTTTATTCATAATTGAAGAGCATTGTCATGTGTTTTGGAGTCTATGGAGCACGGATACTTCAAATAGGAAGACGTATCCGTGTCGTATCCGTATCGGATACCGATACTCCTTGGATACTTACGGATATGTATCAGATACTTATTAAAAGTATCAGATACTTCTTAATTAATTTTTCATTAATTTTGAAGTATCGGATACTTAGTTTTGAAATATTGAATGCTCCAAGTCACATATTATCGGATACTTCTTAATTAATTTTGAAGTGTCAAATGTTCCAAGTCACATGTTACTCCTTTTACGAAATTGGAATTGTATCATTTCTTGCATAACATCATAATATAATATAATTGAGAGGATAAATAGAATATTTTTACAATACTTTGCTTAGTTTTGTTTATAAAAATAACATAGTAAGCTAAAGTAATAGAATTCATCAAATTGACATATCTTCATTGTATCATGCATGTCCCCTATAACTACATAGAAGTAAGGATTAATAAGATAATATAACAATAGTAAAATTAAATATCAATAAATAAATAAGCAAATAAACTTGCATAGAATATTTTTGACTAGTGCAAAAGGAAAAAGCATAGGGTCAAGTTGTGGATTGTTCTGATATTATAATATCAACTTATTAGACTTGATATTGAAATGAAATATTTGCAAGTTTATTGAAAATTTAAAAACTAAACTAACTACTGGTTTAAATTAATACCTAATTCTTAAAGATTAGTATTTTGCATCATAAAGTTACTGTGGTTTCTCAACATTCTTAAGCTTATGTGTAACTCACTGTTAATAATTTATTTATTTTTTATTTTTTACAAGCGTATCCTATTTTTTTAGGTTTTGCTGTATCGCCGTATCCCTATCGTATCGTATCCGTATCCGTGCTTTCTAGTTTGGAGTCTATTGTATTTTGTTTTTTAAAATTAAATTTAAATTTAAATTTAATTTAATTTGGTTTTTTGGTAACCCACACTTAGCGAACGACCGCTAGAAACACAATCTACAGACAGATGCAAAACATTGGCAGGTGTCCCCTAAAAGTAAATAGTTTTGGAAGGATGCAAAAGTAATGATGCTTCCACATTTTTGCATTTACCTTGTGAGTGATATCCAACTATCATATTTCTTAAAGATCGTATACTTTTGTAAGCATTTTCCCCCCTCTTTCTCTCCCTTTTTATTTATTTATTTGTCATACTCCCCGTGAACGTAGCCCATGAGCCATAAGAGAACTTTATTTTTCCTTGAAGGATGATCCTAGTGGTAATCCCCAAGTATGTGAACTGTGGAAGTTAGTAATCCCACCCTAATTAGAAGTAATTAAATGTCATTAGGCACTAGTTTCCACTAGGATAAACTCTTCCTTTGTCGTTGGCCTTGATACCACTTGATAACAAAGAAACACACGTTATGTATTTAAATTGATATATATATATATTTTATTTCACTAAAGATAATGGTGTTATTTGTGTGATGAATATTGGAAACAACTGTATCATGCCGTCTAACACTCCTTACTTGATAGATATCCTTCAATGGCCATTGACTATAATTCAAGTATTTCATATCTCCCTAACCCACTTCACTCTCCAAGTATGTTTTGTTGCCTCTCTCTCATGCTATGGTATATTATTTGGTTATTTTTTATTTTCTCCATTTAATCAAATAGTTTGAGATCTATTTATTTGTTGAAATTTACTTTTTTTGGTGTCCAAAATCTAACTCTCTGTCTCTCCCTAATTTCTCTTTGTTTCTATTTATTGTCATTGTAGAATGGAGCTACTATAGATTTTTTTTTTAATATATATATATTTTTATGATATATAAACCTGCTATTTTCTTTTATTTGTTTCTCTCTATTGAGTTTTCAACTATTTAATACTTTTTGCTTTTTCTTTTATGTAGTACTATATCGAAGTACAAAATGGTCTATTACAAAACTCTTATCCTTCTCTTTTTTGTTTTCCTTTCATACAATTGAAAGCTTTTACTACCAAACTTTAATGTATGACGCTTATATTTACATGGTGTACTATATTTTTCACAGTATTTTTTAGTGTAATTTAGGTTTATTTTGTGTTTTCTTTTAAGAAATGTTTATCCATATTTAAATTATTTTGTATTGTTTCTTCTTTCATAGGACCTTACGATCCTCAATCCGATTCTACAATCCGATCTTGTGAACCCCTCCAATGATCCAATGTATGATCCTCAATCCAATTCGGTCTTGGTCTGTTTCATGGGTCCTCAATCCCCAATTTTATTTACTGTTATTCGCAGGTATGTTTATTAGGTGGATCTATTTGTCTTACCCCCAAGTGAGTTTACAACTAACCCTTAGAATATTTAACTGGATCCTCAAGGTATATCAACTAAGGTTTCAAGTTTGGTTGTCCTTTTAATTTAATTCTAGCTCAAATATTTACAATTGTCTCAATTAATTAATTATTTATTTTTTGGTGCTATCCCAAGAAGTTATATACCAATATTAGAGTAAGTGTATGAAATGATGCTCAATCAAAGTATGTTTATACCATTTCGAACTTGTGATATATCATTCATTTAACAAACATTCATACAACATACATAGGAATTTAAGCAAAGGAATGTAAATATAGATGAACACAAATAATTTTATAGTGGTTCGGTATGCCTTTGTACCTACATCTTATCCTAAGTCTTCCTCACCAAAATTTCTCGACTAAATCAAACTGGTTTTCTCAGGTTAAGTGGAAACCTTTTCAACGCACTTTTGTGAGTTTTCTCTAGGTTACACCCACCAAACTTTTAAAGGCGAATGCATGTCTCGAGGCATTTCACCCCTCATGAGGGGAGGTGTATGCCTCAAGGCGTTGAGACGTAAGCATTTCAAATTTCAAATTTTAATATTTAGTGAATGAATTAAGTATTTAAAATAGTAAAAAAATAAAAATAAAAATAAATATAAAGGTGTAAATACTTTTCGCCTGAAGGCATTGAACATTTTACTACATAGAAGGAAGTTTTCCTTAATTAAAAATGAAATTGATATTCTTAACTTTGGCGATTGAGCTTCTCACTTGACCATTAACTATGTTTTTTTAATTTATTATTGATCATTTACTTAATTTTTCCTGTAGAATATAGTTGCTAAAATGGATTCTTTTTATTTTTTTATATTTAAACAATCTAATAGACTAAGTTTAACAAAAGCCCAAGGCAACCTCTGCATGTGCATACTCCTCACATGCTTATGCACAAAAAAAATACAAAGCGCACTTAAAGCGCATGTCTCAAACTATGATGCACAAGCCTTTGGGGAGTAATGCCTAAAAATCAAAACCTTGACGCGTTTTACCTTAGTCTCAAGGCGAGGCGAGCACTGAGGCGAGCCTCAGGAAAGTCTTTTAAAACTTTGACCCCCACAATCTCTTCCTCATACAAATACAGATAGGTGAAGTGAGTTACCAATAAGCACACCCAAAACCTCAACTCCAATTCACAAACCTAAACACTTCACTAGATTTTTCAAACCTACAAATGGACTTGAAAGAAGCGCTACAAAATCCTTATGCCCAAAAGTCTCTAAATGGGAGTAGTGTGGTGTGTGATGGGTATAATATATAAAACTACACTACGATGTGAAGATATATCTTCCACAAGGCAACTCCAAAGACTCCAAAGACTCCAAAGAGTAAATCTTTCCCAGGCTTGTATTAAAGAATTGAGAGCAAGCTCTCACTCACAAGAAGTGAGCACACCAAAATGTGATTGTAAGATGGTAATGTAAGTTTTCTGAATGAAACTGTATATTAGATTGAATTAATTGAACAAAGAATACATTACTTATATAAAACATTAATTCCTAATCCTAAATGAATACATCACTGATATAGAACATCTAATAGATATAGAACACTAGTCCTAATCCTAAAAGGAAAAGGGAGAACACTGAATATAGGCATATTCTCACAAGTACAAGCAATATAAGACACTCCTTTAGCCTTTTGTCATCAGAAAATCACAATGGGGACGTAAATAGGCAAGCCTCCAATGGCTATGCTAGTTTTTTGAATTTTGATCAAAATTGGTCGACGAAGTTGTGGTTGACCATCTTATGTGGTTGGTCGATCAAGCCTCCTGGACTTGGTATGGCCCCTTCATTGGTTGACCATGTCTGAGGTGGTTAACCAATCGTACAGGTTGTTGTAGTTCTAGCTCTCAAGACTTGCCTAAGTCGACCATCTTTCATGGTTTGGTCGACCAAGTGACCAACCTCCTATTTTGGTTAACCAAGTTGACTTGACTTGGGTTGTTAAGTCCTTTTCTTGGTCTTCTTGGTCCCTTGCCTTGTCAAAAACAATCTTCATATCTGTTATGCTTCTTCTTGCACTTCTCCCAGGAATCTTGAAGGCTCTCCAAGGCTTCTAGGCTGCCAATGTGCTTCTTCTTGTACTTCTCCACCTTGCCCATGATTTAGGTTCCTACCTAGGGGTATACATACAAGTCGTGAAGTTGCCAATTTGCTAAGCCTAGCATTTAAAGATCCTTATGCTTGTTTTCTTATGTGAAGAATTTTAAAATGTTTTGCCAAGGTGAGGGTCTCCACCTTGGAGCAAAAAATTATTTGGACAAGTAAATTCACCAAAAAGGTGCCAAGGGAGCCCAATCCAAGTACAAGTTGTATGCAAAATGACAACTGCCTTGGCAATTAAGTATCGTTAAAATTTGAAAAAGCTAAAGGAAGTAGTTAAATTTCACTGTAATCCATGTGAACCAAAATTTCAAGAACTCTTAGTATAAGCATTCCCATCAAGCTAATTTGGAATTGTGGCCATTTTTTTTTTTTTTTGATTGGCACCGGGGTGTCTGGATTAAAACCCGACTAATCCCCAGGGGTGCATAGGCCTCGGCAAGGAGTTTCCCTTAAGTGTACCACGGTGAATTCAAGAGTTTCCCCTAGTTTGATGGCCTCAAGAAATTGTTAGCATCTAAGAAGTTTTGATCCCTGAATCTTGGAAGGAGCACCTCCCCAAGACCCAAGGCCTTGCCACTAGGCCAACCCCTTGGGTTGAATTGTGGCCATTTTGTTTCTCTATGTGCACCAAAGGAGACAGAGGGTCGGTTTACTTCTTCATGCAGAACTTGCAAACTTCAGTTTTTCAACATGGATATTAGCATTACTAATGTGTTGATTTGCTCACATTTTTTTTTGGAATTGTGATGTGTTTATATAGTAATCACTCCTTTTGTTATGCAGATCAAGTTGCGGGAAAATTTTGGCATTACTGGGTAGTGGTGACAAGAAAGCTAGTGAATGTTGGAATGTGTCCCACATCGCCTGGAGTTGCCCATCTATGCTAGTTATAAGGCTCTAGTTTCCCTCTCCTTAAGACCTGGGTTTTAAAGAGAAGTGTGGGCTGGGCTTTTCAACTTGGTATTAGAGCTTGGTTGGGCCTGTGACTGGTGGGTTATTTGTCCAGCTAGTGTGTGTTATGGTCTAGGAGGGTGTGTTGGAATGTGTCCCACATTGCCTGGAGTTGCTCCATCTGTGCTAGTTATAAGGCTCTAGTTTCTCTCTCCTTAATACCTGGGTTTTAAGAAGAAGTGTGGGCTGGACTTTTCAACTTGGTATCAGAGCTTGGTTGGGCCTATGATTGCTGTGTCGTTTGTCCGGCTACTGTATGTCGTGGTCCAGGAGGGTGTGTTGGAATGTGTCCCACATCGCCTGGAGTTGTCCCATCTGTGCTAATTGTAAGGCTTTAGTTTCCCTTTCTTTAATACTTGGGTTTTAAGGAGAAGTGTGGATTGGGCTTTTCAACTTGGTATCAGAGCTTGGTTGGGTTTGTGATTGGTGTGCCGTTTGTCCAGCTACTGTATGTTGTAGTCCAGGAGGGTGTGTTGGAATGTGTCCCACATCGCTTGGAGTTGCCCCATCTGTCTTAGTTATAAGGCTCTAGTTTCCCTCTCCTTAATACTTGGATTTTAAGGAGAAGTGTGGGCTGAGCTTTTCAATTGTGAGCACATGTATACTGTTGTGGGTGACATAATGAGAAAGTGTGACTCATCAAGTAACATAGGAAATGCTGTTCTTTATCAGTGCATCTGCTGTGTTTCCTCCATACATCCCAATCCTAAGTTATTAGATGCTGCGGCTGACGCAATTTCTAAATTTTTGAAGGTTTGCCTTCTGCAGTTGCGCATGTTGTTGGGTTTTTGTTTGTTATTATCTCTTGTTCACACATTCATATCTGTTGGGCAGAGTGGCAGTCATAATCTAAAATACATGGGCATTGATGCCCTTGGTCGGTTGATAAAGATAAGTCCAGAAATCGCGATTGATTGCTTAGAGGTGAGAAACATTATTTTGGCAAATGCATTTGACATTAATTCTATTTGAATTGATGGAGCCATTGGAGCTGTAGACAGGTCCATGTTCTTTGTTTTTCCCCATTGTTTTTGTTGACACTAAGATGTCTATACCTCTACACTCTGGTTTATTTGATTGTTTTAACAATTGTATGGTTTATTTTTGTTTCTGCCTGTTTTGATACAAGTTCATCTGTTGTGCATGAGCTATGGACTATTCAGATCAGTATTGCTTTTTCCTGCTGATAGAAGCTGGCTCCCACGTTTATACCTCTGCTGGCTCTGATTCTTGTGAAATGTCTTATGGTAATGGAAGAAGTATACGGAAAATGTGTCTGTCTATTTATGCAACTATTTATGCAATTTTGTGACATTTCACATTTGCAAAGTCATTATTGGAAGGACATCTGCCAAATCAATCAAAGTTGGACATGCTTCCTGACACAGGACCCAGATAATACTCTAAAGAGGAAAACTTTTTAACTGCTGTATAAGATGACGAAATCCTCCAATTTAGAAGTTATTGTTGATTGTATGATTGATTACATGACAAACATCAATGATCATTACAAAGCAGAAATAGCATCTAGATGTGTCGAGCTTGCGGAGCAATTTGCACCAAGCAACCATTGCTTCATCCAGGTTATATCTAGGTTTCCTTTTCCAGTCACAATCGTTTGGAGATAGTTTATGTATGTCTTCTTTGTCTTTTGAACTTTCAACTATTGGCTTCTTTTGACTTGTTTACCACAGACCATGAATAGAGTCTTCAAGCATGCAGTGGATTTAGTAAACATTAAAGTGGCAACAACTTGATGCGGTTGATTGCTGAGGGATTTGGGGAGGATGATGATACTACAAATAGTGAGCTCAGATCATCTGCTGTATGTTATCCCTAATGAATTTCTACTGGCTGACTGCATATATTTCCTGTTACTGAGTCAACTTTGATAATCTGCTATATGTATTCCCAATGACTTTTTACTGGCTTATGGCATTTGTTTCCTTTTTTTTAAAAATATCTACGGTCTGCTTCTTAAGTTGTGCTGTTATGATTGATGTTTGATATTTGTTAATGCATTTATTGGTTATATATCAATCAGGAAAATGAATCTGCTTTGCTGCTTCTGTAGATTTTGCATTATGTTGTCAAAGATAAAGAGAAATGATGCAAAAAACCCTTTCATCCCATACAATTAATTTGATCTCCAAATGTTTCTCTAAAAGTGAAGGCTTTTTGGCACTGACCATTCCTAATGCAACACTTGAATATGCTCCAATGAGGCCCTCACACATGCATGCACACACATGCATATAGGTCAGCAACAAAGAAATTTATTAATAATATCAACCAGAAAATAAATAAATGGAGAACAAAAGTGGATAGAGTACTAGCTGTCCATCTGGAAAAAAAGAAAAGAAAAAAGGAGAAATAATAAAACTGCTTTTCACACACTACTCTAATGTGATGTGTCATTATATTTCTCACTATTTTCTTCTCTAAGAAGTAATCAAAGTATTGAAAACTATTCTTCTATTTTCTTCTCTAAGTAAGCTAAGTATTGAAAACTATTCTTATATTTATCCTAACAATTACTATAATTTTATGCAAGAATTATTATAATCTCAATTTCATAATAGTTCAGATACGTGACCTAGAGTATTCGAAAAGTATCTGACACTTAGCAAAATTAAATAAAATTATGGATATGTTTAGGAAGTATCGAATCTGTATTCTTGAATATCCGAGGAGTATCCATGCTTCATAGCCTGGACTGGAATCAGCCTCAACTATTTCTTTTTTATATCAACGAGATAAGTTCATAGGATGGATACATGGATAGCTTTTGTTTCCAGTTTGTACATTCTGGTTTTTCTATTTAGTCACTTCTTTTTTTGAAATTCTTTTTTTTTTTTTTTTCTTGGCTGCAGGTGGAGTCATATTTGTGCATCATTGGAGAGCCAAAACTTCCATCTGCATTTCTACAAGTACATTCTCCCCATCTAGGTTTTATCTTTTTTTTTTTTTTTAAAATTTACCCCCATTACATGTTGCCATTTTCTACAATACATTATTGTGTTTGTTGTCTTAAAATTTTAGTTTTGAGTTCCAGGTAATTTGTTGGGTTTTTGGGGAATACGGAACTGCAGATGGGCAGCATTCGGGCTCTTATATCACTGGGAAGTTATGTGATGTGGCAGAAGCGCATTCAAGTGATGACACTGTCAAGGTACATGCAACATTTTCTCTTCCAGTCTTTCGGGGCCATGGTGGTTGATTTATTGTGTAATTGAAAACATGGGTATTTGATACTTGGCCTTATGGTGGTTGATTAGTTAGTTTTGTTTAGCCCTGTGGTGCATTGCTTTTTTGCATTCTTTGTATTGCTTTGATGCTTTCTAATAAAGTTTGCTTATTTATCAACAAAAAATAAATAAATAAATAAATGTAGAAAGATATAAGCATTTGATACTTAATTGTGTTGATTTATTGCGTAATTGATTGAAAATTCTTGAGAAAACTACCTAGTTTGATCTCCTTAACATGTGCATGCATGCATATGTTTATCGAAGGGGGTTTCACTATTTGATTAAGTTAATGTTCTTATTGCCTCGTATTCATTTCATTTGAAGCTTCTACTTGTATTGAGTTTTTTTGTTGCTTTCTTGAAGGTGTATGCAGTTACAGCACTTATTAAAATATATGCATTTGAGACTGCGGCTGGGAGAAAAGTGGACGTGCTGCCTGAGGTAGGTCTTTCTAGCACTTGATTGCATTCCTCTTATCTGAGCCAGTTAAATCAATTTCTGTAATCAAGCGGCTGAGAATTTGTAGTGATACTCTATGTTACACGGACTTGGGTACGAGTATAGGATGCGGATGCGGGTGCGTATCTAGGGGTCGGACACTTCAAAATTAAAAATTGAGGATATATAGATATGCATCCAAATTTAGATATAGGTACGGGGATACGTTAAATAATTTTTTTAAAAAAAAAATATATTTATTATATGAAGATGAGTTATATTATATATAATAAAATAAGTTATTTTTATTTTAGACATAAAAATTATATTATTTATGATATATTATATTATATAATTTTTTTTGGATGAATAATATGATATAATATTAATAATATTATATATTATTATGTTAATGTAATTTATATTATATACTAATATAAATGTATGTAATATTTATTATATATTATATAATATAAAGAGTAGAGAGAAGTCAGAGAAGGAGAGAGAAGTCAGACAGACAAACAGAAGAAGAGAAAGGAGAGGAAGAGAGAGATCAAGATCGAGAGATGAGAGGAGAAGAAGAGAGATCAAGAGATCGAGAAACGAGAGAGAAGATAGAGAAGGAGAAGGAGATCGAGCGTTGAGCATCGAGCAAAAGTCGAAGCTGTCGAAGCAGCGACTAGAAGGATCGAAGTCGATGATCGATGTCTTCGTCGTTTCGAAAGGTGACCAGGTTTTCTCTTGCTCTTTCCTCTTTCATTTCTTTTGTTGTCTATAAAGAGCCATGTCCGAGAGAGAAGAGGCGAATCCGACACAGATCCCACACTCGCACCCGTGCCGTGCCGTGTCGTGTCGTGTCGACACGGGTATTTCGCCCCAAAGTGCCGAGTCCATGTAACACAGGTGATACTTGTTGTTAAATGTGGTTGGTAGAAATCATAAGCCAAAATTTCCTTTCTACAACTCTACCTTATCCTCATCCTTATTGGTCTATCCTTTGTCCAAGAAGAACATTGAACCCGAATCACGCCACTCAATGTTGTGCATTCTCTCTTCACATTCTGTTAGTCCATGTGAATATATTTTTTTCTTGTGTTATCTTTTTTGCCTTGCCACTTCTCCAAATCTTCTACATTCTCATTACATGAACTTTTTTTAGCCGTCCAATATTTTGCCACTTAACTTATGGTTAGTCTGGTGGCTGCCTTTTCATTGCTTTCCCTTCAATTTCGGAGCTATCGACCAGCTGACAACACTTGACTCCTTGAGTAGCAGCATGTGTCATTCTGATATGTCCTGAACGGTCACATTTTGGGGTGCTTGAGGGAAAATTTGAGAGCAAATTTAAAACACAAAGAGGTTTTGTTTAAGTATCCATTGCATGTTGTGGGCTTCAGACTTGCTTAGTATTTGACCCCACAACAATTCTTGTGTAAGTTGTTCACATTTGCACTGATCTTGAAGGAATTTTTTAAGAGTTGAAATTGAGAATCTCAATAAGGTAGCATCTATGGTAGTGTGATGAAGATCATGGAAAGAAGAAAAAGAGCAAATCTGGAATTTCACATGAAGCACATTTAAGACATCAAGAATTAAAAATTTGGATTATAATTTTGAGTCTTCATGTCATTATAGTGGGTTTTAGTAATTATGGGTATAGTGGTAATTCCAATAATTGTTGGACATGGGTTATAGGGGTCACCCATGGGTTTTATTTTGGGTCAAGTTATTAAATGGGTTATTATATATGAGTTTTATTATGTCTAAAATAATCTTAGTGGTCAAAAGTCCAAGTTTCCTATTTTGATATTGAAGTAGAATTAGAAATCATTAAAGTTTCCTATTATGATTGAAGTAGAATTTGAAGTCATAGTTGGTCTAGAGTATTAGTAGTAGCTAAATATTTTTTAATTTCTAAATTTGAGAAATAGTCCTTATAGAATTAGGAAAGTCTTTAGCCTATAAATATATGTGTAATCTCAATGATTCAAGAGCAGAGTTAATATTATGAAAATTTGAGATTGTGTTTGTGTGATTGGCCTATCCCTTGTGAGGGTGAAGCACTTCTCTTTCTTTCTCTCTTCTTCTTCTTCTTCTTCTTCTTCTTCTATCCAGCAAGGTTATTGTTTACGTCATTGTTCACAGTGCTTAGAATAACCATCCAACTGCCCCTAAACACTTGTGTTTTCATTCCCAAAACCCTACCTTTTTACAGACCCTTAAACTCCTATTCTTTTAAATATTTCTGCAGTCACAAAATCCCACCAAATCCAGCCCTATAAGTCTATTGTTGCTGCTGCTAGTATACTTAAACCAGGCTCATTACTTGTAGGAAAGTAATCCCTACTTGTCCTACATTAGTTTGGTATCAGAGTCTCAAGATCCTACTTTTAGTCTCCACTGTTTTGGTTTTTTTTTGACAAAGTTGTTTTATTGAGTACGATGGTGACAAACGCTGAATTGAATTCCAAGTTCGAAGCCTCCTCAAAAGATTATGAGGCTACCAAGGAAGATGTTGCGATGTTAAAAGAGGATTTTGCGATAATTAAGGCGGATGTTGCAACAATAAAGAGTAATGTGCATACTATCAAAACAACTTTAAATGGATTGAAAACTTCCATGGAGATGTTATTGGCTGCTGTTTTAGAGAAGACTAATATCCAAGAGCAAGAGGGTGATAGTGTTAAAGATTTTGAAGAATGTATGAAAGAACCAGATGAACATGCTGCTAATATTGAGGATATTGAAGGAAGGCGAAAATCAATTTGCTTACTAAAGAAAGCATGAAAGATCATCATGATCAATGTTTTAAAGCCAAGGAAGCCAAAGAGAATGATAAGAATGCAACTGAAATTTCTACTCTTCACAAGAAAAATGTTCTTCACATTGAGTTTATTATTCCTGACAAATTCGATGTGGTCAATGGAGTGATGACAATATTGAACTTTTTGATTTTCTCATCGTTCGTTCCAAACAATCAAGTTAAATGGTTGCAAGTGCAAGATTCCATAATTCTTATACTTCAACATTATAAAATTTGAGGTTGAGTTTTTTCGAATGGAGGGAAGAATGATAAAGATTATGGAAAAAAGAAAAAAAGCAAATCTAGAATTTTACATGAAGCACATTTAAGGCATCAAGAGTTAAAGATTTGGATTATAATTTTGAGTTTTCATGTCATTATAGTAGGTTTTAGTAATTATGGGTATAATGGTAATTTCAATAATTGTTGGACATGGGTTGTAGGGGTCACCCATGGGTTTTATTTTGGGTCAAGTTATTAAATGGGTTATTATTATATATGAGTTTTATTATGTCTAAAATAATTTTAGTGGTCAAAAGTTCAAGTTTCCTATTTTGATATTGAAGTAGAATTAGAAATCATTAAAGTTTCCTATTATGATTGAAGTAGAATTTGAAGTCAAAGTTGGTCTAGAATATTAATAGTTGCTAAATATTTTTTAGTTTCTAAATTTGAGAAATAGTCCTTATAGAATTAGGAAAGTCTTTAGCCCATAAAATATATGTGTAATCTTAATGATTCAAGAGCAGAGTTAATATTATGAAAATTTGAGATTGTGTTTGTGTGATTGGCCTATCCCTTGTGAGGGTGAAGCACTTTTCTTTCTTTCTCTCTTCTTCTTCTTCTTCTTTTTCTTCTTCTTCTTCTATCCAGCAAGGTTATTGTAGGAAATTAATGTATTGATATTATTGATTGATCTAGAATGTATACAATAACTCTCCTATATATAGGAGAGGAAGAGAATATACTAACACACTCACCTACCACACTAATACTCACCTAACACACTCACATCTACCTACCACACTATACACTCACCTACCACACTAATAGCCCCCCTCAAACTCAAGGAGGATAGGGACTAACCAACTTGAGTTTGGAGAGAAAGTAACAAAACAGGAAAATAATCTGACAAATAAAAATAAAAGTGGATAGGAGACACGGTATGGTCGTGTCAGACCGTTGTAGAAGACCGTATGGTTATGGCAGACCGATGTAGAAGACAGTTTATGGGGTCATGTCGGACCGTTGTAGAAGATAGTTTATGGGGTCATAGAAAACAGTTTACGGGGTCCTATCGGACCGTTGTAGAAAACAGTTTACGGGGTCATGTCGGACCGTTGTAGAAGACACTATATGGCTGTGAAACAGTTTACGGGGTCATGTCGGACCGTTGGAGAAGACACTATATGGCTGTGTCGAACCGTTGTAGCAGAGAACCGAAATCAACGTCGGAACAGTTTACCGAGTCTTGTCGGACCCATATAGGAGCTAACCGGAATCAATGTCGGGACAGTTTACAGAGTCTTGTCGGACCCATATAGGAGCTAACCGGAACACAAAAGGCGCACCCTCAAAAGGTGTGCCCAATCTATCAAAAGGCGTGCCATCAAAAGACGTGCCTGACAGAATGCTTCGAGCAGCGAGTCATCAAAAAGCGCGCCGGATATGCGGCGAGGCACGTGCCCGCCTTGGCTTGTGCGCCCGGTTTGTCGTCTGGCGTTGAGAGGCGCGCGATACGCGTGTCTGCCTTGGCTATTTAACCAAGACGGAGGCTGAGGCTGAGGCTGAGGCTGAGACAAAAACCTGCTGAAAACCTCTGAAAAAATACTCGTCGTTCTCTGAGAGCTGTTATCTCTTGAACACTCTACAACCAACCCTGAATATGGCCTCTTCTTCCCGTTCAGCTACCCAGAACATAGCCTCTTCGTCCCGTGGTCTCACTCTCTTTCCCGACCTCAACGAGGCCACAAGAGAGATAGTTGGGGCAGTTGCCCTTGAACTTCAACCAAGTGCCCCTGGACCAAGCGCCCCTGGTTTTACGCCGTTGAACTTTCCAATGTTATCAGTGGAGCAGATAATGGCTGCTCAATCTGATATTGAGGCCAATCATTATACTCTGAAGTCATGTGTTGAGACAATGACGGCGGTCAACAACCTGTCGCATCGGCTTCAGAGTAGAACAAATGAGGTGCAGCAGGTAAAAGCCCAACTGGCTCTGCTCCAGCGCATGTATACGGATGCCCGAGCAGAGATATGTGTGTTGAAGGCAGAAAACAAGGAACTGAAGCGGAAGGCCACCGTGATGCTCAGATTTGGAGGTCCGCCATATGTGACAGTTGAGGAGCAACGGGAAGTGAACGTGCTCGGCGGCGTGGGAAACACGGAGGCAGCACCGGAAAGGGCCGCCCAAGACAAAGGCAAGAAGAAGAGAACAGCTGAAGAGGCGAAGAAGTGAGGCGGTTTTTGTTGTGGTGGTTGTGGGTTGTGGTTGATGTTTTTTTTTTTTTTTTTTTTATGTAAAAAGGTGATCGAGTTTGATCCCTGGCATGAATAAAATAAAGTTGGTGTGCAAATCTGAATGGTATGAATTTGATTTGAAAACAAAATTAAAAATAATCTTATGGAGGAACAAGAAGATATCTGCCGGTTCTAGTGTGCCATATACTGATATTGTTGCTTG
The DNA here is from genome assembly GCA_036172215.1 of Camellia granthamiana. Lineage (NCBI taxonomy): Eukaryota > Viridiplantae > Streptophyta > Magnoliopsida > Ericales > Theaceae > Camellia > Camellia granthamiana. The sequence goes on along the minus strand of CM069913.1, from coordinate 31,287,146 downwards.
CAACCTTGTTCCTATGGGCCAATGCAACAACATTCATCAAGAAGTCTTCTCCATATATTCCAGAAGTTCAGCTCCCGGATTACCCAACCCAACAGAGAATTGTGATGGTGACGGTGATAGTGATGGTGATGGCGAAACAAAGCAATAACAGCACCTTCAAATTCAGCACCACGACCACTGTTGATAGTTGTGGGGCTAAATGCTTTCCAGATTATATTCTCACAGATATTGGTAGCTATGAAAAGGGAAATCCCAGATCCAAGACCATATCCATTCTGGAGAAGTTCATCTAAACATATAACAATGATTCCAGCAAAGCAAAGCTGAATAATAATGAGAATAGCATTCCCACCACCAAGTTGGCCGACACTTCCGTACATTCCTGACAGAACATAGGCAACAGCCTCACCAACAGCAATCAGGATTCCCAGCAACTTCTGTGCACCATTTAGGAGTGCACGATCTTCACGGACACTGTTGTCCACTTCAATGATCTTTGACCGAGCTAAGAGTTGCATCACCAGACCAGAAGTCACGATAGGAGTGATCCCCAGTTCCATGACAGTTCCACGGTTTGAAGCAAGAATAACACGCATCCAATAGAAAGGGTCTGCACCTGTTGTAGAGTGTATGCCATATAGAGGGAGCTGACTGCAAACCAGAAAGATGAAAAGAGAAATGACGGTGTATATGACCTTCTCTCTAAAGGGAATCTTCCTGTCAGCACTCTGAACTTCTGGCAGAAATGATAAAAATGGTCTGACCAGAACAGATGCAATCAGGTGTTGAATCAGTGTATCATTGTGATGGAAACCCAGAACAGAAAAGAAAGGACTTGGATGCAAATGAGGTTTGTAGAAGTGAAACGAAGGACAACAAATACTACTGCACCAGCAGCAGCAACAACAAGAGCAAGAGCAAGAAGAATAATTTGTGGCAACGGAGTGAAGGTATGTGTAGAGGTCCGGCGGGCGGCCAAGACGAGGTTGTCGCCCGCCGGTGAAGCGAATTTATTAGGTTCTTAAACCCGCTCTGATACCATGTAGGAAATTAATGTATTGATATTATTGATTGATCTAGAATGTATACAATAACTCTCTTATATATAGGAGAGGAAGAGAATATACTAACACACTCACCTACCACACTAATACACTCACCTACCACACTAATACTCACCTAACACACTCACATCTACCTACCACACTATACACTCACCTACCACACTAATAGTTATTGTTCACGTCACTGTTCACAGTGCTTAGAACAACCATCTAACTGCCCCTAAATACTTGTATTTTCATTCCCAAAACCCTACCCTTTTACAAACCATTAAACTCCTATTCTTTTAAATATTTCTGCAGTCACAAAATCCCACCAAATCCAGCCCTATAAGTCCATTGTTGCTGTCAATATACTTAAACCGAGCTCACTACTTGTAGGAAAGTAATCCCTACTCGTCCTACATCATAGTGCTTTCAAAATCACCAGCTAACGCTGTCAAGTTTATAATGGATAAATCAACTATTCTATCAATTTGTTGTTAAAAAAAAAAAAAAAAATGCTTGGTGTGCTAATCTTTTTTCTCTCTCAACTATCCTTGAAATGAAAACTTGTGATTTCAGAGTTGATATTTCAATACAATTTGATCTGGGTCATTTGATTCATGTCTGTTCTTAGTATTGCATGCTAGTTACTTTCTGACATTTAATGCTGCCTTCTGCTTCTCTGTGTACTGTTTGATGTATTAGTTGTTAAGATAGAGTTCTATTAACTATTGGTGTGCATATATAATTACCAAATTATATGTGTGTATATATCATAGACGAGTAATATGTTTTCCGCATGTCACAATCAAAGGCATCAAATTTTTTTTTTTTTTTTTTAAAATAATTTTTTCCCTTCGCCCCTTAAAAGATGCATCTGCAGATTGGTGATTTTCTTCCTTTTTGCAGTATCAATCCTTCATTGAAGAATTATCAGCATCCCACTCGACAGATTTGCAGCAACGTGCATATGAACTTCAAGCAGTCATCGTTTTAGATGCTCATGTTGTTGAAAGTATAATGCCATTGGATGCAAGTTGTGAAGACATCCAGGTCTTCTTTTATATCTTATCTACTTTAGTAGGTCGACTTCTTTTTTTTTTTTTTGTTTCCCCATTTATTGTCAAGGTTCTTATCTTGTTAATGTGCTTTTTAATACTTGGCTGAAATGGATAAATATAGTTATGCTTTTCCTGTATACCTTTCTTAAAATTATTAGAAGCCGTTTGTGTTGTCTATTTGTATGCATTGCTCTCTGGGATGCATCAAATTCTTTTCTAGGGAGTTCTCAGTTCTATTTTTCTATTTGTTTCATATATCTCTTTGCTTGGTGCTCAAATTACTTGGAAGTCATTAAGTTATTTTGTCCTGTTTTATATCTCTCTTTGTTTGGTTCTCAGTTTTGAAAATTGCTATGTCAATGTTTGTATCGTGTCGTGCTTCTGCATCTGCATGTATTAGTGGTTATGTTTATATTAGGGATGTAGAAGCATGCACACGTTTGGATATTTTGGTCATGATATTTAAGGATGGTTGTTTTGATTGTCTGCATTCGGATTTTGGCTGACCTCTTTCTTATGGTCACTTGCGTAATTTCTTTCACTATATTGGAATTATTTCTTTGATAGATCCACACTAACACTTGTAAGCCCTCAAAAGTCTTTCATTCCTCAACAGTTATGTCCAACAGTCATTGGAAAACGGGGCTCAGCCCTATATTCCCGAGGATGAACGTTCCGGAATTTTAAATATCAGCAGCTTCAGAAAACAAGATCACCATGAAGCTTCAACACATTCTCTTTGGTTCGAGGCCTATGAGATTCCAAAACCAACGGTGCCAATGCCATCAAGGGCTCCTCCAGTTTCACTAGCATCCTCAACTGAACTTGTTCCGATACCCGAGCCTTCTTATCCAAGGGAGATGCACCAAACTACAGCAGTGCCATCTTTATCTGATACGGGTCCATCAGAACTCAAGCTGACACTTGATGGGGTTCAAAGGAAGTAGGGTAGGCCAACTTACTCCTCTCCCGCACCATCTACCCCAAGCTCCAGTTTGCAGAGACCCATGAATGGGGTTACACAACCTGATGGAACAGGCAATCTAAACTCTAAACCATGTGATACCTCGTATGGTTCAAGAAGGTCCCAAGTTCAGATTCATGCGGAAAAACAGAAGCTTGCTGCTTCATTGTTTGGGGGTCCATCAAAACCCGAGGAGAGACCATCCTCTACGGGTCATTAGATTTCAAAAGGAGACATATCCCAAACGGCTAAGGGGGTGACTTCATCTTTTGAAACTGCTATTCAGCCACCTCCAGATTTGCTCAACGTGAACCACCAGTCACAAGTGCTGCCCCATGTGTGGATCGTTTTAAGCAATTGGAAGGGCTTCTTGATCCATCTCAAAATGCGTCGGCTCTAAACTAGTTGGTTCAACTACAGCGCCTGATGTGATGCCTGCAAGTGGGCAGAGTAGTACCATTGCAAATCCTCTTTTGAGTAATACAGATGATATTAATATCATATCTGGGTTGTTGAATGCAACTAACACAACCTCCCACGGAGGATCTTCAGTAATGCACCCAACACAATTAAGGGTGGGTCCGAATCCTAAAGATTCACTGGATAAGGATGCTCTGGTGAGGCAAATGGGTGTGACCCCATTAAGTTCCCAACTTGTTCAGGGACTTGCTTGGCTAAAATTGATGCAGATATGTGCAAAGCACAAATTTGGGCCTTGTTTGGTTTGTGTTTTGAGATATTATTTCAAAAACAATTTTCTGGAGAGAGTTCAGAAATTTTAAAAATTTGTTTGGTTATATATTTTGAAAATAGTTTTGGAATTTGGGATGATTTATTTATTTTTATTTTTTTGTAGTTGAATAGATAGACGTGAGAGAAAAAGTGATTGAGAAAGAGAGAGGAGAGAAGAGAGAGAAAAAGTGATTGATTGATGTGGAGTAGAGGAAAGTGATTTTGAAATTTTTTCTCCAAAAACAAACCAATCCTTGGATTCTCTGAGAATAAAAGCTGTGTCAATTTGGCACCGTTTTTTTGTGGGTAGCTGTTGATTCTATGAGCATTTGTTGACGATAGAAAATTGCAACGTTGATAGCTGAGTTTTCTAGCCGCCCAGGATACAACAGTTGAACCAGGCATAGGCTGTCTGTTGCAGGAAAATGTGCGCTTTTCCACCACCACAGCCTTGCCATCGCATGTTGTTATAACAATGATTATCTATTGGTGAGAATTTTCTTTTCGTTTCTTATCTTTTATTTTACTCAGAAACTAATTATGCCAATCTGCTGAGAAAATTGTAGTTTTTCCGAGTATGAGAAGCCCCTTCTTTTTTATTGTATATATGATACACGGTCTAGGAAACAACATGGTTTTCTTCTTTCCTCTCGGACATACTCCTCGAGCAAAAAGCCCCAGCGAAAGAAAGCTTCCGTTCAGGTGTTAGGAAAAGAAAATATAGGAAGATCAACTTTTACATTTCTTATTTTTGAGAATCCATGTTACGAAATTTCAAAGAACCAACAAACTAGCACTTGTTTAGTTGACTAAAACCTAAATTTTACTATGAGCCTGGGTTATTTCTATATTTTGAAAGTTGTTAAAAAATTTATTTTTTGTGAATGGAAAAAATTGAGGTGACGTGTGATTTTTTTTGTTTATGATAAGCGGTTTGATAGTTTTGGAACTCTTTTTTTTAAGCAAAAATTAACTTTTTAAGTGATTCTTAGACCTTATTGTGTAAAAATTGACTATTCAACAATTATTAAAAATTACACACTTTGGATATTTGTCAAAGATTGTACTATTTTTTCTTTGTTAATCACTACTTTTGTTGGCTATTTTATTATCTATACAATGTGATTTTTTCTTTTAAAGAAATTGATGGAATTTAAATCTTTCACCAATTTGTTTTGAAACAATATTTATTTGTCAAATTTAGTTGAACTTGATCTTTTGAAATTAATTTACTCGTATTACTGTTGATTAGTTGCTAAATATGATATTTTTTGGATAACTTTATTGAAATTAAGTTGGTATTGAGTGAATCATATGATCAAAATTAAGCTTTTATTTTTATTTTTTATTTTTTGGTTCTAAAATTTGATTAAAAAATTATTGTTGTTTATTGTGATGAAATTGACTCATTTCTGATCTATTAATGGGAATGGAGTGGGAGAAATGCAAGAGGGGATACTAACTTGGTGCCCTTTGGATGATATATTATTAAACATTGATATAACGATGATATGACATGGTATCTTTATTAATTAATTAGAAATTTCACATTATGATAGTAAAAACTATATTATTGAGCTTATATCTAATGTCACTTACGAATTTCTATTGACTTGTGATATTGTTTGCACTCAATATTTGTTCATTTTCCATATTAAAGATTTCAATATAAAAATAAAATAAAATTATAAGTAAATAAAATAAAATAAAATCTAGAGAATATGAATAATAGATGCAGTAATAGAAATCTGTATCAAATCACTAGTGCGTTAAGAAGAAAGGTTTGCCAAGCAAAGTCAACAACGAAATGGACTACAGATAACAATGATCAAATATTACATCAGGCTTAAATCCCACTTAATCCAAACTCATTTATTTTATTTTTAACCTATCTCTTTTTCAATCCATTATTCTTCTATAAAAATAAAACTAAGGAACATTATATTTGTCATTGGATTAATTTTCTATGAATTTATTTATTTATTTTTTTCACTTCTTACATGGATTCACACAACATAAGACGTAAAAAAAAAAAAATATTATTCCGTAGTAGTGATATATAACATCCCTCTTTATTAGCTAGAAAGCACAACAAACACAACATAACCTAATCTAGACAAAGATAAACAAGTGGGTGAGTTGCGAATCTAACATGCTAGATACACAGAACTTATTTACATAAATATACCAAGAAAATCATTATGTGCTCAGATTCATTTTGTATATGTGAACTCTCACAATACATGAATTAAATAAATCACACAATGATTTTCAGAGTATTTTTATGTGCACGAGTTCTGTGTACATATCTTTCTGCTAATTTTTTTTAAGGGCACTTGGGCTTGCCCCTTTTGTTCTTCTTGTCACGGTAGCAAGGGCACTCGGATTTGTTTCCATAAGTACCAGAAGGCACACAATAGTTGCAATCCTCGCAGCATAATTTGCAGTATTTGAGGCACCGATCCTTCTTTTTGGCATCCTTGCACCTCACTTCGCACTTTGAGTGACAAATACCTATTAATATATCACCAAACACAACACAACACCACACCACGTTCATTTCCATTAATTTATATAAGCAGACACTCAACTCAACTAAACTCAACTCAGCGTCACAATATGAATGCTCCGTTTCTTTATTGTTGTTTATTGTGATGAAAAAAATATTTTGCATTGAAAATGATTTTTTTTTTTTTTTTTGGTGGTTTGGTTATGGCTTTGACACTAATATGCTAATGGTTGAGTTGGTGTGGTAGTGGTGGCAGAGTGATGGTGAGGTGGTAGTGACGGTAAGAACGGTAGTAGTGGTGGTGGTGGTAGTAGGGTGATGGAGGTGGTTGTAGAGGTGGTAGTGTGATAGTGTTAGGGGTGGCGGTTGTAAGGGTGATAGTGGTGGTATTGGTAATATATAGTGGTGTAACTAACTGATGTTTTAAATTGAATTCTAGCGAATTTTATGTCGTTGAAAAACTGTTTCAAAATACTTCGAATTGGTGGTGGCATGTTGGTAACACTTTAGTTTAGTAAGTGGAAAGCTTTTTTTTATTTTTTATTTTTGGCTCAAATAAACTTGTTTTCACAAAATATGCTCTTTTTTGTTTTTGTTTTTTGTTTTTTGTTTTTTTTTTTTTTTTTTGGGGGGGGGGGGGGGGTGTAACACCTTAGTAAATGGAAAACATTTTTTTTTTTGGGCTCAAATAAACTTATTTTCACAAAATATGTTTTTGTTAGACATTCGTTTTCCCCATCGCATCAAACGACAAAGAACATTTTTCAAAACAAAAAAAAAAAATTCAAACAAACTGAGTGTAAATTAAAGAAGAGATATAAGGTTTTTATATGCTTATAAAAAAAAAAAATAAGGGTAAATTACACTAACACTCCTTGGAGTTTTTGTTTAATATAGATCCTCTCTTCATATTTGAAAAATTACACTTACTTCCTGTCAGATTAAAATGACATATATGCCCTTAGCCTTTATACATATAAAATAATAAAATAATACAAATATTTTGTTTATGTCATTTCAAGGGAAATAACAACCATCTTCTTTATTTTAACTTACACAAAAAATTGAGTTTTTTATTTTTATTTTTATTTTTCGTGTTTTTTTATTTTTATCTTTACTGAATTTTTTTAATATTTTATATTTTTTAGATACACATAATCTATATATACTTAAGAAGTATAATATTTTGTGATTTTTTTTTTAAATTCACCAAATACAAAAAAAAAAAAAAAATACAAAAATATAAAAATTCAATACATTATCTTATTTTGTTGTATTCAATGGATTTTTAAAATTTTTTTTTATATAAATTATATATTTTTTAAATATATCTAGATTAATTGATCTAATCTAGATATAATGGTAAAAATAAAAATGAAAAATTATATTCATATATAAAAATTTATACAAAAAATATCTTAAAAATATTATGATAGTGATATTATTGTAAATATAAATCATGTTTATGGATGTTTTGTTTTAAAGTGAAAGGTCACTATTAAGCTCTATATTATTGTGTTTGAAAATTCTATATAAAATTTATATTTGTATATCATTACTCAATAATAATATGTTTAGGTAGAATTTAATGATGAAAAGTTGTATAATGTAGTTATGATAATAGGAAGAAGAAATAGTAGGAAAACGAGCAAAATGGTCATTTAGAAAATTTTAGAACATGACATCAGCAATTTAAGAGACAATTTGTAATGAGATTACAAACCTCAGGGAGGAGAATGTAATTTTTTAAATATGAGAGGAGAATTTGTATTAAACAGAAACCTCAATAGGTGTTAGTGTAATTTAACCAAAAAATAAAAATGGAGCCAGCATGAAGGGTCTTACCTGAGCTATCAGTGGTGGATTCAACAAAAGAAGAGCTCAGGAGCAGTGTAACGAGAAGCAATGTAGCAAACACAAGCTTCATCTTTTTTCAATCGTTAAGTGAACAAAAACTAGAAAAATGAGAGAGTTTGCTTGAGAATTTAAGAGTTGATGACAATATGAGTTCCTCTGTGCGTGTTTGTATTGCTATTTATAGAAGGAATTCAGTGAGCACTAGTTAACCATCTGTCATGCAAGTTTTTTTTAGACAGGTGGTCTCTGGTCCACCATTTGGATTGGACGGTTCAGTTTTAGTCCATGACTAATACTACAACATATAAGAATTTTAGAGATTAAATGTTTTTATCTCTAAAAGTAAAAATTTTGTTACAAAAAATATTTAGAGACCAATTTTCATCGTTATGAGGATAGTCGTTAAAAGGTCGTTCCGAAAAGTAAAAAACAAGATTTTTAAAGACAAAATTTTGAAAATATCACTAATAAATAGATTTTTAGAGACAAAATAATTTGGCCTCAAAATGATTTATTTTTTGAGACAAAAAAATTGGTCCTAAAAGGATAATAATTCATCACTAATGTCCAATTTTCGTTGCTAAAAATATAATAATGACACTTTTCACAATAAAAAAATTTGGTCCCTAAAAAATAATTTTGTTCATAAATTTTGATCTCTAAAACCTTAATTTTTTGTAGTGGAGTCTCATTCTAACGATTTAAATTGTTTATTTAATGGTTATCAATGCGCAGATTACTCGTAAAAAACTTAGACTGATTCAATAATTATAACCATATAATTTCATCACATTTGTTTTAGAAAAATAAACAACATATTTTGGAAGTCCACTTTTCCTAAAAAGAATGTGTTAAAATTAGTTGGTTACCATTATTGAATCAATTAATATTTTATTTTTATGAATAATATATATAAAGGGTTAAAAATAAATATTTCAAATCATTAAAATAAAGATTTATAGCGTGCCCACTCATCCACGTGGGACTCATCCGGTTCAAATCTTGAACGAAAGACAATCTATTTATTATTTAATTTCAGCAACATTACATGACTCAACACTCTATAAAATTTAGAAGGATATATAAACTCACTTTTTAGGCTTATTTTTTGGATTCAATAATATATAAGTGATAAGATTTATCAATAATTAGAGAAGATATGAATAACGATGTTCTAAAATTTAAATCTATGATACATTCAAATTATAAATATTTTCCTTGATATTTTTTAAAGGTGCATGACTCCTTTTTTTTATTAAATATTATTATTTTTGAAATGAGAAGGTTGTGTTTAATGGAGTAGAGAGATCCGAGGACCGACACTTGAAATATGATTAATTAAATGCACATAAGTTCGCAAGTTGTATTTGTATATAGTGACAATTTTATGAGGGGAATTCACAATCCAGTGGGGTTTCACCCAAAAAAAAAAAATCACATACATGGAATAATTTATAAAATTAATTATTAATATTTATAAAATTTATCATCAATTTATAATTAATTTTAAATTACCTTGAGTTGTACTTTCCCCATTTTATGTCTGGGTTTTACCTACTACCAGTTGCATACCAAATCATGTATGTCCAAAATTAGCTCAAGCCTCAAGTTAATGACTTCAATCAAACTTATATGAACTCTATCATTTAGGCATTCATTGTTGGCATTGTTCCTAATTAATTTCAAGAAAATGATTAAATCATATATAAGATGTTATCTGATAAATTCAACTTACCATATGATTGTGTGCCAACTTAGTCAAGAGGGTGGGCCTTGGCAGAGGCGTGTTTTCTTGATTACTTGGGCTTTTAGTTTAGTTTAATTTATCTAGTTTGGTTTCGGTGTTTTGGTTGGTTGAATGTGTGGTGACTCATGTATTTTAGTTTCTTTTTAGTTAAGTTCTTCTTAACTTGTTTTTATAAAAAAAAAAAATTCGAGAGGCTTAGAGGTTGGTTGTATGATTGCGAGTAGCAGTAGTAGGGGTATTTTTATACTTCCGAATCTCTCTCGATGCATTTCATCTTCCTGTACTTTTAATTTCTTGCTGTTAAATGAAATTATTCTTTGCCGAATCAAAAAAAAAAAACTTAGTCAAGAGGGCATGCGTCCATTTTTTTATTGAGAAGAGAGAACAAATTAGCTGTGTGTTTGTTCTCCTCTTATCATTAAAAAAGCACATCATGCCATTTATAAGTCGGATTTATCAAATAATTTGTGAGCTACATATTTCTCGTTATTGCTTAGTTTGTCTTACCTTGACTTTTTTTGATTCAAAAAAAAAAAAAAAAAAAAATTGTTTTACCTTGACTTGTTTTGGCTCTATAACTACTCATCATCAAAATTGTTTACCTCTCATCATGCATTATTTATTTAAAGAAAAATTCTATTCTTACATGAAATTTATGTAAGAAGTGCATTTAGAATGATACGGGTATAACATTTTTTAAATTAAGTGTGCACATCTGATGGATATACTATGAAAGTCAACCAGCTGAATGTAGATGGAGGGAAAAAAAAGAAGAAATAAAGATAATTTGGAAATGTGAAAAAGCTTGACAAATCTTCCCACTTGTTTGGGATGATCTCCCAAATAAGCCACCTCTTTTTTCAAATTTTTTTTTTTTTTTTTTTTGTGACCTTTTTTTTATATTTAAATTATGTCAAAAGAATTTTGTTTTCTAGTCGGTCTTGTGTATACAAATCTAAAAAGTAATTTTTTTTTGAAAAACTCTTTAAAAATCTTGAAAAAGCCAAAAAAATAGAATATAGAAGCCACTATTTTTTTTTTAAACTTATTTTTGTCTTTTCTGGACTTTTTAAAAAATTAATTTTTTGGTTCATCTCATTAAATAGAATCTAGAAACTTAAAGTTGAAAAAAAATTAAAAAAAATCCACTAAAACAAAAATAAACCAATAATAAAGTTAAAAAAAAAATAAAAAATAAAAAAAACCCACTAACTAGGCTATACACTTTATATAACATAATAGATTAAGAGCCTTGTTGATGAGTGTATTGTTTTGAAATGATTGGTCCCAATTTTACTGCATCATTCTGCATAAAAAAAATTCTCTATAATTTTTTTACTTATATAAAACTATTATTCATAATGTGGCCAGCTAAAAAAGTCAATTGGCCATTGTAGCATATCTTGAAGACAATTTGTAGAATAAAGAGAAAGCAATGAATATGGATCCTCCTAGGCTCCTAGCACTACTAAATTTTTCTTAAAGTCAAATAAAGATCATCACATTAGTCAATTAATTCCTAGTTTTTTAAAGTAGTACTAATACACCAGATGGCACCAAAATGGAGGGGATGATATATATATATATATATATATAGTACACTGTACATGAAGATATTGTTTGCATGGGAAGCAACATTATTGTCTTATACAAACCCTAGCTTAGCTGGCTCATGCAGATGCAGTGCAGGCACTTTCTAGTTCCATAGAGTGTGTATATATATATATATAAGGTTGAATTTATTTAGGATGAAAGTGCTAGAAAGCGAGGGAAAGAAAAAAAAATATTTTTTTATGAGTTTGTTTAGTATGAAAGTAGTAAAGTTAATTTTTTTATACAATTCTTATTAACATTGTAATTAAAATTTTTAATTTCTTACCCAAAAAAATACAAAAATACAAAAAAATTTGAAAATATAAAGAGTTATCTACAACTTGAATTTTAAATTTTTTAAAATATTTTTCGTACAAAATTTTCATCTTAATCACATATTTACAAAAAATAAAAAAATGAAAAATTCATTATTTCATTTCTTCCACTTTCGCTTTCCACTAATTTTTGTTTTTAATCAAAGGAAAGCAATGGTTATGTGGCTTCTCAGCAGTCTCCATTCAGAGCTGGTTACTTTGGAAATTGTAACTGTGATTTGTCAAACTACCCTAATTGCGGATCACATATTGGATTTCGAGGTTTTACTTATATATATGTAGTGTCCTACTTGTTTTTTTGCTTCTTCAACACCTTGACATTGAGTTGACAAAACTTTTGAGAGGGAGAAAGAGAGAACTACTGAAAATGGAGATAAAAACTTGCTATGGATAAATTGGTTATTTTTTCATTTTAACTTTTGAGAGTTTTTTCTTTACACTTTGGTTCTTTATATTTTAAGTTTTTTTTTTTTTTTTTAAATTTATTTTAAAAACAAACTCCGGTTTAAAATTAGACAAAAAATAATTACATGGTATGAAAATATTTTATTATATATAAATCACACATTTAACACAAATCTAAATTTTAATATAATGATATTTTTTTATAATGTGTAGACAATTTTCGTCTAATTTTGAACAAAAATTAATTTTATAAATAAATTGAGAAATACTTAAAATATAAAAAGCCAAAGTGAGTGGAACAAAAAACTTCAAATACTAAAAAAAAAAAAAAAAAAAAATACCAAACATAAAAGGGATAAAATGTAATTTATTTAACTTGCTATATAAGTAAGTAAACAATAAATGACCAAATAAAGTATAAAATAATCACATGATGAGTAGTAGTATGCATGACTTCCGCGAAACCTCCATAGGTAAGCAAGAACAAGAATGGACTTAGGGGAGGTGGCGATCGCACTCTGAATTTTTTTTAAAATATTATATATTATATTAAAAAAATAAAATTATTTCACACCCTAATAATGATAATCCTTAATTCATTCCTGCAGAACCGACCTAGATAAGGATGGGGCTTGAAGCTAAATTGAAACAAAATAAAATAAATAATAAATAAATAATTTTATTAAATAAACGAGAATTTTTTAACCCAACCAGTAGTGGCCTTCCATGCCATAAACTTTGGGGCTCGTTTTTTGAAGTTAATGCTGAATCTAATATTAATTTATTAATTTTAAGTTATTTGATGTTTGTATTTGCATGCAATGTAATGTTATGCCAATTGGTTTTGCATTTTAATTGAAATTTCTACTAATTTTTGAGGCTCTGACTCTATGGTATTTTGGGAAGATGGTAAAAAGTAATTTTTTTGCTTTTAACCAACCTTTTTGAGAATGATTTGGGAAGTTGGTAAAAAGTAACTTTTTTTTTAAATTAATATTTATTTATAGTGTCACATCACACTAAAATTTTCAAAATAACCTCACCAAACTTAAAAAAAATTACATTTTATCCAAACTCACAAGATATAAACATTGAGGGTACTTATGTAATTTTTCAACCTACTTTTATCACTTTCCAAATGGGCAAAAAAACGCAACCTTGTGTTTTGCTCTAACCACAAAACTCTACGTTTTACTCTAATCCCAAAAGAGCCCTATATACAATGCAATGATTTGGTAATTCCTTTACAATTTCTGATTTCGTGATCCATATTGATGTGGTTAAAAGAATTAAGTCGAGGAATAAGAGCCATCCAGGCAGTGGTGGAGGGAGTTTTTTTTGGGGGGGGGGGGGGGGGCTGAATTTTGGGATTTTTTTTTAAAATTTTACAAATATAAAGAAAACATTTTAAATAAAAAAATTACAAAAATATTATTAGAGTGAAATGTCAATGATATTTTAAAAATTATGAGAATAATAATAGTTGTTTTAATTGAAAATGAAGAGACTACTATAAATCATATTATCTATGAAATTTTTTGAATGTAACTGTGATGTCACTATTATTGACATGTAAGTATAGTAATCTCACTATAAAGATATAAAATTTATTGAATTATTAGTTATATTTGACATGTGAGGTTCACTCTCTATGTGTTTATGTACTATTAGTTGATGATATTACATATCAATGATGATGTGGTATTACCATTATATTGATTTTTTAATCAAATTTTGTATAAAAAAAAATTATCATTATATAATTTATTTTAAGACTTATATCTATATTTTTTTTATACTGTCCATGATATACTAGTTACAAATAACATTCAGCTTGCTTGGTTAGGTTTTTCAAAATACACTTTTCAGAAAATTCTACTTTCTTATTTTCCATTTTTTTTGTTTTTACTAAATTTTTTTAATATTTTAAACAATTTTTTTTTTACTTTTTAGACATACCTAACATAAATATACCTAAAAAGTAAAAAAATTTGTGAAAAAAAACCTTTTAAAAATTCACTATATACCAAAAATACAAAAAAAAAAGAATTCAGTACATTTTTTTGTATTTTTATGTATTTATTAATTTTTTAAAATATTTTTACTTTTTAGATACATCTAAGTAAGATGCATCTAAAAAAGTAAAAAAAATGTTTAAAATTTTAAAAATATTCACTAAAAATAAAAAAATACGAAAATCAAAATACTCAGTTTTTAAAAAACTTAATCCAAAAAACTCAAACCAAACATACTGATTATTTTTTTTTTATGTTTCTTGAAATCAATCTTAAAAACTTAGGTGAAATTGTAAAATTTTTCGATATTGTAATTAATAAGTGCCCTTCTAATTTGATTTTTTTAGCTCCTTTACTACATCCAGGCATAGTGTCTATACTTGTTACTTTGTTTTGTTTAGTTAGCTTCTCGTTTTCTTTTCCAGAGTTTTTGCTTGGGGTTACACATAATTTTGCTTGTTTTGGGTGTCAACTTAATTGGAATTCTTCTTCCAAGCTATAATGTATTTTTCTTCCAATTTGTTCTCTGTAATCGCTTCTCTTTTTATTAATAAAATTTCTCTTTTGCTGATTAAAAAAAAAAATCCTTTTTAAGCATATTTTCTCACTCACTCTACAATTGTGCACATAAGAAAGCTAAACAAATATATATATATATATATATCTATTCAATCATAAATAAATTCTGTGATAAAAATCAATGTTGAGTACCACATTGATACAAGACAAAGGAGCATCTTTAATAGTTCAATAGCTAACTACTGATATATTTTAGTAATGTGCAATTGCTTTTTTTTTTTTTTTTTTTACTCACAAAATGTAAAATAGAAATATATATATATATATATGAGTTGCATCACAAGAGAAGTATAAACAAAAATGCTACAAAATTTTAGCAATAGCGAAATTGTGTCAAATTTGACAAAGTTCAACAATACAAAAATATAGAGGTTTGGATAACTATTGAAGAGCCCAAAATTGAGTTTTTATGCTATTTATTTAAATTTTTTTTTTTTTGTTTTTGCACAATAGCAAACCTTTTAGCATACCATTAGGTCTAACTGGTGATGTATTTTTCTAAAAAAAAAAATTAATAAAAAAATGTTCCACTTTATTTTTGAATTTTTTTGGTATTTATTGAATTTTTTTTTCTATTTTTCCCCAAAAAAAAAAAAACTTTTTAGATGCATCGAAAAAAAAAATTTGCTTAAAATATTTAAACAAATTTACTTAAAAAAGAAAATGAAAAACAAGAAACTCAAAAACTGTTTTTAAAAATTCAAAATCCAAAACAGAATTTAAATCTATTTATTTATATTGATTATTTTTTATTCAATATATTTTAATGCAATGCAAAATAGGGTCTAAAAATGTAAATATGGCCCAAAGAATCTGGGGCTTTGTCACCGTGGCTTTGCTCATAATTGTCGCGTTGGCTTTTTTGACTTTCGAAGGTTAGTGTTATAATTTTAAGTGTGCCAGCAATGATCAATTAATCCTTGCAGAAGATTAGTTGTCAACCAATTATCGGACGATTGTGTTTCAGTTCTTTCAGCCTCAATGAAGAGGACTTTTACTAGTGGCTTGTTTAGGAGAATTTAATAAACAAGAAGTAAATGAAGAACAATTGCAATATTTCATTAAGTAAAAATGAAACATTTACAATGATCTGATCTAGCCTTGTAGAGGTTTATAGCAACAAGCTTTTCGAAACTACTCCTATGAATAAAGTGCAATACAAGAATTTGAAGTGCAGAAATATAAAGAACAAGAAATGTAAAAACTGGAAGGAAAATAAAGTAGATAAAAACTGGTTTCTGAATTTGAGTCTGGATGCTCTTTCTGAGACCTTCTCTGCTATTTATATTTTCCAATGATAACTGTCGAAATGGGCTTCTAATCGTCAAAACATCCCTTCATGATCGCTGATCATGCTCTCTCATAGTTAGTTCCACTATGCCATGTCTGTAGTTAGGTTTTCCTCCTGATTTTGAATTTGTACTTTGTGAGTAATCGTTAGGCCACATCACCTTATATTCTAGTGCTACGCAGACCCGTTATTACCAGTATGGGTTGACACGTGTCTGACTATGGTTAGCGATTTATATTACGTTCCCAAATTACTCCTCATACCACGTGTTAAATCGTAATTGGCTTATATAATTTATACAGCCAACAATTTGCACCTAAAAAATTATTATGTATGTTCAGTTTTTTAGTACACTTTACAAAATTATTTAGAATTATAATTTTCTCTCAATACATTCTATATTTTTTCTTATATTACCCTTCAAAGTACACCCAATAATAACAAATCAAAAATCTCAAATTACACCACTTTCAAAAACATTTAAAAAACCCTTTAACATATTTGTTGTTACAACTATTCATTTTGTTCACATACAAGCAATGTTTTAAAAACCAGATCGATAAGCGAACCGAAAAAGAGATCGGGTAAATGGGTTACCGGTTCAACCGTCGGGTTGAATCAGAATCAAACCGTGACGTAATAAATATATTAAAATTATATTTAAATAAAAATATAAGTAATAAAATTATAAATTAAAAAAATTAAAAATATTAAATTATCTTAAATATTTTTCCTAATATTTTTTTATAATATTTTTTTTTACTAAAAAATATAATAATATATTTTAGGGAGATTTACCAATAAATCCCAAATGTTAAACTTATGAATCAATTGGTCCTATTTTTTTTCTAATAAACCGTTTAATCCTTGGATATTTTGAGGGACCTTAATGCCCTCATTTAGATGTTATTAGATGCATGCTCTTTGTGAGGGTGTGTCATGTGCCACACACAATATGTCACGTGACACACACAATGAGTGCTACACATCAACAAAGTACACCAAGACTCTTTATGAGGGTGTGTCATGTGACACACAATATGTCACGTGACACGCACAATGGGCGTCAGACATCAACAAAGTACACTAAGGCTTTTTATGTTTTTTTCCTTAAAGTGTCAAGTGACACACACAATATGTGTCACACATTAACAAAGTACATTAAGGCTCTTTATGCTTTTTGCTTAGTGTCACATGACACACACAATATGTCACGTGACACACACAATGGGTGTCACACATCAACAAAGTACACTAAGGCTCTTTATGCTTTTTGCCTTGGAGTGTCACGTGACACACACAATGGGTGTCACACATCAACAAAGTACACTAAGGCTCTTTATACTTTTTGCTTTGGAATGATGTATGTCACGTGACACACACAATGGGTGCCACACATCAACAAAGTATACTAAGGCTCTTTATGCTTTTTGCCTTGGCATGATGTATGTCACGCGACACACACACGGAAGGGTATAATTGACCACTCAATGTTACTAAACAAAGAAAATAGGATCAACTGGTAAGATATTTCTCCACTAATAGGACTAATCAGAACAATAGAAATAACCTCAGGACCAATAAATCTCATATTTTGGACTTGTAATCCATATGGTCTCATATTTTTTCTAGTGATCCATTTAGTCCTTTTGGATGTGTAATGACTCATTTGCCCGCCACATTGGAGTGTCACATTTAAAAAAAAGTACACTGAAGAGTTTGTTAGTATCACATCATGTTCACTACGTTAGAGTGTCACATTTGGAAAAAAGTGCACTAAAGAGTTTTTAATTTTTTTAGAGTATCACATCATACCTGCCACATTGGAGTGTCATATGTTACGTTTGGAAAAAGTACACTAAGGAATTTTTTTTTTTTTTTGGTTTTGAAGTATCACATCATACATATCACATTGTCACGTTTGGAAAAAAATATACTAAGGAGTTTTCATTTTTTTTTAAAGTGTCACATCATAATCGCTACGTTGTCACGTTTGAGAATAGTACATTAAGGAGCTTTTATTTTTTTGAAGTGTCACATCATACCTGTCACGTTATCATATTTAAGAAAAGTACACTAAAGAATTTTTATTTTTTTGAAGTGTTACATCATACTTGCCATTGCCACATTTGAAAAAGTACACTAAGGAGGAATTATTTTTTTTAGAGTAAAAGTTTTGGAGTGTCACATCATACCCGTCATGTTGTCACATTTAGGAAAAGTATACTAACGAGTTTTTAATTTTTTTGGATTATTACATCGTTAGAGTGTGATATTAATACCTGTCATATTGGAATATCATATCATATCATATCTGTCACATTAATAAAAGGGTATATTTGTCTACCAAAACACTACCAAAATAAAAAATAGGACCACACGGAAAGAAACTCCCTACCAATAGGACTTAACAGATCAATAGAAAAAATTTAGGACCAATTGAAATACTTATTTGTGAGATGGGATATATTGGTAAATGTCCCATAAGAGGGAAATAAAGAAAAGAAAGAATAAAAAAAAAAAGTTAAAAGAAATTTTAAAAAAATACAAAATTTTCAATTTCATCGACCCGGCGAACCGTCTTGGGGTCGACCGGTTCAATCGCCGATTTTTCCGGTTCTCTCTAAACAGACCGGTTTTTTGTTTCGAACGGTTTAGAAGGTATATTCGGACCGAAATCTCAATCGGTCGATTGTTCAACCGGTCGAACCGACCTATCCAGTTCAATTTTTAAAACCATGCATATAAGGATAGACTACACCGGTAAATGAGAACCACGAAGGAGATCGATAAAAAAAAAAAAGGATTTTTTATTTAAGACTTTAATTTATACATAGTTTTTAGTTGTATTTTGTCTGTTTGAGTTTCATAGTGAACAACCACTACTGTTGTCAGACCTAAAC
Organism: Camellia granthamiana; assembly: GCA_036172215.1. NCBI lineage: Eukaryota > Viridiplantae > Streptophyta > Magnoliopsida > Ericales > Theaceae > Camellia > Camellia granthamiana. The sequence goes on along the minus strand of CM069913.1, from coordinate 31,268,109 downwards.
TAAGGAATAGCATAATTAATGGAGAACGAATGTTGCCGGTGCCTCAACGAATGTCGAGCCTCATCATATTTTTGTTTGGTGCTTTGAATTTAAAGAAACAAAGTTTTACAATAAAGAAATAGAAATATATCAATGGTAAAATTAATAACCTCACAATAACGATCTTAATTTTTGTCACAAATCAGTCATTTTTTATGACTTAAAATTTTGATTCTATTTTTTTAATAAGAAATAATGATGTTGATAATAATGGTAAATTTTAGTGGGATGAATTGGAGTTTCAGAGTGAGAAAGAAAATGAAGAGAAAATAACTAAAACTTGAAAAAGAAGATAAAGAGAGTTGAATATAAAAACTACATATAAGTGATTCGGGTGTACCATGAAAAAAAAATATATTTTATTTTAAGATTTAATGTGTATTGTTCTTATTAATAAATATACACTAAAATATAATAGAAATTAAAATTTGAAAATTTTTGTTAAGTGTACTGAATTATTATTTAAGTGCAAATAGAATCACCCACAACTGTCTGGTTCAAATTGTGGGCTGGGTTTTGAGTTGGGTCCACTATCACCTTATCTGAATATAGCCATTTCTTGAAAACTTCATTCTGGCCCTACATATTTGGGCTCAGGCCGAATATTTTGTAGTAATTTAAGGGACCTAAATGAAAAGTACTATTAGAAATATGAGTGTAGTAAAAAAAAAACTAAAAAATCACTATATGCTATCCTATCACTTTCTCTATTTTTTTAATATTTTTTTATAAATAATAAAAAAATTACTAAAATAATTTATTCTCAAACCAAGTCTCCTCTTGACTTTCTAGTACATCAAAAGTGCTACTTACTTTTAGTTGTTACTATAAAATCTTTTATTTTTTTAACTTTTTAACGGGATTTTTGTAAAAAAATGTCGCTAACTGTTATTTTTAGTAATATTTTAAAAAATTCATCACAGAAAAAGTTACGAATTGTTATTTTTTAACCACATATTTAGAAAACTCACATAAAAAAAGTCACTAATTATCATCTTTTAGTGACAAATTTAAAAAAATGTCACTAATTATTAATTTTCAACGACATTCATAAAATCGTTACAAAAAAATCTTTTAAATCCAGCTAAGATTTTTTAACCAATACAGATTCTTATAAAATTTAAGGGTGTACAGGCCGTTATAATAAGACACGTGTAATTAACTCATAATTTGAAAAAAATAATGCTATAGACCACTAATTTACTAGCACTAACACCACACTAATGAGGTGAAAAAGCAAAAAAAGAAAAAAAAAAGAAAAAGAAAAACTAAGACACAACATACACTGTGACAATAGATGGGACCCACTGCCACATCATTAGAGTCACCACTAATTAGTGGTCTAAGGCATTTTTGATTTGAAAAACATTTGAAACTATCAATGGGCTATTTTGTCAATCTCAGGAGGTGGATTGGCTTATGGCATGCTCATGATAACTGACATTGTTTTTATCAATAAAACTTGAGTAAATTGTGAAGAGATCTTAATAGTTAGGTTTAATTATCATAAAATTTTATTGAAAATAAATTTTAATAAATTTGTCGTTAAAAATAATTTTTTGTAATGATTTTTTATATATGTCACTAAAAATTGATAATTAGTGACCTTTTTTTGGTCACGTTTTTATAAATTATCGCTAAAAACTATAATTAGTGACTTTTTTGTGACGAATTTTTCAATTATTGCTGAAAGTTGAAAATTAATGACCTTTTTTTGTGACTTTTTTTAAACTGTCGCTAAAACTTATAATTAGTGACATTTTTTGTGACAAAATTTTTGAACTGTCGCTGAAAATTAATAATTAGTAACTTTTTTTAATAATGTTTGATGGAAAATACCATTAATTATAATGAGACTTATTGAATAATAAGTCCACTTATTAGGACTTACACATAAATCCCCTATAAAACTTTGGTAACTTACGTGCAAGTCTTAATAGGTGGACATATTACTCAATAGGTCCTGTGATAATTAGCAGCATTTTTATAATAAAAAAATTCACTAATTGTTAGTTTTAGCGATAATTTGATTTTTTTTTTTTTATAGAAAAACATCGCTAAATGTCAATTTTTAGCAACAAATTTTAAAAATATCAAAAAAAATGATCACTAATTATCAATTTTTAACAGCAGATTCAGAAAAATTGTCACAATCTTTTTTACCGTTGATTATTATAAGACCAACTTTCAGTAACGAATTAAAAAATAAGAATTAAATCAAACTATTATGACCAGTTACTCTAAAACTTTAAGCTCTATTTGAAACTATTGGTTTCTTTAATCGGATTTTAGTTTTTGGACACATTTTTTTCAATGAACATATTTTTTTCTTCCTTTTTTCTTTAAAGAAAATTATGAGTTTTTAGTATGGTGCTTTGGTTTTATTATTGAAACCCAAAACTAAAGTCAGTAAAAAAGTTAAAAACTAATAAAAAGCTAATACAATTGATGAACCAAACAGAGCCTTTCTCCTATAAAAAAATATGTTGATCTTGCATTCAACGCGACAAAAATCTTGAGTTTCCAAACACTTAATTATCTTTATATATATATATAAAGTCTGATTAAAAAAATATAAATCAATAATTAATCTAAGCAACCGGTTTTGGTCAATTATAAGGTGAATAAAAACTAAACTGGTCCCTATAATTCTAAAAAATTTGGAATGAAATAAAAAATAAGGAGACTTATTTATAAGTTCTTTTTTGGACACTTATGGTAGGCTAAGTCCTAAGTAAAAACTTATATTCTCATAAGTCCTATGGGAAGTTACTTGACACATTTACCCTTAATAGTAGATGTTAATATCATATCCATATACATTAATTTGGAAATTAAAAACACTTTATTTGTGGAAATCAAATGATCAGTTTGGCAAAATTATAGGGGTTAAAAAGAAGTAGATGTGTTTTGTGCCTCTACGCTAATGTAAATGGCTGATTCAGTTGTTAACATTTCGAAACTCACCACGAACAGGAGAAGGGGCGCGATTCGACGGAGACGTTCGAGGGGAAGGCGATAACCGTTACCGTTTACGGTAAGGAGGAGAAATGATGACTCCGAAACGTAAGTGTAGATTTGCCCCTGTTTCGCAATGTTAGTTTATTTGATTTTTATTAACAATCCAAAACTAGGGTTTATGTGACCTTCAGTCGTAATCTGCTTTGTTATTTGTATGTTTTGTGAGAATTGTGATGAATAATTGATTTTACAATTTCCGAATTGGAAATAGTATGTATGTTGGGGTTTGTACGATGGAGGTTCTGCGGGTTAACCAGTGTGGGTGATTTATACTTGATTCGTTGTTGTATTGGGTTTGCTAGACTATTTTGGGGGCCACAGTCACATTCATTAATTGATTTTATTTGTTTTTTTTTTTTTCGATCCGAGCATAGTATTGGGTTTGGTAGACTATTTTGGGGGTTTCTCGTTGTGGTACGATGTCATTTGGTTTGTGCCTTAACTTTTAAAATCAGTTGTTGAATGTGAATGGTGCCACATCTTGGTGTTGTGTGTTGTACAGTTAATGAATGTGATTGTGACTCAATATGAAATTAGTGTTGGATGTGAGTGGAAGCACATGTAAGTTGGACTGTGTGTACAGTGCTACGTTGTGGTATGATGTCGTTTGATTGTTTTCACTCAGATATACAAGCAAGTTGACGGACGTGGCTGGTGCCACGTCGTATTTTGATCTGTTGCATGTTTGTGAATTTGTCAAATATTTGAGTGACAGTGTTTGTAGATTGTGGCATGAAGAGAAAACAAAAAATGTAACATGATTTGGGTTGTGTGGTTGTGATTTAATGTAAGCATATGAAGAGGTTACGTTTGTTTTGATAGTAGTTTTCGTTGACAAGCTTCACGTAACACATCATCTTTATTTTTTGAATCATGGTCGTGCATGTGGGTGCGAAATTAGTTTTAAATTATTGAGTTGTGTGAAAGTAAATTTCGTTATAATGTTTTTTGGGAATTTCCGGGGCGAATATTATATGTTTGAACTGTGAATGTGACATTAGTCACAGTTACGTCAAGTACTTCTCAGTCACATTTGGAACCATGGCCGTGAATGTGTGCACTTAATTTGTCACAGTTACGTCAAGTACTTCTCAGTTACATTTGAAACCATGGCTGTGAATGTGTGCGCGTAATTTGTCACAGTTACGTCAAGTACTTCTTAGTCTCATTTGAAACCATGGCCGTGAATGTGTGCGCGTAATTTGTCACAGTTACGTCAAGTACTTCTCAGTCACATTTGAAAACATGGCCGTGAATGTGTGCGCGTAATTTGTCACAGTTACGTCAAGTACTTCTCAGTCACATGTGAAACCATGGCCGTGAATGTGTGCGCGTAATTTGTCACAGTTATGTCAAGTACTTTTCAGATACACTAGTCACATCACAAACATATTGACATGCAATGTTACGTATTGCTATTGAATTACATATTCACATACGTTTTCAGTGGGATTTTGCTTGTATATGAAATGTGAATTTTTGGTGGCATTTTTTTCAGGAGGCACAATTAAACGTACACCACAAAAAGGCTGCAAGGCGAAAGTAAGTAGCAGTGAAGGGACTACAACTGGTAAAAGACGACGGTCTCAAACTCCGTCACAGAATGTGAACGCATTAGGGCAAAGCAGTGCCCGAAAAGGAAAGAAGCTGAAATATGAGCCTCAACAACGACTGAACAAACAACCAACATTTTGCTACCGTTCCAAGATTACTGGAATTGTGAAACTGGTGGTAGTGTCAAAACTGAAAGACAAGCATTTGCAACATCTTCAGAAAACACCGTTCTGGTTGCTGTTGGATGCAATGCGAAAAACCGATCTAAACCAACATGAATTCCAAAAATGCGATGACATTGTAATGAGGATCATTCAAACATTTGTTCTAGAGAAGTCGGCTTTCATGATTGGTGGTAAACACATTGAGTTGATGAGCATCGATATGCAACTACTATTTGGAATTCAAGGTGGTAAGAAGAGTTTAGATGTGTCACATGGGCCAAGACTCCCGACTGACTTCATCCAACGAAGGTGTCCCAAAATAGCACGCATAAACTTGAAGACCTTTAAGGAACTGTTAATGGATGCATTACTCGGGAACACTACTCAGGATCACCAGGATGTAGCAAAGTTACTGTGTTTGTATTTGTGTGGGAAGTTATTCTTTGCTACCTCAGGCGAGACCGTGGGATGGGGGTTCGTCTGGGTTGTAGAGGATCTAAAGAACATGAAGGCATATGATTGGGCTGGAGCAATCTGCATAACTTTGATGGAGTCAATTAAGGGATTTTACTCTAAGCTTGAGAAAGTTACTAGATGTGTTACTGCCCTACTTGTAAGTGCTCTGTTTTTTTGTTTTTCCCACAATATAATTTTGATTTTGTTTGGTAGCTTTGGCACGTGTATTTGTTTTGAAAAACTTTTACAGCTAATGTTTTTAACCCATGGTCACACAGTTTTGGATATGTGAGCACACCAACTTGACACAAGCAGATCGTGGAGATGGATTTCCGAGTTTTAGGAAATGGAATATCAGCAAGTTGGTCACAAAGATAAGAACAGTGGACATTGAGCAGCCAAATGATGTTGAAGTATGATTTTCTGTACTGTTAGAGTAAATATTAGATGTGCCAATTTACTATTTTTGAATTTTTATTTTTAAATTGCTTGCAGGTTGTGGTAGGAGATCTGCACATCAGTCGAACGGCGCTTTACAAAGATGAAAGATGTTAAAGAAATTAGAGCAAAGGCCGAATGTTCAAATCGCAGTGGGGTTGGTGCTGAGAGTAATGATCAGTGTGCTCGGTGTGCGTCTACGTCTGAAGAATACCAGAGAGCATTGGTTAAAATTGGTGTGCTTGAGATAGAACTCCAATGTAAATCTGATGTCATATTTGCATTACAGACAGAACTGGCAACAGTGAGGGCAGCGTATGAAGAAAAATGTGGCAAGTTAGAACATGAAATCATAGTGAACAATAAACAGAAGGAATGTGACATTGAAAGAATGAAGCAAATAGTGGATGAACTTAATGACAAAAATGCGAAGCTCGTGGAACAGTTGGAGGAGTACGCAATCCATGAATACACCCAAGCAGCTGCTGGTGTACAGGAGATGAAGCAAAGTAATGAGGAAATGTACCACTGTGAGGCAAACGTACTTGCCATTATGCCATTGTCAACATCGTTTCCATCTGATGTGAATGAGAAGACAGAGTTACAAGGGGTGGATACTCATGTGACCCCGATTAACGACATTGGGCAAATGGCATGTGATGTGGATTTAATGGCTGGTATTAATCAAAACACTAGAACAACTGCGTTGCAGAACTCGCTTGTGAGAAACATTAAAAAGAAAAATAGGAAGGAGCATAAACTGCCAGAGGATGAATATCCACTAGTTTTGGGGAGGCAGATGAAACCATCTGATAGTGGTGTGGTCAATGGGGGTGAGTGTGACAATAAACAAGAAATGGAAGATGAGATCATTGAGGTTGACAACATTGCAGACCCAGATAAGACATTTTCTTGGTTCGACTTGACTAATCATTTACCAATCTGGAAGTTGTTATCAACGCAAGAGAAAGACAAGCTTAAAGAAGCATATGAGAAAGGGGGTGACAGGTAGGTTATGCAACTTGCTCTTACCATTATGCATTTGTACATGAATTTATTGTTCAAAAAATGTATTGTAGTGCGCAAGTCTGGACTGGACCGCATGTGTCTAACTCTGTGTCTTTCAATGACATACGGGCGATCGTTAAGGGGCTGATATTACGAGGCAATGTAAGTATGGTATTTCTAATTATTCGTCAAACTTCTGAAGCTTCTTCACATAGAATGCAATTTACGTACATGTATACAAGGGAAGGAAAATAAAAATTGTTTTCTTTTTCACGTAGGTGATTGATGCCTATGCGGAAATGCTGATGTACGAGCAGTATATGAAGGAGCCTAAATCCGCAGATGACAAAAAATCATACATTTTTCAGCACATTATGTTTGGTAAGACATGCAACTGATGAAATGAATATTGCCATTTTTAGTTTGTCATTTTAAATTTTCAAAATAAATGTTTGCAGCCTACGATAAGAGATGTGGCCGAAGATGTACGTGACAGGTACTTGGCATTGTGTGCCCCGCATGCCTTAAAGGCCAGATATATTCAATTCCCAATCCACTTAGATAACCATTGGACACTAATGGTTTATGACACTGAGGAGGGGTTTTGGTTGCATTACAACTCTATGAAACCAAGACGTGGGAGAGAAGACAAACATTACTGGGAAGCGTCGTTGCTGGTTAGTAAACATCAATTACTTTCTTGCAGTGATATTTGTATTTTATTTTGGACAACAATACTAATTATTGTAATATAAATTTGACAATAATGTAGAAATCCTACTTTGAGGATTACATAAATTGCAGACTGAAGGTGGGCATAGTTGAAACACAAGACTTGGTGAAGGAGCTTCTAGTGGTTGATTATTGTCCACAACAAAAACCAGACTCGTAAGTTTGTTACGTTTCTTTGCAACGTATGCCATTCATGTTTCCGTACATTACACGTGGTCTGTTTTGACATTGTTACAAATGACTTAAAATTTCGTAATAGGAATGATTGTGGAATTATAGTATGCTTCATTATGAAGCAACTTGTGCGTCACCTAGCTATTGACAAGTCGATGGGAGGGGAGAGCTGCAGAACAATGCGAGCCGATATGGTGAAGTTATTTGTGAATGACAGGAGAAGGTCATTTGTGGCTGGCAATTGACTATCTTCTAATGGTGGTATATGGGTGCAGATTTGATATATAGGGTATATAATCACACTGTATTTGTTTTGGAATGGTATAAAAAGTTTGCTGGTACAGGAAAAATTGGAAGTTTTTGATGTTTTTGGTTGCATTGTCAATATGGATTACTGATTAGTGTATTTTGTTATGGGAATAGGTAACAATGGTTAATTATTATTATTTTTTTTTTGGTATGCACTTTATTTTGTTAATATGGTTTTATGTGTCATTCAGTAATGTCAATAGGAATTTGAGGGCGGTAGGAATGTCGGCTATATAAATGTGAATGTGGTTGCGTAAATGTGAATGTAATTGGTAATTTAACTCATAATGTAAGGTTAATGTGAATGGTAATGCCATAAAACGATGTGGGTTGTTCATTTCTAATACACAGATTGTGTTTGTGAATGTATGGCAGTGTTTAGTACTTGCATTAGGAAGTGTGAAATTGCAAATGTGAAACTGGTTGAGTGAGTGTGAAGTTGCATGTAAATGTGATGGTAATTGTGACAGGGAATGCGAATGTGAATGACAGAACAGGTCTGGTTGTATACTTGTAACACCCAAAAAATAAATGTGAATGTATGACAGTGTTTTGTCCTTTTTTGCGAATGTGAAATACAAATGTGAATGTGGTTATGTGAATGTGAAGGGTTACGTTTATGTGATGGTGAATGTGAAATTGGATGTGATTGTGAATGACATAACAGGTTTGGTTTTATACCTGTAACACCCAAAATGCAAATGTGAATCTATGACAGTATTTTGCACTCTTTTGCGAATGTGACATACAAATGTGAATGTGGTTGCGTGAATGTGAATTGTTATGTTTATGTGATAGTGAATGTGAAATTCGATGTGATTGTGTTTGTTAGAACAGGTTTGGTTTTCTACATTTAGTAGCAAGATTGTGCTACAGAATGTGTAACAGTTTTGTGCACTTTTCTTACTGAGTGGGAACATAGGAATGTGAATGTGTTTATGTAAATGATATTGCCAAATTTAATGTGATTGCGAATGGGTAGCTGTATGTGAATGTGAACATATAGGTGAATGTGAATGAGAAGGTGAGAAGGAATCTTGGTTGGCTTTGACAATTTAATATGTCAAGAATTTGCTGTAATTTAACAATGACTAATTGGTTGCACGAGAACCTATCAGACGGAGACAATAACAACACCACTTATGTTACAAAATAAATGTCTTCTCACATATAAGGCCAGCGTACAACACATTTTGTCTAACGTATTTTGCAGGTCTGAAACATACGTTTGCATGACCAAATAAATAAACATGTAACACTAACATATGAATGAGACAGTGTGAAAGAAAAAATAGCTGAATGATCAATTGTAAACAGTGTCTTCACTTATTAAAATCTGTCATCAATTGGCTTCGATACATGCTACTACGACAATACGATGCTGCTGTTCAAAACAGATTACAAAAGTTCCTGCTAAACGCCTATTACTAAATTGGTTATTTACATGTCTTTCGGTTGTGGCTGCCCATGCGGCCACATCGACCACACCTAATCTGACTTAGTTTCTCTCCCCGAGATGGTATTCGATTCTTCTTGGGTCGCCCTGGAGGACATTTAACTGCCGGTGGATATATGATGAAGTCGTCTTCCGAGAAGGAGGGTTTGTCAACTGTTGGTATTGGCTGAATGTATCCAGAATAAACGGCTTTATATTGATCGACAGTGAAAAATTGTTCAACAAATGTACTGAAATCCCTTCCACTACTCTGTATTGCAACCACTGCATGTGCACATGGGAATCCGTTCAATTGCCACTGGAAGCAAGAACATGAATGCTTGCCAACGTCTACCAACACCGTTGAAAATGAATGGACCTCATATATGTCTTCATTTGACTGGCTAACAATCCATATGCAACCATTAGAGTACGCCTCCCTAACACGGCTTTCCATTTTCGGACAAAGTAACCCATTCCAATTAGTAGCCAAAATTCACGCTCAACCCTCATAGTCATTATTTGATTTCTGATTGTATCAACCAACCTTGTGATTGGATAATTACGGGCATAAAGTATCCATTTATTAAACGATTCTGTAGCGTTCGAATGCTGCTGAAACGAAGCCTCGGTTGGAGTATACGCACATTCATGCAACTTGGCCATTAAACCAAAACGTACACGATTGTCAACCCATCGTAATTTGTCCCTCAAATTTGCATGGAGATGTTGTAAGCAGTACGCATGATGTGCAGATGGAAATACAACATGCAAGGATTCAAGCAGCCCAATATTACGGTCGGATACGAAAGTTAATGTACGAGTACTACTAATAACCTTTGTTAGTTGCTGTAAAAATCAAGTCCAATTTGCAGCTGTTTCAGAGTCAACAATAGCAAAAGCTAATGGGAATAAACCTGGCAGATTCAACAGGTTTACTGTCAGATGAAATATTTTTAACAAAGTTTACATCTACATTAACAGTTATTCACAATTCGAATCGCACCACACACAATGTTAGTAAAATAACATTAAATTGGAAATAATCTTGCAATTGGGGATCACCCACTACTGTAGTGGACTTAAAAAAAAAAGGTTAGCCACAATGTAATGCATTACTATATGAAAGTATGAAGTAATCATAGTAAGAGACATACCTTTGTTGCCATCATTCCCCGTCGCTGCAAGCAAATTGTATTTAAATCTCCCTTTTAAAAAAGTGCCGTCAAGAAACAATACTGGGTAGATATGGTTGAATCCGTCAATGCAAGCTTTGAATGAAATGAAGAACCGTTTAAATCGGCCGGTAGACTGCTCAAAATCCAAGTTGACATAACTCCCAGGGTTGTAATGCATAACCGCATCTGCGTACCACCTAAGTTGATCAAATGAAGCATGATAGTCACCATACACTTCGTCTCTTGCCTTCTCCACACCTAACCATGCTACGTGGTAACTAATATTAAGGTCGTACTCCTTTTTTAGGTCAAACACAACGTCAATGGGACGTGTAAGCGGCTTATCACGTTACCGATCACCAATAACATTGCAAAGCAATTCAGAGTTAAGTCTATTATTCTTCCCAGTGTGAACAACAGCACAACAACTATGCAAGTTGTTCAACCTCTTCAAGTAAAAATAACCATTGCATGTTTGAACCCTTCCATGTATCAACCATGAACACCCTTTTTGCTCTCGCAACGTGCACACTGCCGTAACCCACACTGAGTCATTTTTAACAAATTTGAAGTCAAACCCACACTCAATAGCATATTTGGACAAAACCAAACAGAAAGCAGCAACACCTCCTTCGAAACATTGGCCTACATGACTAATGCCGTGTGACCAATCAACTGTCATCAACATTTTCTCACTATGGTGACAATAATTGGGCAGCAAATCTACGCTAGGTTGGGGACCTGTAAATGGTTCACTGTGAGGATCCAGTTGATTTGCAGACATAGTCCCACTGAATTGAGTACCTTGATTCAAATCATCCACCTCATTTTGCGAGTCAATCACAACGTTGATATGGGTAACGCCAATGGACCTTGTAATGGAAACATGTTTTCCATGTCCATATCATTACACATCATCACTTGATTCTCGTGACACGGTAATTTGTAAGATATTGAAATCGATGATGGTGTCACATCCACCCACCTATCACATAAATTTAGTATCAAGCGTTTTAATGTCAATCCATTAACACCCCTGACAGCAACCGTGGATGAACTGAAGGTGCAAAAAAGCATGATGTCCATATCCTGCACAACAAAATGAATGAAACATTAACCGTGGCATACATTCTACAAAAACAAAATAACAAAGCATCGAAGATATGTGACATGAAATCAAATGTGAGCGCCGTAACATTAACATCGTACAACGTGGCCCAACCCACATTCAATCACAATCAATCACATTCAATTTTATTTCTGAACAATGACAACCCAAATTAAATAACATACAAAGAGAAGTTAGATTAACATCAATATACATTCCAATAAGTTCCATCAATCGATACAATTGTCACATTCAATTGTAAAAAATAGAAATCAAAGAGTTTGCGAAACGAAATGTGACACACATGTCCACAGTAAATACAAGAATCAGACAACACAATACAAAAACCAAGTACTTCTCCATGTGTATGTGAGCTACATTCACATACATTCCAATAGTATCCATAGACAAGCAAATATGACATTGAGAAGGAAAAAAATGAAGCCCAATAATTTTGCGATTCGTAACGTGACACATATGTTTTGAAAAAGCAACACAACTGCAAAACACAAACTAAATACAAATGAATGTAACACAGACCATTACCACGTAACAGCCTTCGAGTCTACAGAATTGCGCCAATGTATGCCTGTACCATTTCGCAGAACCCAGCAACATTTTCACATTCTCAATTTCTAATCTACTAAGCTATCGTAAAATACTATTACGAAGCGTAATGTGACATGTATGTGAACATTATAACACAATATCATTACCATGGAAGTTGATGCAAGATTACCATAACAAAGTCTGCCAATGGATTGCTATGACAGATTGCGAAATCCATATGATATATGAGGACATTGAAAACAAAACATTCGGAAAAAAACTAGAACAACACTCACCAATTGAATAAGCAGACAACTTGATCTCCTTTCCTCAAATAATCTGACTCCAAAGCGGCAAGATGAAACAACCAAACCATCCAACCCAATAAAATTTTGAAAACCTAACAGACTCCACGATCATGGCGCATATCACGGCACCAAACAATATGGAAACAAAATGGTTAAAATATTGTAGCATATATCAAGGGTATAATAGTAAACTAATTCTATTGAAACACAATAGATAGGACTTAATGGAATACTTTCTAATTTAAATAGGATTTCAAACTCAATAAGAAATTTCATAGGACTTAATATAGCATAAGTCTCCCTAATAGAACTTATAAATAATTTTTCCTTTAAAATAAAAAAATTTGGAATCGAACCAAAATCACACCACAAAAAGCAGTTTGGTTCCATGATTTTAAGTTGGAAAATTCACCATTATACCATGTAGTTCAATAAAAATTGTTGCTACCTATATAAGTATTCCACAATACTAACTTTTATAATATATAACTACACTTAATTTAGTCCTGTTAACTTTTATAACATATGTGAAGACAAAATAAATTCTTTATATTATATGAGAGGGTAATTTGTAAACAAATTGGGCCGAGCTAGAAAAAGTCTTCTTTGGAAGTTGGGTCGTGCAATGGGCTGAGATACGGGCTGGTATAACTCGGTCTTAGGCCAAGAAGACATCTCATATTTCGGATTTAGGCCGAACTATGGGCCGAGGTGTTTGGGCTTCGCAAGTTGGACCTCGTCCTTGTTAGTTCGGTCGGAGACTGCTGCAGTTACCTCGGTCTAAACAGACAAAACCGAGGTAACATCAATAGCGAGGGTCGAGCTGTGTATAGCTCGGTAGGGTAGCATTCGATAAATCGGCTTTCGATCACACGGTCCGAATGGCAGGGGACCGAGATAAGGCAGTTTGGTCAGAAATGTATAACCGAGGTAAAGGGTTTAGCCATCTCACTTGGCTTGCAGTGATGAGACTCCTAGTAGGACTCTGCTAAGGAGAGTTAGAGTTCTACTGGGATTGTGTAAACCATCTCACTTGGTTGGTAGTGAGTAGAAGTGTGACTCCTAGAAGGACTCTGCTAAGGAGAGTAAAGTCCTACTAGGATTGTGCAAACCATCTCACTTGGTTGGTAGTGAGTAGGGTGTGTGATTCCTAGAAGGACTCTTATAAGGAGAGTTGGAAATCCTACTAGGATTGTGCCAAGTAAAGTCTATAAAAACTCATGACCAGACCTATGAACAAGTATCCCAATTTTTACTCTAAAATACACAGAGCTTATTGTCTATTGTCTAGTTGTTGACTTAGGCATCAGAGGGGTTTTCGGCACACACCCGCCGGTTAGCTCACGTTTGTGTTTTCAGGTGACAAAGCAACATTGTTTGGAGGAGCGCAAACTTGATCAACAGGATCATACGAGAAGAATTATTTCGTGCTCGTACATTATATAATAATTACTATAGAAATAAAAAATTTTCAATAAATATAAAATTGTAAAAATCATATAAATAATGCAAAAAATAATACACACTTTTTTTTTATATAGAGAAAATATTTTGTGAAATGGATGAATGAAGGCTTTATCAACGTCCAAATGAAATTGAAGTTAGAAAAAATAAATGAAAAGAAAAAAAAGTAACTTGAGAAACTTCCCATACATATTAAAATAAACAATAAAAATAAAAACCTTTAAAGGGTTCGGCTTGATTTTATTCATATTTTTAAAATTTTAATCTGTGAACTGAATTATAATCAACTATTCTTAAATTTTTGTATCGGAAACCAAACAGTCCCTCAGAATTTGGAATATCTATAGGGGATGGAATCTTATTTATTTTTGGGTCTAGAAACCTTATTTATTATTAATTATGAGAATATGTTTTTTATGAACTAATATTAGGTTTTGCTGACAAGTCTCCTTAAAGTATAAAATAAGGATAAAAATTATGTCAATCTTGAGACATTTAATAAATTTAATAAATTTTTTTATATATTTTAAAAGAGTTATGCTAGAGATCTCAAAGAATCTATCAAATTTTCTACTAAATCTCTTACATGAGTATGGAATCCACACACATGTGGATTTGTGTTTATAAAGGAGTATGATGATGAAATATTGATGTTCAAAACTGAAAATAAAAAAAAAAACTTTAAAGATGAAAAAATTGATAATTTTTTCATTTTTAAAATTGAAAAAAATTGATAAGTGAAAGGACAAAAATATTTAATCTCATACTCTTTTTTTTTTTCATCAATTAGTTAAACAATTATTTGGAATATTATTATACAAAATTGATAATATTCTTAGTTCTAAAAATTAAAAAAAAAATGATAATATTATCAGTTTTACTAAATAGGACTTATTGGTTCAAAAAAATCTTAGGTACGTAATTACCAAAATAATAATAATAATAATAATAATATGGTGAAGCATGTATTAATATTCATATTGACAGTGTGAATGCTCTATGATGTGAACATTCACACTGTTATATTTATTTAATGTAAATGTTCACATCACTAAATTATTAAGGGTTCAAAAAATATTTATAAAAATAAAATTTTCCATAAAATACGTTAAATATGAGAATTGGGATTTAATGGATCACATGTCCAAAATAATAGAATTTATTTGGGTTTCTCTCATGTTGGTCATCTCAACTTGAGAGAGCGTCTGGGCTTAGTAGGTGAATTTCGGAACCTACTTCGGTAATCTGAACGTTCACTTTTTATGACTCGTTGAGTTGAATATTCATGTAAAAAATCAAGATTATCGGACATCGATAACTATATGCTTGAATCAAATCTGCTGTTTATTTTTTTTTAAAACAAATATGATTAAAACATATAACTATCAATATCCGATCACCTTGATTTTTTGTATGAATATTTTACTCAACGAGTTTAGCTCTAAAAAGTGAACAGCATGAATCATTGATATAGCGATCCTGGTTTTGGCCCGACCTTTGTTATATTCCGGACTCGGGTTTCGTGATTTAATATTGTTATCCATGTCTTGTTTTTTCCTTATTTGTCTTTGAGTTTGAGTGTAACGAGTTGAATCAGATTGAATTTAAACTTTAATCTCAGTTGGAGATTTATTTTAAATTATTAAACTCAATTTATTTTGAACCTAATTGATTGAATCGTGACCTGTTAGTAACCATGAAATATTGTTGTGGTTTTATTATTATTATTTGATTATCATAAAAGAGTTGTGAATATTTATGATGTATACCATTAAATGAGAGTTATATTTTGTGATAACGAAAATTATGCCATTTTATAATTTTATGTTACAAAATTTTAAAATTTTGCTAAATCATAATTTTAATTGTAGATATTTATATCAATTTTGAGGACAGAACCATGTGGGGTTTGCTAGCCATGCCTTGTTTGGGGTGATTGGTTTGCCACTTGCTTGGCTTTTGTTTATATATACTTTTTTAATCAATTTCTTTGCCAGCACAAGGCAGAGAAATAAGGAGACTTTGATTGCTTTTGTTTGTTTCCGTCAAACGCCTCTCTCTCTCTCTCTCCGTTATCTCTCTCTTTCTGAAATTTATTTCTTGGGTTATTTTTTTTATTATATAAAATCCTTGATTCATTAAAACCTGTTAGGTTTTAGACTCTAGTTCCATAGATCAAATTGTAGAGGGTTCCGAGGGCTCCGATTTAATCTGAACGAATCGAAATTTTGTCGCCAGAAATTTTTATTTTCTTGAAAGCTCTTGAATCGAGGTAGGGATTTTTCCTACACTTATTTATGTACTTTTACTTGATTATATGGAGTTTAGAGTTGTATATAATTTAATTACAATTTTTGAAAAATTTGTGATTTATTTGCTTAAAAGGAAAATTTTGAGAAAAAATAAAGAGTTGATGCCCAAATTACAAAAGTGTAAACTTGGAATATGTTTGTAAGGTTATGAAAGAGTTATGTTTTAAATTTGAACAAAAACGAACTTCGACTCTATTGGTTTTGAAATTTTTACCGGTTTGCGACCAAAAGAGCATTTTTAAAGAAAATAATGGAATTACGTTTAACTTTTGGGGCTTTTGATCAAAATAGGATGTCATAGTTGAATAATGCTTGGAGAATGAGTTTGGAAAGAAAATGATTTTTTTTGGGCATTAACGGTATTATTTTGCTTAATCTATTTGTTGGAATAAAACTGACACGGTTAAAAATGGACCTTGAGAGGTTACGGGACGTGATTGTGATATGAAAACTAGTGTAGTTGTTCATATTTGATGAGATGTGGAATAGATTGTATTTATCAAAATTTTTGGAATTTTATTGTTTAAATATCTGTTTAGAAATATCTATTTTGGGCTATCGGTGGAGGATAGCCATGATTGTTGTAGAAATGCATGAGACTTAGGTAAATTGAACCACATTCCTCATTTGTTGCATTAGACATTACATTACATTCATTTCATTCGAAATGTATTTGTTTTTGAGAAATGTTTGGAAATATATCTGTTTGCGAAAAGATGAATACTTGGTGAATCTGGGTAGAGCGTGTAGAATCGCGCGGCTAGGTGTCGAGCCTTCCAGTTTACTAGTAAAAATGACAGTGGTAGTGCATTATGGTCTACTTGCAAACACTTACCTAGAGATTCACAGAGCCTGTATTTATGTAACAGATATGGTTTAAAATGGAAATGGTTTTATATCTGTTGTTGCATCTCATCATTGCATGCTTTATAAAAAGAGAGATAAACTATTTTATCATGAGCATGGCATAAGCATACTCCTCTTAAGTCTTGTCATGGTCCATATGTTATGTAGTATATCTCTACTGGGTTATGGCTCACCATATAAGGGAAACCATTTTAGGTACAGATGATATGCCTCCGCAAAGGCATTGACTTAGGAGGACTCGAAGCTGAAGCTTCATTTTTGTTTTATTGTTATTTGTTGAATGTAAGCCTAGGGCTGTATTTGTGTTGAGTTGAAACTCCATTTTGTGTAACCAAGAATGTTCTTGGATAAATTTGTAAGCCTATAGGGTACTTATTATCTGTTTGGCTTCCATTTCATACTTGTTATAAAATACATGCTTGTGATTAGAACTGGGGCATTGAGATGTGAACAGTATGCATTTGGCATTTGGCATTTGGGATTAAATGGAAATAGATGTATGGAATAGTTAGCTATAAATATGTATTTGTCTATTAGGTGGGTTTGTTATATAAATAGATATACTTTGCCCAAATTTTTGGGGCGTTCCAACTTGGTGTCAGAGCGTACCGGGTTCGAATACTTTGGGTACGTGAGGAGTGGTTAGTACCACAGTGGGTTTATCTCGCTTGATAGAGATATCTGTATGATGAGGTGCTATGTGATAACATACTTATGTGATTATATGGGTATGGGGTTTGATTTCTGAGATGTTAATTGGGTCTGTGAGTTCCTGGAAGTCCAGTCAGAAGAGCACTTGATCCCTGCTATTTCTGATTGGAGCTCTAGCAACGTCATGGGACAATCATTATCTAGAAAGAAAATTTGTATGTGCTTATGTGACTATGTGCTTATGTGGAATGAATTAACTGTTGTCCATTGCCTTAGGACGTGAGTGAGTTAGCTTCGGCACAATTATGACTGTGCCAATCTCAAGTGTTACCTTTATTAGGATGTCAAGATGTGGAAGGGGGCAATGGTAAGCATGCTAGGCCTAGGAGGCACAAGATGCCAATATCGGATGAGATTCCGGCGCAGGAGGAGGGGACAGGGCAGACATATATGGTTGAGCTAGCTGGACAACAGGCCATGGGTGCTTTGGCACGAGAGATAGCAGGGGTACTGAACATACTGAGGGTTGAGAACCTAGCACAGGCCCCCGCTGCCCCAGTTGTAGAGACAGGACCACTCCTACTAAAAAGGGAGTTCTTCCGGACCAATTCGGATATTTTTGTGGGAGATCCTAAGAAGCCACTAAAGGTTGATGAGTGGTTAGAGCAGACGGTTAAGACGTTCGAGATGCTAGACATTGAGGACGACGCTCTAAGAGTGACCTTGGCATCCTTTCAGCTGAAGGGAGAAGCGGATCAGTGGTGGAAATACGTGCGAGGACGTATTGGGGTGACCTGGGAGGCCTTTGTCAACGGCTTTCAAGAGAAGTATCTTCTTGCTACTGTCAGAGAGAGGTTGAGGGAATAGTTTAAGAACCTCAAACAGCAACTTGGCACACCGGTGGCAGAGTTCGAGGCCACCTTTGCGAGTTTGTCCAGATTTGCTCCCGAGCTTGTAGCTACAGAAGAGCGCTGTTGTATCGAGCTTGAGACTCGACTGAGAGATGAGCTTACCTACTATGTGGGCGGGTCTATGATGAGGGAGTACAGCCATCTTGTCGAGGCATCGACACATATGGAAACCCGGTTAGGAGTTGGAGAGTAGAAGATGAGGGGTTTCAAGCAGAGAAACCAAGAGATGCAGGGTGAGGCCTGAGACAGCAAGAGGCAGAGGGGTTTTACACCACAACAGTCTCATGGGGCACAGTCTAGGTCTACTTTTCCAGTGCCGAGTTCAGGGGCATGGGAGGTGGCCATGGAGGATTTTCTTGTTTCAAGTGTGGCCAGTTGGGTCACAAGTCCTTTTCTTGCCCACAGAAGGGAGAAGGACAGCGGTTTGCTCCGTTTTCAATCCGCCCACCGAGCCAGAGTCAGGGAAGAGGGTAGTCTTTGACTTGCTTTCAGTGTGGACAGGCAGGACACATGAAGAGGTACTATCCACAGTTGGGTGGCTCACCTGGTGCATCTGGATTGAGGCAGACTCAGAGTCACCAGCCAGCACAGTCGGCACAGGCCTCGAGGGCCACTCCGGGAGCCTCTTCGGATCAGTCTGTACATCCGGCTTATGCTCCGAGAGGGGAGCAGGTGGATCAGAGACCTACTGGGCGTGTGTATGCTGTTACCACGCCAGAGTTAGTGCCAGCACCTTCGGTTGTGAGAGGTACCTTCTTGTTCTGTAATTCTATTGCCAATGTATTGATTGACACGATTTTTCTTTCGTTAATATCAGTTAGTGTATATAAGTGTGTTTGGATTGTTTTGCTTCGTTTTTCTTTCGTTAAGCCATGATTTTGATTCAGGTCAGTATGGAATCAATGTCCAATTTAGAGTTCAAAATTTAATCATTCTCAAATTTAATCAAACAAAATTGTTTTCAAGCTCAAAGTGTTATGCCAGTTACGCCATTGATGTGCAAAAAAAAAAAAAAAATGAAACTTATTTTATTGAAGTCAAGGGATGACATCCCTAATTGCAGAGACAAAAAAAAAGAAAAAAAAAAAGAAAAAAAAAAAGAGATCTTGTTTTTGATAATGGCCACACGCTGACTTCACTTACTCGACTCTCCTGCCGAGCTCTTCCTTTTTTTGTCGTCTTGGGAGACCCTTGAAGGCCCTGCCTCAGTGCATACAGGACCGTCGAGAGAGTTGACTCCCTGCTCGCTGTCAAAGGCGAAGTGCGAAGGTGCTCCGAATCGGGTCATGGCGGTGGTTTTCCGTTTCAGCTCTTTATTCTCCGCCTTCAGTGCGCAAATCTCTGCTCACGTATCTTTGTACATGCGCTAGAGCAGAGAAAGTTGGGCATTTAATTGATGTACCTCATTGGTCCTATTCTGCAGCCGGTGAGACAATTTGGTAACTGTAGTCACTGTCTCCATGCAGGATCTCAATGTGAAGTGGTTGGCTTCAATGTCAGATTGAGCGGCCATGATTTGCTCAACTGACATCATGGGAAAGTTAAGAAGAGTAGGAGCAGGGGCACTCTGTTCAGGAAGGTTAAGGAGAGTAGAAGTAGGGGCACACTGTCCAGGAAGGTTAGGAAGAGTAGGAGTAGGGGCACTCGGTCTATGAGAGCTTGGATCATTGAGGTCCGGAAAGAGAGTGAGAGGACGAGATGACGCCATGTGTGGTGAGAGGTGTAAAAAGAAAGGAAGGAGAGTTAGAAAATAGTAGAGAACATACTGAGTTTTGGGGCAGCTTTTCTTCTCCTCTCAGTCTCGATGTTTTGCCTTTCTCAAGGGGAATGAAGAAGAAGAAGGAGAAGAGAGTGATTAAGTAGACAAAAGAAAGTGATGAAAAAGAAGAAGATGGAAGATAAGAAGACAAAGAGGGAGAGCGAGCCGAGGTGAGCTTACAAATCAAGGAGGTCTGCTTTGTCAGCCAGCTAACGCAAAAGCAAAGCCACGTGAGTTTATAAATCGAAGAGGTCTACTTTTGTCGGTCAGCTGACGTAAAAGCAATGACGCGTGTCAAACGCAGTTTTTGAAGGAAGAGAGAGAAGCGGGAAAGTTGTATGCATATATATATATATTGTATATTTATGTATTATATACATTTATTCGACTATTTTTGTCACAAGAGTGACTTGGTTAAGTGGTCTGGCTCGGTGTCTAAGGATGGAGAGGTTGAGCTCGAGAGTGGGGGTTCGAAACCCCGTAACCCTTCATTTGTGTTTTCTTTCTTTTTTGTGTGTTTTGTTTATGCTCGATGACGTCAGCTAACGGAATATTCCGTCATAGTAACGGCATGTGCTCACTGACGTCCATAGACATAATATTCCTTGTTAGTAACGGCATATTCCCCAAATGTGTCTGTGTATATGTACGTATCTGTGTATTATCTCTGTATTTGTCTGTGTATCTTTTGTTCGTATTTGTCCCTTGGTGAAAATGTTGTGGAGACACCACAAGATTGAGAAGGTGACTTGGGAACGTGACGCTGAAGTCCGTGAGAAGTATCTGAACCTTTTTATTGATGTTTGAGAGTTGTAATATTAGGATGTACATTGTATATGTTATGGAATAAGGTGAATTTCTTATGTTTAAGTGGGAGGTTGTGTTATCATGCCATGATTGCGTTTCTACAGTTGTAATTGATTTTGATTTCACAAGGTTATCTAGTTTAAATTTCGGGGACGAAATTCCTTAAGGGGGGAAGGTTGTAACAAGTTGAATCAAATTGAATTTAAACTTTAATCTCAGTTGGGGATTTATTTTAAATTATTAAACTCCATTCATTTTGAACCTAATTGATTGAATCGTGACCCGTTAGTAACCATGAAATATTGTTGTGGTTTTATTATTATTATTTGATTACCATAAAAGAGTTGTGAATATTTATAATGTATACCATTAAATGAGAGTTATATTTTGTGATAACAAAAATTATACCATTTTATAATTTTATGTTACAAAATTTTATAATTTTGTTAAATCATAATTTTAATTATAGATATTTATATCAATTTTGAGGACAGAACCACGTGGGGTCTACTAGCCATGCCTTGTTTGGGGTGATTGGTTTGCCACTTGCTTAGCTTGTGTTTATATATACTTTTTTAATCAATTTCTTTGCCAGCACAAGGCAGAGAAATAAGGAGACTTTTGATTGCTTTTGTTTGTTTCCGTCAAACGCCTTTCTCTCTCGGTTGTCTCTCTCCTTCTGAAATTTTTTTCTTGGGTTATTTTTTTTATTATATAAAATCCTTGATTCATCAAAACTTGTTAGGTTTTAGACCCTAGTTTCATAGATCAAATTGTAAAGGGTTCCAAGGCCTCCGATTTAATCTGAACGAATCGAAATTTTGTCGCCGAAATTTTTTATTTTCTTGGAAGCTCTTGGATCGAGGTAGGAATTTTTCCTACACTTATTTATGTACTTTTACTTGATTATATGGAGCTTAGAGTTGTATATAATTTAATTAGAATTTTTGAAAAATTTGTAATTTATTTGCTTAAAAGGGAAATTTTGAGAAAAATAAAGAGTTGATGCTCAAATTGCGAAAGTGTAAACTTGGAATATGTTTGTAAGGTTATGAAAGAGTTATGTTTTAAATTTGAACAAAAACGGACTTCTACTCGATCGGTTTTGAAATTTTTACCGATTTGTGACCAAAAGAGCATTTAAAAAAAAAATAATGAAATTATGTTTAACTTTTGAGGCTTTTGATCAAAATAGGATTTCATAATTGAATAATGCTTGGAGAATGAGTGTGGAAAGAAAATGATATTTGTTTGGGCATTAACGGTATTATTTTGCTTAATGTATCTGTTGGAATAAAATCGACATGGTTAGAAATGGACATTGAGAGGTTGTTGGACGTGATTGTGATATGAAAACTAGTGTAGTTGTTCATATTTCATGAGATGTGGAATAGATTGTATTTATCAGAATTTTTGAAATTTAATTGTTTAAATATCTGTTTAGAAATATCTATTTTAGGTTGTCGGTTGAGGATAGCCATGATTGTTGTAGAAATGTATGAGACTTAGGTAAATTGAACCACATTCCTCATTTGTCGCATTGGACATTACATTACATTCATTTCATTGGAAATGCATATGTTTTTGAGAAATGTTTGGAAATGTATCTGTTTGCGAAAAAATGAATACCTGGTGAATCTGGATAGGGGGTGTAGAATCGTGCGGTTAGGTGTCGAGCCTTCCATTTTACTGGTAAAAATGACAGTGGTAGTGCATTAGGGCCTACTTGCAGACACTCACCTAGAGATTCACAGAGCTTGTATTCATGTAACATATATGGTTTAAAATGGAAATGATTTTATACCTGTTGTTGCATCTCAGCATTGCATGCTTTATAAAAAGAGAGATAAACTGTTTTATCATGAACATGGCATGAGCATATTCCTCTTTAGTCTTGTCATGGTCCATATGTTGTGTAGTATATTTCTACTGGGCTGTGGTTCACCCTATAAGGGAAACCATTTCAGGTACAGATGGTATGCCTTTGCCAATGCACTGACTTGGAAGGACTCGGAGCTGAGGCTTCATTTTTGTTTTATTGTTATTTGTTGAATGTAAGCCCAGGGCTGTATTTGTGTTGAGTTGAAACTCCATTTTGTGTAACCAAGAATGTTCTTGGATAAATTTGTAAGCCTGTTGGGCACTTATTATCTGTTTGGCTTCCATTTCATACTTGTTGTAAAATGCATGCTTGTGATTAGAATTGGGGCATTGAGATGTGAACAACATGCATTTGGCATTTGGGATTAAATAGAAATAGATGTATGGAATAGTTAGTTATAAATATATGTTTGTCTATCAAGTGGGTTTGTTGTATAAATAGATATACTTTGCCCAAATTTTTGGGGTGTTCAATTGAGTATTGGAATGTCTTGGGCATGTTCGGAGCAGGTTAGTTACTAGTTGTTCAAGTTGTTGTTATCCAGAAATTTGCTTCTTCGCTCGAGCGAGGTTTCTTGTGCTCAAGCGAGCTTTGAGAGTTCATAGTATTTTTCCCCAGACCTGCAAAATTTCTGGGAAGGTAATGTGCTCTAGCGACAGTGTGCATCTGTAAAACTTCTGAAGGTGTGTATTATGCGCTCGAGCAAGGTCACTTATTGTGTCTGGTCGCTCGAGCGACAACTCCTTCGCTCGAGCAAGCCTCGTGTATATCAGTTCGCAGCAGAGCATTTTTACATCACTTTTTGATCTTTTTTCACTCAAAAACTCTAAATCAGCTCCTTCTCTCTCTAAAGTCGAATTCTCTCTACAAATACACCTAGATGTAAGGATCTCTACACCCTACATTTTTTGATAGAGAGTTGGAGCATCTCAAGAGCTTTCATTTCATCCAATTAAAGTTTGATTTCGTTATCCTTGAAGTTCCTCCTCTTCTCCTTCGGGCTTCTACTATTGAGGTAGGGATATTTTACACCCTAATATAGTTTTGAACATAAATATTTATTGTTATGTATAAATGGTGGAATTTTGGAGGATTTGAGTAAAGTTAGGGTTTTGATTCAAATTGAAATAGGGTTTTCTATGTTGGGTTCTATAAATGAATATGGGGTTTGAATATGAGGTTACTTTAGGTTAGAATGGTGAAATTTAGCCTTGGGATTGATATTTGAAAAATAAGGGGAATTTGCCCTAATATGAGTTGAATAATTATTTTGTATAAAGAATGAAATTGATATGAAAAATGTGAAATTGGGAGGATGTATGAATGAATGGTGTAGTTGGATTTGTTTAATCACTCACCTGTGGGAATTTGATAAGTTATCTGTTGTAAAGATTATATATCTGTTTAGAAATATCTGTATTGGGCTATCAATGGAGGATAGCTACGATTGTTGTAGAAACTGCATGAGGATTAGGTGAATTGAAACTAATAATTTAACTATGTCATTGAATATGATGGTGTGTTGAGACATTGAATATGTGTAATTGAATGTCATTGAATATGACGGTGTCTTTAAATACATTGTATATGTATAATGTTTTGGGAGGAGAAATGAGATGTACTCTATGTTTTGAGAGGAGGTACGGGATGGACTCCATTGAAAATTAAGTTAGGCGGAGTGTCCAGGGTGAAAGTCCCGAAATCTTATGTATACATGGGTGCCGATTCCGCGGACGAAATTTTCGTAAAATGGTAAGATTGAAGTGTATATATGATTGTTATGTTGATTGAAAACCACTGAGTTGTAGTCTCAGTTGGGTTATTTGGAAAATTATACACTTGGCATATGAATTGAAGTGAAACGAATTAACTTGAGATGAATCAATGGAAATGGATTGTGATAAGAGTATCAATATTGAATGTTCATGAGAAGGATGCACGTTGGTCTTAAATATTGAAGGTGTACTTGGCACTTATGTCATAGATAAATTTCATATATTGTGTTAGACTGTTTCTACTGGGCTTTGGCTCACTCTACTTGGGAAACCATTTTCAGGTACAGGTGATATGCTTCCTCCAAGGATGTAGCTTGGGAGGATTTAGGAGCTAGAGGCTCTATTTTATTGTTTTGTGTTTAAATGTTGAATCATGCCTAGGGCTTTATATGTACAAGAGCTTATGACTCTCTTTTGTTGTAACAAAGCAATGCCTTGGAAAGATGTAAGCTTGTAGGATATTTTTTGTTATTGTTGTTATTAACTAGTATTACATGCTATAGATTCAGGATAAACATTTGTGAATGTATGATGCATGTAATATCTTTTGTAATACGTACTTTGAAGAATGGAAATACCTTAAGTTTATTATATTTTTTTCTTTTATGAGTTGGATTATTTGTACTATTTTGGGGGCGTGACAATTGAAATCGATCAAAAAATAAGCTTACCAAACCCAAACGCTCTCTCAAGTTGAAATGATAATATCAGAGAAATTTAACCCAATATCTTAAGGACTAATTGAGATATATATAAGTATTTGAAAGATAATTTTTTAATAAATTCCCCAATCTCTTAATTTAAATTTCTTAAATTACAAATAAATTTTCAATATATCAATACTATTAATTATTTCAACATCAAAAAATATTAAATATACAAAATTTTACAATTGCTCTCGATGAAATATACGCTCATTCATAGTTTTGATGGAGTTCGAAACTTTTTTTTTTTTTTTTTCAAATTTTGAATCTTAATTTAGCATAAACTATATCTATTTAAAAATTATAGGTATTGGTTTTTTTGTTTTTTTTATTTTATATAAGGATAGTTTTAGTCAACCATTAATACTTAGAAAATAAAGTGCATAAACTTTACACACCTGCTTTATTTTATGGATTTTTATTTTTGGGCAAATTACACTAATAGTCCCTATACTTTTTACCTCTTGTGTCACTTTAGTCCTTGTGTTTTCAATTTGCTCGATTTTGACCTTCAATTTTTTATTTTGTATCATATTAGTCTGATTGTTAACATCGGTTAAAATTGTTGACGGAAAACAAACACGTAAGACACACATGACCCTTTTTCAAGGACAATATGGACATTTCACTACCCTTTTCTTGTTTCATCATCTTCTTCCTCTTGGACTCTCTGCAACAAAATCATTTACCACTGTTGCCTTCCTCTACCACTAAAATCATCCATAGTCAATCCCAACATCAACACCATCCACATCCACCGCATCAAAAACCCACTTAATTTCTCTTTCACAACCTTCACAAAGAGAGAGAGAGAAATTAAGATCAGTGTTTGTTGAAATTAAGAGAGAGTGTAATTTCCACTTTCAAGTTGCTTTCAACTTAGATCGGGTCAACCTTCAAGACAACGACAATGGCGTGGCTTCGAATCGGGTACAACAATGGGAAATTCAAGGGTCTGTAGATGCAAACACCAATATGGGTTCATCAAATGGTGAAATTTCTTAACAATCGACCCATGAATTGATCTCATTGGATACCAAAACAGAGGCTTTTCGGTGGAGCGATCGATCTGTTGATGAAACCAAGGTTTATGGACTTGATGATAAAGTCAAGTCTCTACAGAGATTGCTTGTTTCAGGTTCATAATGTTTATATCAAATCTCCTCATAACCACTTTGATGTCCTCCACATTGAGTATGAATTGAAGCATGTTTCGAATCGTATCGCAGTGATTCAAGTCTCCCCAGAAGAAGATCCATCAACCTTGTAAACAATCCCAAGCTGATTCTCCTGAAAATAATCGAAACGAGCAATGGGTCGAATAGGTCCAACCATTACTCTCCAAAACTCCCAAATTTCCATGACACCATGGACCCTAACATGGGTATGTGGGTTCGAAGCATTTGAATCGACCTTCGCTGTCAACCCAGCAACTATTGTTCTTTCCATGGCGAGTCCATTGACCAGACCACACATTTCTTGAAAAATCAAACTTGTTACAGATCCAAATTTCTTACAATTCAGCCATTGATTTGAAGAACTTGAGTGGGATTTTGCGAACTTGTTTGTCAATTGCGAATCTTTGTGGAGAAAATTTCAGACCCTCGTGGTGTTTGAAGAGTAAAATTATAGTGAGATTGTAATCTCCAGCGAAATCTGGGTGGATTTGAAGAGAAAAAGAGTAGGTTCCATTGCCCAAATCTTTGATTGGAGGCTGAGACTTCCATCGATCACCAGAGAGGTCAGTTTCGAAGTAATCACCACCCAAACAGTGAGGCTTCCCTGACTTATCCAAAGCTTGGAACACATACTCATGGATTTGGCCTGTCAGTAATTCAAAACAGGTGGTGTTGGGGTTGGAATAGAAGAAAGTGTTGTTTGGTGGCGAATGGTGGTGGTTGTGTTGTTTAGTAGTGGCGGTAGTGGAGTGAGATTGATGATAGACGGTGGAGGAGAGGGGAAAGAGCAAAGGGTGTTGCAGAGATGGAATAGGGAAGATTAAGATTGAAATGTCTGTTTTGCCTCTCAAAGTTGATCACATGTTGTGCACATGACTATTTTCTGTTAAATTTTTTAACAGAGGTTATTGATTGGACCAAAATAAAATGAAATTAAAAATTGAGGGTCAAAATCGAGCAAATTGAAAATACAAAGACCAAATTGACATAAGAGGTAAAGTATAGGGACCATTAGTGTAATTTGCCCTTTATTTTTATATTTTTTAGTATGTAGAGTTTCTAATGTGCATTTAGAAAAGGATGCTCTGGTGAGGCAAATGGGTGTTACTCCATTAAGTCAGAAGCCTAACTTGTTCAGGGACTTGCTTGGCTAACATAAGAGCTGATTGAGAGCTCTAAAAACAAAAGCACTAACAGCTCTAATGAGCTGGAAATGCAAAGAAAAAGAAAAAAAAGAAAAAGACAACTATCAAATCATTGGGGGTAGCTCATTAGAGCTTCCTATTTAGTACTTTCAAGCATTTCTCGGCTAAAATTTATGAAAGTATGTGCAAAGCACAAATTTGGATTCCCTGAGAATAAAAGCTGTGTCAATTTGGCACCGGTTTTTTCTGAGTGGCTGTTGATTCTATGAACGTTGTTGATGATGAAAAATTGCAATGTTGACAGTTGAGTTTTCGAGGCTCTCAGGATAGAACAGTTGAAGCAGGCATAGGCTGTGTGTTGCAGGAAAATATGGAATTTTAGAAGAAATAGAATTCAGAGCTGGTGGAGTGTATAGCGGTGCTACCTTGAACAATGGGCAGAGCTTCAATTTTAGCAAGATTGCAGCGTTCTGGGTTTTGGAGCACTCTCGGGGGATCACAGGACCCATTTTTTTTGAGAATTCATGTAACGAAATTTCGGAAACCAACAACCTAGCATTTGTTTAGTTGACCAAAACTTAAATTTTACGATGAGGTTGGGTTATAATTATATTTTCGAAGAAGTTAAAAAAAAATTTGAAAAAAAATTTAATGTGACATATTTATTTTATGATAAACGATTTGATAAGAAATGCCTACATGTTATTGTGTAAAAGTCAACTATTCAACAATTATTTTATTAGAAACTACACACTTTGGATTATTTGTCAAAGATATATAAAATGTGATTTTTTTTATTTATTTGTTAATCACCACTTTTGTTGGCTATTTTATTATCTATACAATGTGATTTTTTCTTTTCAAAAAATTGATGGAATTTAGTCAAAACTGAGCTGTCATTATTAAATTATTGACCAATTTGCCTTGAAACAATATTTTTTTTGTCAAATTTGGTCTTTTGAAATTAATTTATTACTGTTGATTAGTTGCCAAATTTGATCTGTTTTGGATAACTCTAAGGCCAAGTTTGGTAAGTTGTCAAAAAGTTAAAAAGTTAAAAAGTTACTCAAAAAGTTAAAAAGTTATCACTATTCACCAAAAGTCAAAAATTACGGCTGCACAACTCCCAATCCTAATTTTCTCCTATACACTAATTTATACAATTTTTTAATATACATTTTTCCATAAAAAGTCAAAAAGTTAACCAAACATCCATATTTTTTTCCTCAATTTTTTAGTCTAAAAAGACAAAAAATGTACTTATTTAGGACACCCCTGAATGAATCAAAATTATCAAAATTAAGCTAAATTTTTTGATTTTATTTTTTTATGTAAAATTTGATTACTTTTTTATATTTTTTATTGTCATTTATTATGATGAAATTGATATGAAATAGACTCATGTTCGATCTATATTAATAGGAATGGAGTGGGAGAAACGCAAGAGGGGAAACTAACTTGGCGCCATTTGAATGAAACATTTCTAAATATTGATATAACAGTCATATGATATGACATCATCATTAATCAATGAGATATTTCACATTACCATAGAGAAAAATTATATTATTAAGTTTATCCATCTAATCTCACTTACAAATTTATATTGGCCTATGATGCTGTTGCACTCAATATTTGTTGATTTTTCATATTACAGATTCCAATATAAAAATAGAACAAAATTATAAAAAAATAAAATAAAATCCAGAGAATATGAATAATAGCTGCAGTAATAGAAATCTGTATCAATTCACTAGAGTGGTAACAAGTAAAGGTTTGCCAAGCAAAGTCAACAACGAAATGGACTCCAAATAACCATGATCAAATATTACATTAACCTTAAATCCCACTTATTCCAAATTTATTTATTTTATTTTTAACCTGTCGTTTTTCATTCCACTATTCTTCTATAAAGATAAAACTGAGGAACATTATATTTGTCTTTGGATTAATTTCCTACGATATTTTTTTCACTTCTTACATACATAAGACGTAAAAAAAATAAAATAAAATAAATAAATAAATAAATAAATTATCAAGTGATAGTGACATATAACATCCTTCTTTATTAGCTAGAAAGCACAACAAACACAACATAAACGAAGATAAACAAGTAGGTGAATTGGGAATCTAACATTTCAACAATGTTAGATACACAAAACTCATGTACAGAAATACACCAAGAAAATTGTTATGTACTCATATTCATTTTATATTTTTATATATGTGGACTCCCACAGTATGCGAGTTAAATCAATCACACAATAATTTTTGAAGTATTTTTCTGTGCACAAGTTTTGTGTACGTATCTTTTCTGCTAACTTTTTTTAAGGGCACTTGGGCTTGTTTGCAAAAGTACCAGAAAACACACAATAGTTGCAATCCTCGCAGCATAATTTGCAGTCTTTGAGGCACTGAAACTTCTCTTTTGCATCCTTGCACCTCACTTCGCACTTTGAGAAACAAATACCTATTAATATACCACCAAACACAACACAACACAACACCAAGTTCATTTCGTAATAGTAATTTATAAATTAATAGGCATATTAATAAGCATAGACCCACAACTCAACTTAACTCAATTCAATTCAACGTTGTAATATTAATACCCTGTTTGTTTCAACAGAAAATATTTTTTTCAAAAAAACAATTTAAAAAAAAATATTTTTCATTGAAAATGATTTTTTATTTTATTTTATTTATGTGTGTGTGTGTGTTCTTTTACGGCTTTGACACTAATATACTAATGGTTGTGTTGGTGTGGCAGTGGTGGCAGAGTGGCAGTGAAATGGTAGTGGCTGCAAGAACGGTAGCAGTGGTGGTAGTAGGGTGATGGAGGTGATTGTGGAGGTGATAGTGTAATAGTGTTAGGGGTGGTGGTTGCAACGGTGATGGTGGTGGTAATATAGTGGTGTCACTAACCGATGTTTTAAATTGAATTTTAACGAATTTTATTTCATTGAAAAACTCTTTCAAAATACTTTGAATTGGTGGTGTATGTTGGTAACACTTTAGCTTAGTAAGTGAAAAACAAATTTTTTTTTAAGGCTCAAATAAACTTATTTTCACAAAATATGTTTTTGTTAGACATTAGTTTTCCCATCGCATCAAACGACGAAAAACATTTTTCAAAAAGAAACTTTTTTCCGAAACAAACTGTGAGTGTAAGTTAAAGAAGAGACATAATAGGTTTTTATATGCTAAAAAATAAAATAAAAATGGAGCTAGCATGGGTGTTGGAAGGGTCTTACTATCAATGGTGGATTCAACAAAAGAAGAGCTCAGGAGCAGTGTAACAAGAAGCAATGTAGCAAACACAAGTTTCATCTTTTTTCAAGCCTTAAGTGAACAAAAGCTAGAAAGATGAGAATGTATGCTTGAGAATTTAGGAGTTGATGACAATATGAGTTCCTGTGTGCGTGTTTGTGTTGGTATTTATATAAGGAATTGAGTGAGTACAACTCAACCCTCTGTCGTGGAAGTTTTTTCTAGAGAGGTTGTCTCCGGTTCACCATTTGGGTTGGACGGTTCATTTTTAGTTTGTCATTTTACACGATTTATTTATTTTATGGTTATAAATGTACAAATTATTCGTGAAAATTTAGACTGATTCAATAATCACAGTTATATAATCCCATCACATTTATTTTTAAAAGTCGGTTTTTCCCAAGAAGGATGTTATAATTAGTTAGTTACCCATTATTGAATCAATTAATATTTTATAAGAAATTTATTAAAAAAATCGTCCTTCAAGTACTTATATTGCACATAGTTCGTAAAAAATTCTTATATTTTAATAAATCCTACTATTTTGGATATTTGATCTACTAAATCTTAAATCTCATATTTAAGATATTTTATGAATAATTTTACTTTTACAAATATTTTTTGAACCCTTAATAACTTAGTAATGTGAACATTCACATTAAATATATTTGACAGTGTAAATGTTCACATTATAGAACATTCACACTATTAATGTGAACATTAATGTGCGATTCCAGGTATTTTGGTAATTATGTTATCCATAAGACTTATTAGAACATAAAAAAATAATTTAAACTAAGTGAAATATAAGTAGGTGAAGAGGGATTTATGAATAAATGGCCCATATTTTATTTTTATGAATAATATACATACAAAAAAATTTAAAAATAAATATTTCATATCATCAAAATGAAAACTTGTAGCGGCTCCATGAATCCAGATTGAAATCTTGGATGAAAGACAATCTATTTATTTATTTATTTTCAGCAACACTACATGACTCACACTCTATAAAATTTAAATATATCATACATTCAAATTATAAATATTTTTCTTGATATTTTTCTAAGGTGTTTTTTTCTTTTAAATATATATATATTTTGAAATGGGAAAGGGGTGTAAAAATGATCCGCTGCTCGACGCCTGCTCGTGGCCCGGGGTGGGCCCAGCCCGCTTAGGCTTGGTTAAGCCCGAGCATAGCCCGGGACCCTGGGCCTAGGCTTGGGCCATCATTTTGAAGTCTGGCCCAGCCCATGGGCCCTGCTTGTGGTCTGACCCATCGACTCGCCTAATGCCCACTCAAAACCTAGCTCGAGGCCTGGCCCGCCCAAGATCCAATGTCATTTGTAGTGGAAAAGAATAAAATTTTGGTTAAAAAAATAGAAAAAAAAAAAAGTCTAGGCCCACCCAGGCCTCAGCCTGGACTTGGAGCTTGTTAATCATGTGATTTAATTTTGATAATGTCTAAAATATTATAGGATAAATTATAATTTTTTAATATACATATTTTATATATATTCTTTGGTATAAAATATTATCTGTTAAAATATATGTTGTATGATGTATTTTTGTTAAATATTATTTAAATGGAAGTTACTGTGCAAGATTAAATATTTTGAAAATTTTACTATTCACGTTTTGGAAATTTCGGCTAATCACTATTCATCTTTTAACAAATTTGATATTGATTGGTTGTATTTTTTAGACAAATGTGATATTGGTGAGTTGTTTCTTTTGACAAAATTTGATATATTCACATAGGATGACTAATTATTTTTATTAGAGTGTATTTAAAATCTCTACAATAATTACAAAGATTTTAAAATGTGTATATATTTTCTATAAATATTATTTAAAGAGATTTACTATGCATATAAATATTTTAATAGAAAAGTTACAATACAATTAAATATTTTAATAAAAAAATCACTATGCAAGTTACTGTACACTATTTGTTTTTTACAAGAAATAATTGAAAAAATTGAATTACTATTTATCGAAAGCGACCTTTGGCTATACTATTCCACCCTACGCCTACAAATTTGAAAAGGAAATTTGGCCTGTTGCTTCGCGTCAGAGGCATCGAATTCAGCATGAGGAACAACCACTCCTCCAACGGATATATAACGGATATATTTTCTATTATATATATATATATTTTTTCTATTATATATAAAAGTGTTTTGGTGTGAGAAAAATAAGAAGTGAAGAAGAAAAAAATCTATGATATTGAAATATTCTCAAATATTATATTGTACTCCATTTGAGTTATATTTTATGTGAGAAAATTTATTTAGAGTTTGAGCAAAATTGTAAAAGGGTTTTCTAATCCCTTATTCATATTATTCTTGTAAAAAGAGAGTTTTTATGAGTGATTTTTTTGAGATAAAACAACTTGGGTTAAGTGTAACTAGGCACCAGATTCAAAACTAGTGAGATATTTTTGTGAGTGATTTTTGGGAATAAAATTACTTGGGTTAGGTGTGACTAGGTACCAGACTCTAATCTAGTTAGAGTGATCGTGATTGGTCGTTTGTTGTAAATGTTCACTAGCACCCGTGAAATTAGTGGTGTAATTATTATTTGAAAAATAGTGGAGAAATTTCCGAAGAGGATATTTGGGAAGTAGAAGTAGTTTCGGTCTGTCGAATCACTATAAATCGTAAGTTTGCTTTCTCTTCTCTTTGTTCATTTTATTTTATTACTCTATTTTATATTGTTGAACATATTTATTTATTTATTATTTGAGTTAATTTTTAATTTAGTAATTAGTAACCCAATTCATTCTTTCTTAAATTGCCTACTTGAGATAACCGATATAATTTTTTGACTTGTGAAATGATTTGGATTTTGGCAAAAATCCAAATGACCTGACCTGGGCCGGCCTGGTTTGGATCCCGGTGGACCAAGTTGGGCCGAGCCTAATTTCCACCCCTAAAAATGTTGCGTTTAATGGAGGAGAGAGTAGGGCTGAGCAAGTAATCGGTAAAATCCGTAATCCGATCCAGTCCAGTCCAATCTGATAGGTTTGGATTGGTTTTTTGAATCCGTGGTTCGGTTCCGGATTGAAGAATTAAAAATCCGTAGTCTACGGATTGGTTTCGGATTGAACCCCACGGTTCCGGATTGGAACCGATCCGAACCGTATACAAATAGTCTATATTTTTGTTATACATCCTCCCCCATAGTATCTTCTCTTAATTCTATATAAAATCTAAACTCAAACCTAAAACCGTATAATATCTTCTTTTATTACTTTTGTTTGTTGGTTTTTAGTTTTAATTTGTAATAGTTTAAATACTTATAATTTTTTTTTTTTTTTTTTTGATCGGCTAAACAAAATCTTTATTGATGAAACATGCAAAGATTGAGATATTACATCAATAAAGAGGAGCTTGGAGCTAAGAAGAAGCTCCAAGCGCCAGTTGGTGAGGCACCAACAAAGTAAAGAAAAAGATTAAGCAACAACTAGATAGAAACAAACTGGGAGTGAACTAGTAGTGGACAAATTGGTAGAGTAGATAGTAGACCGACAGATCAGAAGCATTCCCAAACTTCCAAGAGCAAATCAGCAGGCAAGCACCGAACACCAGTTTGGTGGTGCCTCAAATCAGCAGGCAAGCACCAAAACACCAACAGCAGGCAATCACCCACACCCAACAACAGAACAGCCAAGGACTGACTCCAAAAGCAGATCTGACTCCAACAGATATGAATAAAGACAGATGAGCCAGCACACAAGACAGAACAGAACTGATGAACACAAAATAGCAGACCACCAAAACACTGCAGAAATAGACTGTTTAAATACTTATAATGAAACCAGTTTTCTTATGGTTGTTTAAATTTTAGAACAGTATGTCGCTATTATAGAAAAATATGTTGCTATTGTGGAACTAATATAGCGCTATGTTTATATTTTTATAAAATTAAAGTGTTATATATATATTTTTGTTATTTAATTATGTGAATCCGTGGTCCTAAACCGATCCAATCCGTATTTAAATGGATTGATTCGGATTGGTTCCATGATTTAAACGGATTGGATTGGTTCTAATTTTTTAGAAACCGTAAATAATGGATTGGTCCTGGTTTTATCCCAATCCGGTCCAATCCGGACCATACTCACCCTTAGGAGAGAGAGAGAGCCGAGGCCTGACACATGAAATACGATTACTTAAATGCATATAGGTTTCCAAGTTGTATTTATATATGGTGACCAAAAAAAAAAGGTTAAGGTTAGTTGAAATATGATTAGCTATATTTTTTTCATTACTTCATTCCTTCCACTTTCCCTTTCCACTAATTTTTGTTTTGAATCAAAGGAAAGCTAAGGTTATGTGGCTTCTCAGCAGTCTCCATTCAGAGCTGGTTACTTTGGAAATTGTAACCCGTGATTTGTCAAACTACCTTAATTGCGGATCACATATTGGATTCAGATCTGGTTACTTTGGAAGTTGTAACTGTGATTTACCCTAATTGCGGATCACATATTGGATTTCGAGGATTTCCTTATATATATATATCTATATTAATAAGTAGCACTTGCTGTTTAGTATGGGTTGCTTTGTATCTTTCATAAGTATCCGGTCTTTGTGTTCTAAATTACGTACGGACCATAAATATTTTGAGAGCGTGTTACGGTACTATGCGATTTATTGTGGGCGTGTCCCGAGCTCGTATCATGAATCCGATTTATTTATATTATAACATTTAGGAAAATATTTTTTTCTTCAAATTTGAGCCCCCGAATCCCCTGAATCAGATAGAAGAGAAGAGAGAAAGAGAAGAGAGGGGGAGAGGAGGAAGAGGAGGAAGAGAGGGGAAGAGATGGCAGCCCTTCCGCCTGCTGTCGCCTCCGCCCAATTGTCGCCCCGTCGTCGCCTCGTCGCAGCTCGTAGCAGTCCCGCCGTCGCCTCCGCCTCTGCCTCACAGCCCTCGCCTCCAGCTTGATTTTGTTGGCCCCTCCAGTCCAGTTCTTCTTCTTCTTCTTCCTCCTCTTCTTCTTCTTCTTCTTCCTCCTTCTTCCTTCTCTTCTTCTGATTTTCTTCTTTTGAAAAAAATAAAATAAAATTCAAAAACGACGAAAACGACGTCGTTTTTGAATTCGGGGGGCTCAAATTCGAGCTACCAATCACTTCTCTAATATTTATTGAGTAAATTACTTATAAAAAAAATAAATTAATTGATTATCTATAATTTTAAAATAAGTTCACATTTATTGTTTAAAAAATAAACAATTAACGTAATCAACGTAATTTATTTTAAAATAGTTACGACTTGATCATAGGATTACACATGTTTAATTAACTTGAATTTTTACATGAATGATATACTCGATGAACTTTACAATATGAATGGTTTAGATAATCAAAATAGACTCAAAATAATGGTCCAATGGACCGCACAGTATGGTGAAGGCACAACACGCACCCTATGGCCTTTCAGACTTTGGCTCTAGGAAATTCTATTTCTACACACTCTTTCATCTCTGTGCATATCATATCTCAATTTACATACTAATGATTTTGATTATATATTATATATTATTATTCTCATTTCACAGACTACGCATTTCAATTATAACCCTAACTCAAATCTTGTACACACACCACTTAAATAAAATTGGGACATTTACACACAAGTCCTGATTTATGAACTTATATTCCATTGAGTCCTAATTAAGATTTTTTTGACCTTAAAGTTCTATTAAATTTTTAATAGTTGGAACTGTCCTTCAAACAATGATTGTTCATCATTTATGATTATCTATAAAGGAACATGGTGATTTGACATTTATTTTGATTTTCAAAACTTTAAAACTATCAACTTTCAAATTGAAAAAAACTATTAAAAAAAAAAAAATTTATGTACCAAAGAAAAAAATTTGAAAAAATTGAAAAAAAAAACTGTATTATTTTTTGTGTAAAATTGAAAATTTTGTGTCTATAAATGAGCATGATAATGGAACGTTGATATGCAAAACTAAAAAAAAAAAAAACTTTAAAAATGAAAAAACTAATAATGTTCTCAGTTTTAAAACTGAAAAAAAATTAATAATGTTCTCGGTTTTATTAGATAGTTAAATCAAACCAATAAGTAGAAGGGTAAAAAACGTTTAATCTCATACTCTATTTTTTTCCCTCAGTTAGTAAAACAATTATCTGGAATATTACTATACAAAATTAATAATGTTCTTAATTTTAAAAATTAGAAAAAGCTGATAATATTCTTATTTTACTAAATAGGACTTATTGGTTTAAATTTTTTTAAATAAAACCTAAACTATCATAATATTTGAAAATAAAACTTTAAGATAATTAACACAGTAAAATTTCCACCCAACTTTCAATGAAAACCCTAATTCACACACATTTCATTAATTTTCTCTTACTCCAATGCATTAGTCTTCTTTCATCTCATCTCTTCCCAAATTTTGAGCCACGATATCATCAATATTGTCATCGTCATAGGGATACACACGCCAAAGCCTTGTTTGGGTTGTGTAATGGCTAGAAATGGAAGAAGAAGAAATATAGAAGGAAAAGAGTTTATTGGTGCTCTTATTACAACCCAACGACTGGTTACAAAACAATACAATGAATGAATTGGGCAATGTATCCCCTCCTATATTTATACACATAACTAACTCCTAACCTAACAGATTCAGTAATTGTAACCTAATAGATTCAACAATTGGAATTACAAGAATAGCCTCAGAAATATAGGTAGAATTACAAGAATAGCCTCCCCAATTAACTTATTCATAACATTCCCTCCTCCTTCAAAAAGCCTTATCTCAAGGCTAAAAATTTGGAAATTGTGAGTGGAAGTCCTCATAGTCCATCAAGGTAGCATCTTCAGGAAATGTTCTTGACTACTGAATCAGCCATTACACTATTGCCTTGTTGTTTCGTTTGACCATCCGTCTTTCTAACACAGCTACATGTTTCATTTGCAGCATTTCGACATCACTGACTAGAGGGAGAGTTGAAATAGGAAAGGTCCATAGAAACGTGGAGATAGTTTCATATTTCTCTACAAACCCAAGGAAGATTGTTCATAGGGCTGCAATCTCAAATACACCTAATCACCAACTGCAAATTTTCTTTCACTTCTTAGTTTGTCTGCATAATGTTTCATCATGTTTTGTGCTTGCTGCAAGTTCTCTTTAAGCATTCTTAGAATGGAAGTCCTTTTCCCTTGCCCAATTTTCCACTGCTGCTACTTGTGACCCTCCAATGTTCATGAAGTTGTGATCTGGTGGTGGCTGTCCATAAACTGCATAGAAGGGAGTTGTTTTGATTGTGGTGTGATAAGAAGAGTTATACCACCATTCAGCCAAGGATAGCCAAGTTGACCACTGTCTAGGGCAATCACCATACATGCACCGCAAATAATTTTCCAAATACTTGTTCACTATTTCAGTCTACCCATCTAATTGTGGATGGTATGATGTACTAAGGCATTGCTTAATTCCCAAAACTCTAAGTAATTCTTGCCAAACAGACTTGTAAACACAACATCTCCATCGGAAACTATGGTGCTTGGAAGGCCATGAAGTTTGTAGACGTTGTCTAGGAATAATTGTGCCACATCCTTAGCAGTATAAGGGTGAGATACTGACATAAAATGGGCATATTTGGTTAACCTATCCACCACCACAAAGATAGTGGTCTGCCCATGTGATTGAGGAAGACCCTCAATGAAATCCATAGAGATATCACTCCATACCTTCTCAGGAATTGGCAAGGGTTGGAGTAACCCAGGTTGGTGAACGTTTTCCCCTTTGAACCTTTGACAAACTGAGCATTTGAAGATGAAAACCCGAACATCCTTCTTCAATCCCTTCCAATAAAAAGTCTTTTTGATCCGTCTAGTGGTTTTGTCTATACCTGAGTGGCCCCCCCCATAGATGAGCTGTGATAAGTTTCCATGTGTTGCTTCCTGAGATCTAGTGAATTCCCCACCACCAAACTTCCTTTGTAAGTTAGTGTACCATTTGCCCAAGAAAAACCTTGATGAGAGCTGGGGTCTTGCGCTAACTCTGTTATAAGTTGTTATAATGCCAAGTTAGTTTGCCAATTGAGTTTGACTGTGGGAAGCCAAGTAAAAGCTACGGCAAGCCAGGCATCTATAGTGGCATGTTCAAAAAACAAATCTTCCTTTCGTGATAATGCATCAGCCACCTTGTTTTCTGTACCATGCTTGTAGGTGATCTCATAATCATAGCCAAGCAGTTTGGCAATCCATTTCTACTAGAAGGGGGTTGCAACTCTTTGCTCCAGTAAGTACTTCAAACTTTGGTGGTCAGTCTTGATAATGAAATGCCTCCCAAGCAAGTAATGCCACCATTTTAGGATTGCTAAGACTACAACCATTAGGTTTTTTTCATAGGTGGATAAAGTCAAATATTTTCCTGACAATCATTTACTCCAAAATGCAATTGGATGCCCCTCCTGCATTAGTACTGCCCCTTACCCTTTATTTGAAGCATATGTTTCAATAATGAATTCTTTGGTGTAATTAGGGAGAGCCAGGACTGGTAAGGTCATCATAGCAGCCCTGAGAGCATGAAAAACTGACGTTGATTCAGCAGTCCAATGAAAAGACTCTTTCTTTAACAAATTGTTCAATGGAGCTGAGATCTGCCCATAATTCCTCACAAATCTTCTGTAATATCCAGTTAAACCAAAGAATCCTTGTAATTGTTTGAGGGTTGGCCTCAAGTTTGCTAGCATCTGCAGAAACACCCTTGTCGAAGACCAAGTGGCCAAGGTACTCAACTTCTTGTTTGGCGAAGACACACTTAGTTCTTTTAGCAAATAAGTTGTGCTGCTGTAAGAGTTGCAATGTCAACTTTAAATAGGATAAATGCTCA
Source organism: Camellia granthamiana (assembly GCA_036172215.1). Lineage (NCBI taxonomy): Eukaryota > Viridiplantae > Streptophyta > Magnoliopsida > Ericales > Theaceae > Camellia > Camellia granthamiana. The sequence goes on along the minus strand of CM069913.1, from coordinate 31,228,030 downwards.
TTCAAGGTTTTGCTAAAAATCAGTATATCATCAAAGAAAACCAAGATAAACTTTCTCAAATATTCCTTAAAGACCTCATTCATGAGACTTTGAAAAGTTGAGGGTGCGTTTGTCAGCCCAAAAGGCATGATGAGGAACTCATAGTGTTCGTCATGAGTCCTAAAAGCTGTTTTTGGTATGTCAGAAGCATGCACTCTAACTTGGTGATATCCAGCCCTCAAATCAAGCTTAGAAAAGAAAGAAACACCACAGAACTCATCTAATAACTCATCAATTGCAGGTTTTGGAAACCTATCCTTCACAGTAATGGTATTTAAATCCCTGTAGTCAACACATATAAGCCAAATTCCTTTTTTCTTTTTAACTAACAAAACAGTGCTGAGTAAGGGTTGACACTTGGTTAAATGACCCCGGAATGAAGCATCTCTTTAACCTATTTTTCTATCTCATTTTTTTGAAAATACGGATACCTATAAGGTCGTATGTTTGGAGGTTCTGTACCTGGTTTTAGGGGAATGTGGTGGTCCTGGCTTCTTGCTGGAGGCAAGCTTTTGGGTTCTTGGAATACTGTTGAAGATTGGGACAACAACTGCTCCACTTCAGGTACATCAGATACTGCTGGAGAAGCATCTTGTATAGCATAGATGTGAGCCACAAACCCGTGAGGTTTCTTCTGCAGTAATTTCTTCATGTGTTCAGCATTTACGAACTTGGATTCCCCTTGTTTTCCACCTCTCAGAACATGCCTCCTATTGTTGAGAGTGAAATCCATATTGAGATTTTTGAAATCCCATTGCACAGGACCTAGTGTAGCCAGCCATTGAATCCCAAGCACCATATCACAGCCTTTGATTTCCAAAACCCTCATGTCTGTTTGGAAGACCACCCCTTGCATCTCCTATTTGAAACCTTTGCATGCTACACTGCTGATCATCTTTGTTCTATCAGCAACAAACAATGTTAAAGGGTCGGTGTCAACGGTCTCCACACCTGCTCTCTTAACCACTTCTTAGTTCAAAAAGTTATGGGTACTACCCGTATCAATCAAGATCACCACTCTTTGTTTCTTGACCAACCCATGTACCCTCATGGTTCTGTAAGAAACTGAACCAGTGATTGCATTAATAGAAATCTATAAATCACCTTATTGTTCATGGACTTCCTTACTCCCTTCCTCTTGTGTAGGTTCTTGATCTGAGTCCTCCTGGTCCCCATTCAAAACATACAACTGCTTTTGCTTGCATTGATGTCCCCTTGTGAATTTCTCGTTACACTTGAAACACAAACCTTTTGCCTTCTTTTCCTCCAACTCTTTTGGTAACTCTCTTCGAATGGTACGAAAAGAATTAGGTCTAGATTGTCTATACAAAAAATTTTCTCCAGTTTCTTAGTGGCAGCCTAGTTTTTTGGGCAGCTGCCTCAATACTGAGTTCTTGTAACTTAGCTAAACCAATGGCTTGCAAGGTAGTTGTAGGTTTAAACATCAATATATTGGCCCCGTATCTCCTTCTTTAACCCACTAATGAAACAACTAGTAAAGAAATATTTAGGTAAGCCTTGGGTTTTGTTAGCAAGAATCTCGAACTGTTCTTGATAATCCCTGACATATGTTTTCTGCTTTAATTTGGTTAATTCACCCACAACATCCTTATATGCATTAGAATTAAAACGAGAAATCAACCCATTTTTAAACAGATCCTAATTTACCAAAGCATGTGTTTTCTTAAACCATTAATACCATTGCAAAGCTCTATCTTCCAAATGCAAGATTGCCAATTTCACCTTATTATTATCTTCAACATAGTTATACTCAAAAAATCTTCGCATTTGTAAACCCAACTTGACGGATTATCACCAAAGAATTTAGGGAAGTTAATCTTGGCATACCTAGTTCCAAACCCAGGAAAAGGTTGAGATTGGGAAGAAAACTTTGCTCTGAATGGATTGGAACTCACCCCTAGATTTTCGGGACCCCCAGGTACAGATTCTCGTTGCTTTCCATACACATGAGCCGCCACTTGATCATACTTGAAAGTCACCGCTGCCATGAATTCCTTGATTTCTACTAGAGTGTTCTTGATTTCCTCCGCTTCTTTTGCTGAATTGACTTGTTATTCTTTCAAAATTCGAAGGGAATCTTCGAGTTTCTTGAGATCTTAACTCCTAGTCCCTTTTGCCATGTGAATTGATCGCTTCACAGGTCGAGAAAGGTCAGCTCTGATACCAATGTAATGACTGGAAATGGAAGAAGAAGAAATATAGAAGGAAAAGAGTTTATTGGTGCTCTTATTCCAACCCAACAACTGGTTACAAAACAATACAATGAATGAATTGGGCAATGTATCCCCTTCTATATTTATACACATAACCAACTCCTAACCTAACAGATTCAGTAATTCTAACCTAACATATTCAACAATTGGAATTACAAGAATAGCCTCAGAAATATAGGTAGAATTATAAAAATAGCCTCCCCAATTAACTTGTTCATAACAGGTTGGCTCTTCACCAAGCCCAGATCCATATATTAAAATAATAATATTGATGAATTTAATATTGATACAAATAGATTTGGATCTAATTAAATATATATATATATATATAAAACTATGAAGATTGATAAATTTAAGTGTTATTTTAGAAAATGATGATGATGATGGGTGGTTGTGGAAATTGCGCAATTGAGTTCGTTACACTTTTGATTAGTTGATTGTTGTATCAATAGTTGTGTGTTTTTCTTGTTTGATTGTTGAGAAAATGTGTGAAATGAGAAAAATCTTAAGTAATCGGATATGAACCTAGAGAGTAAAATATAATTAAAGTAGTTTATGTAAGTAATAGATGATAATAGAGTGTGTAGTAAGCAATGGAGGACAATAGAAAAGTAAGAAACAATGAAGAAAATGTAAAAACTAGGTTTTAATTTTTTTTCTCAAAAGATGTACATTGAGAATTGTTATTTTTAAAAGTTGTGTATAGAAAAAATTAGGATTTCATATTTAGGGTGTGTTTTGATACCTATTATGGTTATTTTACTTCATAATAACAGTATTCCCCCCATTTACTAAGTTAATTACAGTATTCCCCATCTACTATTACAATTACTATTCTGTCCAACAAAATTAATTCTACTAATTCCACATCTTTTATGATATTTACTTAATGATTTATTTCTTGTGTTTAATCTTTTACTATTATACTTATGTAAACATTTTGCACTGTGTTAGATAATACTAAAAGAAAATTTTATTTTAATCTTGATTTAGAGTATATCTATCAAAATTACAAAATTGAGTTAATAATTGACATGTCTTATTTTTTAAATTTTTTATTATTTTAATGGTAAGAACCTAAGCAGAGTTTAAAACATTAAAGTAAATAGGTTTCAAATAAAAAAAAAAAAAATAATCATTATAAAGTCAAAAAAACAAGTGAGTCAAATAACTTAAATATTTTAATCTAGATTTTATTTATTGACATATAAAGGTTTTAAGCCCTCATTTGACTTGTAAAATTTTGAGGCTAAAAGGTTAAAATAGTTACAAAATATATATATATATATTAAAAAATTAATAAGACAAAATATCACATTCAAATCATAATCATTTCATTTTTTTCTTTCATAAAAGTCAAAAAAGTTAAAAAGTCTATCCAAAATGAGACTTTTTACCTTAGGCTAAAAAAGTCAAAAAGCCAAAATACCAACCTACATTCCAAACGAAGTAAGTTTGTTTAAATTGTAAGAGTTTTTCAATTAAGGATGTGCCAAATCTTGACTCAGAGGGTAATTAAGAAGTGACTATTTTAATTAAATTTTTGACTTTTTACAAAAAGGTGTATAGAAAAGTAAAAAGAGTAATGTGATTGTATATTTTGATTTTTTGACTATTTTAACCAAAAAGTCAACTTCAAACAGGGCCTCAACGTTAATTTTAACTATATTTTTATAAATTAATTAAAAAAAGTAAATTATAAGTATCCCTCTTAAAATTTAGTTAAAATATAAATTATTCAATTTTGAGAATCATATCTTATCCTTTCAAATTTCTAAACGTATAACAAATGACAAATTTTATTAATAAATCATTAAATCAATTAATATGTTTTAATGACATCAACAATAGTTTTCAAGTAACAATACACATAATTTTATTATTATATAAAAGAGTAGTTAGAATTTTTATTTTTTCTAATGATTTTGTTAAATAAAAAATTATAATAAGAAAGTATTTATAACTTTTATAATTACAAAGACAATCTATATTTTAAGAAAATATAAGGTGATGTATTTTTGATAATTTACCACCCCCGCCCCCAACAACCCAATTACTCCAACCACCATTACCTCCACCATCTATTACTATCACTACTACAACTATTATAGCTACTAATGTATTAATTTTATGATCTCAATTCAGTATAGGAAAACATTTAGAAAAACTATTTAACACATCCGGCGAAATAAATGGAACATCAATCTTTTTATTTATGTTAATGTATATATAGTATAGATTTTTAGATATATTAAGTATTAATTTTTTAGATATGTTTGTATTGTCATAGTTAGGTTTCTTATATGATACTCTTTCTCAGCCTATATATACAGGCCTTCTATTGTATAGGATTAATTGGTTGAATACAATACATATTATTTTCCCTCTACTATTGTAACATGGTATCAAAGTTAGGATAAATACTTAATAATTTTGCTTCATCGGCTGGCGGAAGCCTTGCCTTGGTTGCCCGCTGGACCTTAACCTATTCCACTGTCATATTTTCCTGTCAATATCGCTTCGTGGTGATTTCTTCCTTTGTCCGCTAGTTTATTTTTACCCCAAATATCTCTATCATATTTTTTTTTACTCGCAATTTTTTTTTTTTTTTGTACTTCTGCTCCACTCTGTCTTTTCTTCTGTTTCAACCTCAAATAGGTTTCTATTTTCAAACCTATTTGAGTTTGAGGTAGTTAGGTTTCTTATATAGAATATTCTTTCTCAGCTTATATATACATGCATTATATTGTATAGGATTAATTGATTGAATATAATACATATTATTTCCTCTCTACTATTGTAACAATTTCATTTAATTTTGTGCAGAATAATCTTATTTTTGGATAGTAATCTCAAATAGTATTTGTTAATTAGAATAGACGAGTAATGCCATTGAATTAAATGGAATGGAACGAAATTATTATTTTTAATCTATTAAAACTAAATTTTTAAAAGAAAAATGTTTGAAATTCACAAAAAAAAAAAAAAAAAAAAATCACAAATTTACGTATAATGATGTGGTAGGATAAGTATCAACTTTTCATTTCGTACATATCTAAGGCCCAACTATTATAAGTTGTCGTTTGGCAAAAACATTTTTAATTCGCTTTTTGGAATTGAGACTTTTTTAGTTTGGGATTAACAAGTTCGTTTGGAAAGAATTTTTTGCCTTTTTTGACTTTTGTGAGAGAAAACTAAAATGGTTATGGTTTGAATGTGATATTTTGCCTTTTTGATTGTTGAAGTTTTTTTCTTTACACTTTGGTTCCTTATATTTTAATTTTTTTAAAAATTTATTTCAAAAACTAATTCATGCTTAAAATTAGACAGAAAATAACACATTGATAATCATATGGTATAAAAATATTTTATTATATATAAACCACACATTTAACACAACTCTAAATTCTAATATAATAATTTCTTTTTATATCATGTGGTACCTAATATGATAATTTTTGTCTAATTTTGAATAAAAGTTAATTTTAAAAATAAATTTAAAAAAAACTTAAAATATGAAAAGCTAAAGTGAGAGGAAAAAAAAAAAAAAACTTCAAATATTAAAAAAGAAAAGAAAAGATTGAAGCACCAATAAATCTCAAAATGTAATCTTATAAACTATTTTTTCTGATGAACCTAAAAGTCTCATTAAAATGGAAATTACACAAAAGGGTAATCATTTACATGTTTAGGTTTAATTTTTTAGGAATAAAAGTGGGTTTCTCCAAATGTGAAATTACAAATTTAGACAATCTGCATTATAGAGATTTTGGATTTTCATTCATTCTGGAACAAATCTCACATAACGAATAAGAACGTAACACTCCAATGTAACACTCTAATAACGTAACATTCCAATATAACACACTAAAAAACTCATTAGTATACTTTTTTCAAACGTAACAACGTAACACACAAAAAACTCCTTACACTACAACAAAATTGAATTTTTACGGCTTGCAATGCATGCCGTAAAAACTCTTTCGCACCATGCACACAAATGCCGTTATATGACATGCTGTGAAAAATTGAATGTCATTTACGGCATGCAAGTAAAGTTGTAAAAAATAATAAATTAAACATTAATGACATATTTGTATGTCGTATAGAATTTTTTACGATATTTTTGTCATGCAATAAATCATCATACTTTCCATGGTGTAATTTTACATGCCACATAAGGTTATTTTTAATATATTTATGATATACTTTGTATGCCGTATATAATCAAAATAATACCAAAAAATCGGTTATTTTTTTTTTATATTTTTTTACACATCTCTTCATAAAAAGTTAAAAATTAACTTAAAGTGTGTCCATGTTCCAAACATATATAACACCTAACATGTATGTCTGAGAGAGCTATCCAAGCTTCCTAGTTATGAAGGATTGGACTATTATTTCACGAGGCTATTTAGAATTGGTGTGGGGTTTTCTATTTAAAAAAAAATTAGTCTTTTTCCTCCCTCTTTATTATATTTAATTATTGACAAACTAACCTTCATGACAACAAAAGCACAAAAAAAATCTCATGCTTTTAAGGCATACCTCTAACCGATTCGTGATCCAAACAAATGAGTTTCAAAACTGGTACACAATAGATAAATGAAGCATCCAATTCATCATCAAAGATAAGAAGTTGAACTATAGCAGTATCTTACTTCAAAAAAGCCTGTGGAGAAGAATGTTAAGTAACGTATGGCAATTTTAAAACTAATCACCATCGTACTTCAATCCTTGCATTAAAATAGTCTTGTCAAAGCAGAACACAATGACAAAACACTAGTGATTCCATTGTCTGTAAAATTACTTGCAGGAAAATAGTTAAGCTATGTTTGGTATGAGAAAAAGATGGGAAAAAAGAGGGAAGAGTGGAGGGAAAGAATCATTTTCCCTTGGGCAACAAAACTCAGTTTTTCCAACCTGGGCTTATGCAAGCTAACACAATCTCTATCACTCGAGTCAAGAAACATAAACTTCCTAGATGGTGCACAACAAAAAAATAACTTAAAGAAATTCGAGTGATCTGAATTTAGATATGTATTAGATCCATTTAGGAGTGCTCAAAGTGTCAGGGAAAATCGATGTGATTCCCCACAAGTAAATCAATTAATGGGAATAAAAATTAGTGCGAAAAAAAGTAAATCAAAAGTAACACAAGAATTTTATGTGATTCCCTCAATGTGAGGTACGTCCACGGGATCGAAATCAGATTCCACTATCAACCAAAGAGTTTCCAAACGATTGCAAACGAGACACGAATGGTCTCACAAAATTACTCTTAGGTGAATTCTAAATAATCACAAATAAACAAAGAGGAAAGATTTCACCAAATAGATGAACCAAAATCTTTGTAACAAAATTGTAGAAGATCCAAAAATTGAATCAAATTAGCACCAAATCAGAGACACTATGCTTCCAGAACAAACCCACCAAAGTTGAATTCCATAGCATCTATATTTTCTCTCACCAAAATATAGGTATATGAATACCCGAAGCACTCTGTCCCATAAATCAATTAGCTGTTGTTCCACAAAGCAAATCCCACCAAATTGATTGATACACCAAGCACTCTCACCGAAAAAAGGAATTGTTGCTGCTGCTATGTGTTACGGAAAACAAAACAATATTTATATATTGTTAATTCTAGGGTTTGTTTTATCAAAACCCTAGCTGTAACCAAATTAGATTGGGTTTCCACAAATTAGATATAATATATAAAAATATATTATAACTAATACCAAACCAAATTAAACTCTTTTAATAAACCAATTGGGTCTCACACTCCAATAAAGAGGTATATCCCAACAATTCTCCCCCTACCGACTTAGGTGGAGACATCAACCATACCCGCCAAAGTTCGACACTTCAAATGTTTGTCCCTCGACAAAGTCTTTGTCAACATATCTGAAATATTATCATCTGTGTGAACCTTTTCGAGTTGTAACAGTTTCGGATCTAACACATCACGAATCCAATGGTATCTCACATCAATGTGTTTCTATCTTAAATGAAAAGTAGAATTTTTACTCAAGTGAATAGCACTTTGACTATCACAATAAAGCACACACCTTTCTTGCTTCAAACCCAACTCTTGCAAAAATTTCATTAACCATAACTCTTCTTTACAAGCTTCCGTAATGGCAATAAATTCAGTTTCGGTAGTTGAGAGAGCAACACATTTTTGTAATTTAGATTGCCATGCCACAGCTCCCCTTGCAAAAAGTCATCAAATACCCCGAAGTAGATTTCCTAGAATCAACATCACCGGCCATGTCAGAATCCATGAGCCCATCAAGCATCGGCTTACTATCTCCAAAACACAAACATACCTTCGAAGTCCCTCGAAGATACCTTAGAATCCATGTTACTACTGCCCAATGTTCTTTACTCGGATTAGAGAGAAATCGACTCATCACACCAACGGCGTGAGCAACATCCGGCCTTGTACAAACCATGGCGTACATCAAAGAACCAACTACTGAAGCATAAGGAATTTTCAACATCTCTTCTTTGTCTTTCTCATTTGTAGGACATTGATTCTAACTAAGCTTGAAGTGACCCTCAAGTGGACAACCAACTGGCTTTGTTTTATCCATGTTGAACCTCTCAAGAACTTTCTCAATGTAGTTTTCTTGAAATAACCAAATCAGCCCCTCTTTGCGATTACGAACAATTTTCATACCAAGTATTTGCTTTGCCGGTCCCAAATCTTTCATAGCAAAAGACTTGCTCAACTCCAATTTCAACCTGTTTATCATGGTAGAATCTTGACCCACAATTTGGTGGGATTTGCTTTGTGGAACAACAACTAATTGATTTATGGGACAGAGTGCTTCGGGTATTCATATACCTATATTTTGGTGAGAGAAAATATAGATGCTATGGAATTCAACTTTGGTGGGTTTGTTCTGGAAGCATAGTGTCTCTGATTTGATTCAATTTTTGGATCTTCTACAATTTTGTTACGAAGATTTTGGTTTATCTATTTGGTGAGGTCTTTCCTCTTTGTTTATTTGTGATTATTTGGAATTCACCTAAGGGTGGTTTCGTGCGACCATTCATGTCTCGTTTGTAATCGTTTGGAAACTCTTTGGTTGATAGTGGAATCGGATTTCAATCCCGTGGACGTATCTCACATTGAGGGAACCACGTAAAATTCTTATGTTGCTTTTGATTTACTTTTTTTCGCACTAGTTTTTATTCCCACTGATTGATTTACTTGTGGGGAATCACATCGATTTTCCCTAACAACTGGTATCAGAGCTTACGGTTTATTTGAGTTTATTTATTTGTGTAAATCAATGGAGGGGAATGTGAGTCGTATGTCTAGCTTCAATGGAAGCAATTGGGTAACTTGGAAAACTAAACTTGGAGGACCTATTATTTTGTAAAGATTTGTATAGACCCATTGAGGGTGATAGTGGCAAACCCGAGGGTATGAAAGATGATGAATGGAATAGGCTTAATCGAAAAGCCGTTGGTGTTATCCGTTAATGGATTGATGACAGTGTGTTTCATCATGTTACTAATGAAACTTCAGCACATGATTTATGGAAAAAATTAGAAGGCCTTTATGATAGGAAATCAGCCACAAATAAAGCTTTTCTGTTTCGTAAGTTGGTTAATTTAAAATATAGAGAGGACAGCCCTATTCCGGAACATCTGAATGAAATAAAGAGTATTGTTAACTAACTTACTTCTATGAAAAATATTTTTGATGATGAGTTGCAGGCTTTGATGCTACTTAGTTCTTTGCCCGAAAGTTGGAAGACTTTGGTTGTGGCAGTTAGTAATTCAGCACCCGATGGAGTTGTCATAATGGGCCAAGTCACTGGTAGCTTGTTGAATGAATAAACTAGAAGAAAATCAGCGGGTTCCTCTCATTCGGAAGCATTCGTTGTGAGAGGCCGAAGCAAAACAAGGGGGAGGAGTAAGACTCCTCATGGTCGTGATCAAAGCCGTGATAAATCAAAAGAAGGTTCTTTTTCAAAGAAAGACATTGAGTGTTATTATTGCCATAAGAAAGAGCACATGAAGCAGGAATGCCGAAAGCTCAAGAACAAGGAGAAAATGCGTGATAAAAGTGTGGATAAGAAGCAAGAAGACACAACGGCAGTTACTACCAATGATTTCATGGTCGTTTGTGAAGATGATTGTATCAATTTTGTGGGCCAAGAGAGCAATTGGGTGATTGATTCTGGTGTTTCTTTTCATATGACTTCTCGAGTTGATTTCTTCACTACCTACACCAAAGGAGATTATGGTTCTATTCGAATGGGTAATGAAGGTTTGTCCAAGATTATTGGCATGGGTGATGTTTGCTTGGAAACAAATTTGGGCTGCAAGTTGTTGCTTAAAGATATGAGGCATGTTCCCGACATTCGCCTCAATTTGATCTCTACTAGGAAGCTAGATGATGAAAGCTTCAATAACAAATTTGGTGATGGAATATGGAAGCTCACAAAGGGATCTTTGGTGGTGGCTAAGTGCAAGAAGACTCATACACTTTATTCGATGCAAGGAAAAATTTGTAAAGGTGTTGTCAATGCATTTGAAGATGATACTTCTACTGAATTGTGGCACAAGCGGCTTGGCTATATGAGTGAAAAGGGGCTACAAGTTTTGTTCAAGAAAGAGCTTCTACCCGGTTTGAAAGGTACACATCTTAAAATTTGTGTTCATTGTTTGGCGGGTAAACAACATAGAGTTTCTTTTCATAAAAATGTTGCTTCTAGAAAAGAAAATGTTTTGGAGTTGGTTTATTCGGATGTTTGTGGTCCTTTGAAAGTTAGAACACATAGTGGTGCACTTTATTTTGTTACTTTCATTGATGATTATTCAAGGAAAGTTTGGGCTTTTCTACTAAAAACTAAAGATCAAGTTCTAGAAGTATTTAAGCATTTTCAGGCCATGGTTGAAAGAGAAACATGGTAGAAATTGAAGCACATCCGATCAGATAATGGTGGTGAATACATTGGGCCATTTGATGAGTATTCTCGCAGCCAAGGTACTTGGCACCAAAAGACAGTTAAGAAGACTCCTCAACAAAATGGCGTTGCCGAGAGGATGAATCGCACCATTGTAGAAAGAACAAGGTGTTTGCTTTCACAAGCTAAATTGCCAAGATCCTTTTGGGGTGAGGCAATGAAGACAGTGGTTAACGTAATCAATTTGTCTCCTTCCTATCCTTTGAATGGTGATGTTCCTGAAAGAGTTTGGACCAGCAAAGATATGTCTTATGAGCACTTGAGAGTGTTTGGTTATTGAGCTTTTGTTCACATTCTAAAGGATGAGAGGTCAAAGCTTGATAGTAAGTCAAGACAATGTATTTTTCTTGGCTATGGGCGTGATGAATTCGAGTATAGATTGTGGGATCCGGTCGACAAGAAAGTCATTCGAAGCCTTGATGTTGTGTTTTTTAAAGACCAAACAATTGAAGACTTTGGCAAAGGTGATCAACCAAAGCCAAAAAGTAGTGATCTCGTTGACATGGATCCATCTCCTTCATCTTCAGTTGATGATGAAAATGGGGGAGATATGCAGCCACACATTGAAGATGTAGAGGATGATGCTAATCCTAATGAAGTTGAGCTAGAAATTGAGGAAGAGCATCCAACTCAAGAACCGCCACCACAACTTGAGTTGAGAAAATCTACGAGGGACTGACAACCTTCAAGAAAGTATCCTCCCAATGAATTTGTGTTGATTTCCGATCAAGGGGAGCCCGAGAGCTACCAAGAAGCAATTGAGCACGCAAAGAAAGGTGATTGGAAAAAGGCCATGGAAGAGGAGATGAACTCCTTACTTGAAAATCACACCTATGATTTAGTGAAGTTACCTAAGGGGAGGAAAATTCTGAAAAATAAGTGGGTTTTCAAATTAAAGAATGATAGCAAGAATCTGAGATACAAGGCACGTCTTGTTGTGAAAGGCTTTGGGCAAAAGAAAGGCATTGACTTTGTTGAGATTTTCTCACCGGTTGTAAAGATGTCTTCTATTCGGGTTGTACTTGGCATGGCTGCAAGTATGAACCTTGAAGTTGAACAACTTGATGTGAAGACCGCATTTCTTCATGGTGACCTTGAAGAAGAAATTTACATGGAGCAACCGGAAGGTTTTGTAGAGAAAGGGAAAAAGAAATTTGTTTGCAAATTGAAGAAAAGTTTGTATGGTCTCAAGCAAGCTCCACGGCAATGGTACAAAAAATTTGACTCTTTCATGATGAATAATGATTTTTCTAAAACCACTTCGGATCCCAAGCATTTTTCTAAGTAGTGTATAGAACAATGGGTTGCCCTTATGGTTTCCATATATGTTATGTAAGACTGTAGAGTGTGAGGCTTTTAACTTTCGTTAGGGGCTTTTGAAATCTTTTAAGGCTCTTTATTAGATTCTGTGTGTTTTGATTTGAATTTTTTTTTTCTTTCTGAGTCTTAAATCTGTGTCTGAATTTTAGGGTTTTGTTAAATCCTTGGAGGTCTACTACTGGAAGGGTAAATTTCTGGGTGTTTGAAGCTAAGCCAGAGTACAATCAAGTACATTTACTTACTCACTGGTTTTCTCTAGATTTCTACTTCTAGGTCCTTTGTTTTGTGATGTTTTTCTTTGCTAAGTGGGTTGGGTTCTCTGAGTTTATGCTTAACTAGTAATGTCGTTTTGTATTTTTTATTTATTTATTTATTTTTCTTCTTTACTTCTTCTTGAGGGTTTTTCTTGCATTTCTTTTCCTTTGCTTTGAAGAATGGACTAAAAATCTTTCTTTTTTATTTTTAATTTCATTGTTTTTTGTGTTAAAAATGATAGATCAACAATAAACATCAATGTTATCCAAGCTTCTATTGTTTTCTCTCAAACATTCAGATTCCAATTCAGTCTTGATTTCTGAAGCCACAACCATTCCACCATTCTATTTAATTTGCAAGCTTCATCACTAATGGAGCAGAATTATTTAATCTGCTAGGGAAGGGAAAAAATAGAGCAAAATTGACAGGGTACTAGTGGAACCAAAATGGTTGGAATCATTCAATCTGATGTTGTGGGGGTCACCTAGAGCTATGTTTGATCATAGTCTTTTACTTTCGATGGAAGATCAGAGAGATTGGGGTCCTAGGCCCTTTAGGTTTTTAAATGCATGGACATTATACCCAAATTTCTTTCCTTTTGTGGAAAAATGGTGGAACGGGCATCATGTGGAGGGATGGGCTGGTTTTATATTATTTCAGAAGATGAAGGAGCTAAAATCAGCACTTAAATAGTGGAATAGTGAAGTATTTGGTAATGTTCATACTAAGTTGAAGCAATCAGAGGAAGAGCTTCATATGATTGATTTGGTAGCAGAGGCTAGAGAGCTTGAAGAGACAGAAAAAGCAAGAAGAAGAGAGGTTAGTGATGAAGCTTGCAGATTAAATAGAATGGTGGAATGGTTGTGGCTTCAGAAATCAAGACTGAATTGGAATCTGAATGGTGATAAAAACACAAGATATTTTCATGTGGTAGTAAAGTGTAGACAGGGGAGAAATGAAATCAATTCTTTAACTATTGGGGATGTGATATTTGATGATCTATGCAAAGTTAAGCAAGAGGTTCAAGCTTATTTTTGAAAACAATTTACTGAGGATTGACAGTTTAGACTTATATTAGAGGGTCCTTCCAAGTCAGTGAGGGACAACCCATATTCTGATTTGTTGGAAACAAAATTTTCTAAGGAAGATATAAGGTGCGCTATTAAGGATTGTGATGGTAATAAGGCTCCAGGCCTAGATGTGTAACGCCTCGAAAAAATGGGTAGGGTATATCTATTTATGCTACAAAACCCACTTGATAGACAAACACATATATATAGCTATCTATTCCATACATCCATTTCCATTAAATCTCAAATTCCAAATACATGCTATTCACATCTCAATGCCCCAGTTCCAAACCCAAGCATACATTTTACAACAAGTATTAAATGGAAGCTGAATAGATAATAAGTGTCCTACAGGCTTACAAATTTATCTAAGAACATTCTTGGTTACACAAAATGGAGTTTCAACTCAACGCAAATATAACCATGGGCTTACATTCAACAAATAACAATAAAACAAAAATGAAGCCTCAGCTTTGAGTCCTTCCAAGTCAGTGCCTTGGCGGAGGCATATTACCTGTACCTGAAATGGTTTCCCTTATAGGGTGAGCCACAACCCAGTAGAGATATACTACCCATCATATGAACCATGACAAGACCAAAGAGGAGTATCCTCATGTCATACTTATGATAAAACAATTTATCTCTCTTTTTATAAAACATGCAATGCTGAGATGCAACAATAGATATAAAACTATTTCCATTTTAAACCATATCTGTTACATGAATACAGGCTATGTGAATCTCTAGGTGAGTGTTTGCAAGTAGGCCCTAATGCACTACCACTGTCATTTTTACCAGTAAACTGGAAGGCTTGACACCTAACCGCGCGGTTCCACACCTCCTACCCAGATTCACTAAGTATTCATCTTTTCGCAAATAGATACATTTCCAGACATTTCTCAAAAACAGATACATTTTCAATGAAATGAATGTAATGCAATGTCCAATACAATAAATGAGTAATGTGGTTCAATTTACCTAAATCTCATGCATTTCTACAACAATCATGGCTATCTTTCACCGATAGCCCAAAACAGATATTTAAACAATTAAATTCCAAAAATTTCGATAAATACAATCTATTCCACATCTCATCAAATATGAACAACTACACTAGTTTTCATATCACAATCATGTCCAGTAACCTCTCAAGGTCCATTTCTAACCGTGTCAGTTTTATTCCAACAGATACATTAAGCAAAATAATATCGTTAATCCCCAAGAAAACATCATTTTCTTTCCAAACTCATTCTCCAAGCATTATTCAACCATGACATCCTATTTTGATCAAAAGCTCCAAAAGTTAAACATAATTCCTTTATTTTCTTTAAAAATGCTCTTTTGGTCGCAAACCGGTAAAAATTTCAAAACCGATCGAGTCGAAATCTGTTTTTGTTCAAATTCAAAACATAGCTCTTTCATAACCTTACAAACATATTCCAAGTTTACACTTTCGCAATTTGGGCATCAGCTTTTTATTTTTCTCAAAATTCCCTTTTTAAACAAATAAATCACAAATTTTTCAAAAATTATAATTAAATTATATACAACTCTAAGCTCCATATAATCAAGTAAAAGTACATAAAGAAGTGTAGGAAAAATCCTTACCTCGAGCCAAGAAGCTTTCAAATTTTTCACCAACAGAAATTAAATTTTTTTGGAGCCAAACGACGCCTTTTCCGCCCTCTACGTTTTGATCCAAAGCACTAGGGGTCAAAAATGACTTACACTAGATCAAATCCAAGAAAAACCAACTTGGAACCTCTTTTCTCTTGTTTCCTCAGGGCAAGAACTCCAAGACTTTTCAAAAGTTGAACAAAATATCTATTTGGTTACTATTTAGAGATATATATATATATTTTTTGTTTTAACTAAAAAGATATCTAACCATATATATATACACCTATATATATATATATATCAATTAAAAATACATTTGAACATCTTTAATGACAAAAGTAAATATAATATTTTCTCACCACAAAATAAATTTCGTTTAATGGTACAAATCATAAATATTCACAACTCTTTTATGGTAGTCAAATAATAATAATAAAACCACAACACTATTACATGGTTACTAACGGGTCACAATTCAATCAATTAGGTCCAAAATAAATGGAGTTTAATAATTTAAAATAAATCCCCAACTGATTTATCTCAAATCATGGTCCGAACACCCAAAACTCAATTTTAAATTCTACTATAAATTAAACTAAACACCAATTAGTCCGTGAATTTTCATAAAATAAATACTTATCATTAAATTCTGAAATTTTGATCCAACATGCTAGACTCATATAGAAACAACATATAAAAATTTCATAATTTTCTAAGATCGGAAACTATTTTTAAAAAATAAAAAACGAACTATTTGTGCACAGAATTTACACGACAATCAAATTTGAAAATTAAATTATGCACTGGCTATTTAAAAAAAAAATTTGAGTCATTGCAACCTACCCTCCTCAAAGAAATTTCGTCCTCAAAATTAAACTTAAACAATGTAATATATTCTACAGTCACCCACAAACTCATTCAGGTACTTAATTACTAATGCATCAACAAAATTTCTACACCCGCCAGCGATCCATGATATTAAGATGCATTGTTCCAAAGAAACCATCCCTCAACTTAAAACCACTCATACTAGAATTTGGACAAATACTTTATAATAGAAGGGAAAATGTAGGTGATTCGATTCAGTTCGGTCCAGTTCAGTTCTTAGCTTTATTCGGTTCAGATCAACTCGATTCGGTTATCACCATTGATTATCTGGCTTGGGGCTGTGCACCCCAATGGTTGATTCCATGTTGGTTGAGTAGTAACCATTTGCAAAAAAGGTTTTTGTTAATTTGAATGAAGTTGACTGATTTTTCTCGAAAATTGTTCCATTTTTGCAAAACTTGGACCATTCTTGGATTTAAAAAGGGAAAATTTTCAGTGCTCACAGATTAACTTACATGATTTCAAAACAGAAAATGAAATAAGTATGCTAATCTAACTTTCATGTTGGTCAAAACATTTTTTCAAAAAAACCAAGAAAAAAAAAAGGGTCAAGGTAATGAATTAGGGGCATAGTCGAGTCAGAGATTTTGTCTTCTCCATCGCTCAAGTCAACAATTCAGTGTATTTATACCAGTCAGTGTATATAAGTGTGTTCCTTTCATACCAGTCAGTGTATATAAGTGTGTTTGGATTGTTTTGCTTCGTTTTTCTGTCGTTAAGACATTTCTTTGATTCAGGTCAGTATGTCCAATTCAGAGTTCAAAATTCAATCGGTCTCAAATTCAATCAAACAAAATTGTTTTCAAACTCAAAGTGATATGCCAATCATGTCATTGATGTGCAAACATGAAACTTTTTTTTATTGCAGTCAGGGGAGGCCATCGCCGATTACAGAGACTCCAAAAAAAAAAAAAAAAACCCTGAAAAAAAGAGCTGAAGCTTTACTTGCCCACTCCAAAAAAAAAAAAAAAACATATATATATATAAAAAAAAAAAACAAGCCTAGAAAAACAAAAAGAAAAAAAAAGAAAAAAAAGAGAGAGATCTCTTGTTTTGTTTCCAGTGACGGCCGCGTGCCGACTTCACTTACTCGGCTCTCCCGCCGAGCTCTTCTTCTTTTTGTCGTCTTGGGTGACCCTCGAGGGCCTTGCCCCAGCGCTTCTTCCGAGAGAGTCGACTCCTCCCTGACTGTCAAAGGCGAAGTAAGAAGGCGCTCCAAATCGGGTCAAGGAATTGGCCTGCCGTTTCAACTCCTTGTTCTCGGCCTTCAGTGCACAAATCTCTGCTCGTGCATCTTTGTACATGCGCTGGTGCAGGGAGAGTTGGGCGTTGACCTGGTGTACTTCACTCATCCTGGTCTACAGTCAGTAAGACAAGTTAGTGAACGCTGCCACTGTCTCCATGCAGGACCTCAATGTAAAGTGGTTGGCTTCTATGTCGGATTGAGCGGCTATTATTTGCTCAATCAACAACACATGAAGGTTAGGAAGAGAAGTACCAGGGGCACTCGGTCCAGTAGAGCTTATGGGATTGTTCAGGTCCAGAAAGAGAGTGAAGGGCCGGGATGAGGAGGCCATGTGTTGGTGGTGGGAGATGTAAAAGAAAAGAAATGAGTTGCAGAGTAAGAGCAAAGAACAGACTGAGTTTTGGCCTCCTCCGCTCAGTCTTTCTGTTATGTCTTATCACGACCCGCTCCCCGTACCCATGGGTTAAGTATCGTGATGGTCAATAACTAAAGTTACCTCCGGTTCATTCTTAAACAAATTGATAAATGTGAGCGCAAGTAATATTTAAGTGAGGGTACCAAAATAATTATTGGAGCTTCTATTTTTATTACAAAATTTATTGACCAAAAATGCCGATATTTACATATAAAAATATCATAAAAGTGCTGTGTGTGTCTATTTCGCAACACTGCGTCTATGACTTTCCAAAAGTTATTTCTGAATTGTATAGTTTCCTGAAAATTGGTAAACAACTATAAGCACATGGCAGAGTGAGAAATATTATACGAAGGGTATAAGGGACACGAAATAACCATGGATAGTTAGTTAGGCCAAAACATTTACATAACTCAGTTTGGTAAAAAAATCATTGGTGGCAGAAACTAAAATACAGAAATTATGTAAATAAATAACCATAACCACGGTACAAAACAGAACAGAACAGAACAGATGTCACAAGAGTGACAGTCAGAACAGAGGTATGGACTCAAGAGGTGGCTCATACGGACTATAGAGATGGCTTCCACAATAATGTAGCACTTATCTCTGCACAGCACTTTGCTCCGCACAGAGCAGAGGTCAATGGATTCATAACAATACAGAGGTACGGATTCAAGAGGTGGCTCGTACGGATTATAGAGATGGCTCCCACAATAGTGTAGCACTTATCTCCGCACAGCACTTTGCTCCGCACAGAACATAGGTCAATGGATCCATGACAAACAGAGGACCACAAAGTGGCCAAACAGAGGCCAATGGTTATTTAAGTCCCCCAAGGCGTGGGACTCCCGTGGTGGTACTTACAAAACATAATTGTATATAAGGTTATAGTCAAATATTCTTTAAAATATAAACATACATATCCATGGGTTTTATTTTCACAAATAGGGTTTAGAAATTAAACCGCGTAACTGAAATATTAATATAATTTATAAAATATAACTTGTATAAAATAAATATGGTAAGTCAAAACATACGTAAAACATATTATGGTGACTCAAGATATAATGTAACTCACCTTAAGAGTAATACCTTACTCTTTCTTTCCACTACCAAAGACTCTTAACTTCCATCATTTTTTCCTTCTTTCTCTTTCCTTTCTTTCTCTCTTTCTTCTTTCTTTTCTTTTTTTCTTTCTTTCTCTTCCGTTTCTTTCTTTCTTTTCCGACCATATCACCTCATCTCTATTTATAGGGAGGGAAGCACATACGTGGCCCGAGTGAATCTCCCTCAGATTCGATTAATTAATTATATAGATTCGTTCTTATCTTTAATAAATATTTAAGATAATTACATATTGGCCCAACTTTTTAATGTAATTATATAAATAATTTAATTCTAATTAAATTACACTCGATCATATATCAACAGAAAATTAATTATTTATTTTACTACCACATCCATTATTATTATTATTATTATTATTATTATTATTATTATTATTATTATTATTATTATTATTATTATTTATATTTTGACCCCTAAACTTTTAATAATTATATTGTTTTACAAAATTACACATAATAATATATAATAAATTATATATTTTCCTAACTGTGATTAAATAATATTAGTATAAATTTTACAGAATAATTAAAAATCTGGGTTGTTACATGTCTCTCGAGGAAGAAGAAGATAAAAGAGAGTGATGAAGAAGAGATAGAAGAGAATGAGGAAGAAGGAGGCAGAAGAGCTGATTAAGAAGAAGGCTGAAAAGAAGAAGACAAAGAGGGAGAGAGAGCTGAGGTGAGCTTTAATCGAGGGTTAGCTTTTGACGGCCAGTGACAGAAATGCAAGGCTGCGTGTCCAACGTGTTTTTCGACGGAAGAGAGAGACGCGGAAGAGTTATACATATATGGAAGAGAGAGACGCGGGACAGTTATATAGCCCCGAGTCCACCCAAGTCAATGCCTTGGCGGAGGCATATCACCTGTACCTGAAATGGTTTCCCTTATAGGATGAGCCATAGCCAGTAGAGATATACTACACAACATATGAACCCTGACAAGACTAAAACCACAAAACTATTGCATGGTTACTAACGGGTCACAATTCAATCAATTGGGTTCAAAATGAATGGAGTTTAATAATTTAAAATAAATCCCCAACTGATTTATCTCAAATCATGGTCCGAACACCCAAAACTCAATTTTAAATTCCACTATAAATTAAACTGAACACCAATTAGTCCGTGAATTTTCATAAAATAAATACTCATCATTAAATTCTTAAATTTTTATCCAACGTGCTAGACTCATATGGGAACAACATATAAAAATTTCATAATTTTCTGAGATCGGAAACTATTTTTAAAAAATACAAAACCAAACTGTTTTCGCACAGAATTTACTCGGCAATCAAATTCAAAAATTTGCTCAATAAAATTATCCGCTGGTTATTTAAAAAAAAAAAATTGGGTCATTACAACCTAACCTCTTTAAAGAAATTCCGTCCTCGAAATTAAACTCAAGCAATGTAATACATTCCACAGCCATTCACAAACTCACTCAGGTACTTACTAATGCATCAACAAAAATTCTACACCCACCAGCTATCCATGATATTAAGATACAATGTTCCAAAGAAGCCACCCCTCAACTTAAAACCACTCGTACTAGAATTTGGACAAACAATTTATAACAGAAGAGAAAATGTATGTGATTCTTGCAACATATAAGGGGTTAATCAAAATCTATCAAACTCGCAATTGGAATACAACCGTACTCGCAATCTCACTTGAACATGTTCAAACATACCCACAAAATTTGCTTACTCCACATAACTAACTCAAAAGATCATAACAACAAAAGAATCCTACTACTTTGAAGAACACTCAAAAAAGCATTCAAATATTACACACCACGTGTAGACACCCTATTTTGACCGGCACTAAGACTTGTGTGTTTTCTTTTGACCACCCCATGATGAAAATTGGAATATGCCATTTTATGAATTTCGCAGCCGAAACTCAGATTGAAGTTTTAATCCCAAACCTCATCCATTTTGGCCATCACTAATATTTTATTAATCTGTAGCATTTTATAATTTTATATATTTTTATATAAATTTATGTGTGTGTACATTTGTTTTAGGTGTGTTTTATATAAATTGATAAATATTTGATAAAAATAGAAAATAATCAAACAAAAAAAATAGAAAAAAAAAAGAAAAGAAAAGAGTCGGAATGATGGGGGGTGGGTACAAATTATTATGAATGGGCTGGTGAAGGAATATAAAAAAAGAGGGAGTGTATGGTGTTATGATGAAAGGGGAGACACACAGGTGTAAAACAAATAAAAAAGAGAAAAAGCTGGGGGTGGGGTTAAGAGGATATTTTATTTTGAGAGAGCTACATAGAACACAAACGAAAAAAATAAAACAAAAAAAATACTACTCTATTTAGAGATTCTGTCGACTTAGAGATACCGTCTACTCCACCGCCCGAGTCAACAATTCAGTGTATTCATACCAGTCAGTGTATTCATACCAGTTAGTGTATATAAGTGTGTTCCTTTCATACCAGTCAGTGTATTTATACCAGTCAGTGTATATAAGTGTGTTTGGATTGTTTTCCTTCGTTTTTCTGTCGTTAAGACATTTCTTTGATTCAGGTTAGTATGTCCAATTCAGAGTTTAAAATTCAATCAAACAAAATTGTTTTCAAACTCAAAGTGATTGCCAGTCACGCCATTGATGTGCAAACATGAAACTTTTTTTTATTGCAGTGAGGGGAGGACATCCCCGATTATAGAGACTCAAAAAAAAAAAAAAAAAAGTGTTAAAGCTCTACTTGCCCACTTTAAAAAAAAAAAACCACATACAAAAAACAAAAAAACAAAAAAAAAGAAAAGAAAAGAAAAACAACAAGCCCAGAAAAACAAAAGAAAAAGAAAAAAAAGAGAGAGATCTCTTGTTTTGTTTCCAGTAACGGTCGAGTGCCGACTTTACTTACTCAGCTCTCCCGCCGATCTCTTCCTCATTTTGCCGTCTTGGGTGACCCTCGGGGCCCTGCCTCAATGCTTCCACCGAGAGAGTCGACTCCTCGCCGACTGTCAAAGGTGAAGTAAGAAGGCGCTCCAAATCGGGCCATGGAGGTGGCCTGCCATTTCAGCTCCTTGTTCTCGGCCTTCAGTGCACAAATCTCTGCTCACACATCTTTGTACATGCGCTGGAGCAGGGATAGTTAGGCGTTGACCTGGTGTACTTCACTCGTCTTGGTCTGCAGTCGGTGAGACAAGTTAGTGACCACCGCCACTGTCTCCATGTAGAACCTCAATGTAAAGTGGTTGGCTTCTATGTCGGATTGAGCGGCCATTCTTTGCTCAATCGACAACACAGGAAGGTTAGGAAGAGAAGCAGCAGGGGTGCTCGGTCCAGCAGAGCTTATGGGATCGTTTAGGTTCGGAAAGAGAGTGAGGGGACGGGATAAGGAGGCCACGTGGTAAAGGTGGGAGATGTAAAAGAAAAAAATGAGTTGCAGAGTAAGAACAGAGAACGGACTAAGTTTTGGCCTCCTTCGCTCAGTCTCTCTGTTCTGTCTCTCTCTCTCGAAGATAGAAGAGAGTGATGAAGAAGAGATAGAAGAGAGTGAGGAAGAAGGAGGTAGAAGAGCTGATTAAGAAGAAGGTTGAAAAGAAGAAGACAAAGAGGGCGAGAGAGCCGAGGCAAGCGTTAATCGAGGGTTAGCTTTTGTCAACCAGTGACGCAAATGCAAGGCTGCGTGTCTAACGCGTTCTCTGACGGAAGAGAGAGACGCGGAGAGTTATACATATATGGAAGAGAGAGACGCGGGAGAGTTATACAGCTCCGAGTCCTCCCAAGTCATTGCCTTGGCGGAGGCATATCACCTGTACCTGAAATGGTTTCCTTTATAAGGTGAGCCACAGCCTAGTCGAGATATACTACACAATATATGAACTATGACAAGACTAAAACCACAACACTGTTATATGGTTACTAACGGGTCACAATTCAATCAATTGGGTCCAAAATGAATGGAATTTAATAATTTAAAGTAAACCACAACTGATTTATCTCCTATCATGGTTCGAACACCCAAAACTCAATTTTAAATTCTGCTATAAATTAAACAGAACACTAATCAATCCGTGAATTTTCATAAAATAAATACTCATCATTAAATTCTTAAATTTTTATCCAACCTGCTAGACTCATATAGGAACAACATATAAAAATTTCATAATTTTTTGAGATCGGAAACTATTTTTAAAAAATAAAAAACCGAACTGTTTTCGCACAGAATTTACACGGCAATGAAATTCGAAAATTTGATCAATTAAATTATGCACTGGTTATTTCAACAAAAAATTTTGGTCATTACAACCTACCGTCCTTAAAGAAATTTCATCCTCGAAATTAAACTTAAGCAATGTAATACATTCTACAGTCACCCACAAAGTCACTCAGGTATTTACTAATGCATCAACAAAATTTCTATAACCACCAGTTATCCATGATATTAAGATACATTGTTCCAAAGAAGCCACCCCCTAACTTAAAACCACTCGTACTAGAATTTGCACAAACCATTTATAATAGAAGGGAAAATGCAGGTGATTCTTGCAACATATAAGGGGTTAATCAAAATCTATCGAACTCGCAATTGGAATACAACCATACTCGCAATCTCACTTGAACATGTTCAAACACGCCCACAAAATTTGCTTACTCCACATAACTAACTCAATAGGTCACAACAACAAAACAATCCCACTACTTTGAAGAGCACTCAGAAAAGTATTCAAATATTACACACCATGTGTAGACACCCCATTTTGACCGGTCCTAAGACTTGTGTGTTTTCTTTTGACCACCCCATGATTAAAATTAGAATATGCCATTTTATGAATTTCGCAGCCGAAGCTCAGATTGAAGTTTTAATCCCAAACCTCACCTATTTTGGCCATCACTAATATTTTATTAATTTGTAGCATTTTATAATTTTATATATTTTTATATAAATTTATGTGTGTGCACATTTGTTTTAGGTGTGTTTTATATAAATTGATAAATATTAGCTAAAAAAAGAAAATAATGAAACAAAAAAAATAGAAAAAAAGAAAAAGAAAAAGAAAAGGGTCGGAATGATGGGGGGTGGGTACAAATTATTATGAATGGGCTGGTGAAGGAATATAAAAAAAGAGGGAGTGGATGATGTTATGATAAAAGGGGAGACACACAGGTGTAAAATAAATAAAAAAGAGAAAAAGTTGGGGGTGGGGTTAAGAGGATATTTTACTTTGAGAGAGCTACACAGAACACAGACAAAAAAAATAAAATAAAAAAAATACTACTTTATTTAGAGATTCTGTCGACTTAGAAATACTGTCTTCTCCACCGTCCGAGTCAACAATTCAGTGTATTCATACCAGTCAGTGTATTTATACCAGTTAGTATATATAAGTGTGTTCCTTTCATACCAGTCAGTGTATTTATACCAGTCAGTGTATATAAGTGTGTTTGGATTGTTTTGCTTCGTTTTTCTGTCGTTAAGACATTTCTTTGATTCAAGTCAGTATGTCCAATTCAAAGTTCAAAATTCAATCAGTCTCAAATTCAATCAAACAAAATTGTTTTGAAACTCAAAGTGATATACCAGTCATGCCATTGATGTGCAAACATGAAACTTTTTTTTATTGTAGTCAGGGGAGGACATCCCCGTTTACAGAGACTCAAAATAAAAAAAAATAAAAAAAAGAGCTTAAGCTCTACTTGCCTACTTTAAAAAAAAAACCATATATACAAAAAAAAAAAAAAAAGAAAAACAACAAGACCAAAAAAACAAAAGAAAAAAAGAGAAAAAAAAAAGAGAGAGAGATCTCTTGTTTTGTTTCCAATGACGGCCGCGTGCCGACTTCACTTACTCGTCTCTCCCGCCGATCTCTTCCTCTTTTTACCATCTTGGGCAAGGTTTTGAAAAGCGGTTGCGGTCGCCGTAACGGTAGCGGTGACGCGGTTGCGGTTGCGGGGTGTAAAGGCCGTAGCGTAACGGTTGCGGTTACCGGAACTGTGAATTTTTTTATTTTTCGCACAATTTGCAAAAAACTTACCGATACGCATATTTTTTTTTTAGAATCATATTTATTGGGTTTTAAAATAAATTTTGATAAATTTTTCATAATTTTTAAGTATGATCCAATATATTTTATATTTTTAAATCACTAGAAAATATTTTTTTTTACATTTTATTTCAATAATTAATGACTTTATATGTCATAAATCCATATTACACTTGTGGCAAAATTTTCTTTTATTGGACTTAGATGTATAAAATTGTTTTTAATTATTATACTTGTGGAGGCATATGTACATTTTAACTCAAATAGTTTTAAAAAAGTATACATCCTTAATAGAAGAACTTGACAAAGTACATAACATCATAGCATAAATCACAAATAACAGAGAGTACATTTTACATAATGTTACTACTAAAATTACATAATGTCACCACCAAAATGAGTGACGTGGTGCATCTTGGGATTCAGATTGTTGAGGTTGATTGTTGCTGCTACCTTCACCCCACCAAAATGAGTGACGTGGTGCATCTTGGGAATCAGATTGTTGAGCTTGATTACTACTACCTTCACCCCATCCGGTAGGAAATATATAAGTAAATGTGCTCATCATGTCATCCCTTTCTGTTTCGTGCATTGGGAGAGAAAATGGATACCTTCCTAGAAAAGGATCAACATACTCTTGTTGGGCTTGTTGATAATTTGGCAAACCGTATCCTTCAGGACCATGTTGTTGAGGGGGCCAAGGATAATTTTGTTGAGGTGGGTAAGGATAGCTCTGGCTATCACTGCTATAGGATGGGTAAGGGTGATATGGATAACTATGGCTACTATCAGATGAATCAAGCTGTTGTTCTCTATTTCTTATTCTTCTTTCATTCCTACGTGTATCACTATCACGAAACCTCCTAGGTAGTTAGGGTAAAGGTGCAACAGGTTCTCCAATATCATAATGTTCCCCAACATCACACAATCCAAATCCTCCAATAAAATCTTCACTTCCTGCACCAAAACTAGTACCATCACCGCCATCACCACCATTGTCACCGCCACCACCACCACCGTCACCGTGAGAAGTGCCTTCACCATCACCATCATCACCTCCTCCATCAGATGGTGTTAAACCACCACTATTATCACTTTGAGTTGGAGTAGGAGTTGAGCTTTGAGAAGTGCGTCGAGCTTGATATCTATGGGTGCCACGACCATCGTTTCCATCGCTGCCATCGCCGTCATCGCCATTGCTGTCATTGCCACCACCACCATCATCATCTGAGACCAAATCTAGCCATTCAGAATTATCCACACCATCTAGTAAAGGATTTTCCCTTTCTTCTATCCATGGACTTATTGGATCATCTTCTTCAAATATGTAATCCAAGTTAATAGGATTAAAACTCCTATCAATCTCCTCTTGGCTGCTTCTTTTAACGTGTCTCAATTTTAATCTCATCTTGTAGGTGATGAAGACTAATCTTTGAATTTTCTTATATTTCAATCTATTCCTCGTCTTCATATGGATGAGACTAAAAGTACTCCAATTACGTTCACAGTGAGATGATGTGGTGGTTTGACTTAATACTTTCACAGCTATTTTTTGAAGTTCAGGAGCACAACTGCCATGAATAATCCACCACTCAGCTGCACAAAATTGCATTACATTAGACATAAGTCAAAATATGATAAAAAATTATTTAAGTATTTATATATTGTAAATTTGTAATTTTGAAAACAAAACCTGGATTTGATTGTTTCCATACTCTTTGTGCTAAAGGAGTACCAAAAGTTTCCTGTTTATTTCGAAACAGCAACAACTACAATTTGGACAATCATTACAAGTAACTTTTGCAAAAGTAGATTATTACTATTAAAATTTAAATAATTGGTACGTACTTGATTTGTTGCTTTCACTTGAGCATCTATATTAGGCTCCAGTCTGGTAATTACTTTTTTAAGTCCATCCATCACTTCTCTTATCATTTCATTGGATGAGGTAACACCATATTGTAATTGAGGATTTAAAAAATATCCTTCAAAAATAAGAAGACAATTAATAATTGTAAATAAATATACATTTTATAATTGAAATCGTAACACTTACCAGCCGCATGCAAATCTTGATGCAATTGAAAAGACCATCGAGTATCAATAATTTTCCAATACTCGATGTAGTAGCGACAATCTCTTTTAATTGCCAACTTTGCTCTATCTATAGCTTCATATATAAAACCCATTGTTGGCTTCTCATCCCCATCAACCAACCTCAATACTCTGACTAGGGGCTCATGAACTTTACAAAGCTCTGTTGCTTTCTGCCAAAACTCCTTTCCGAAAATAATTTTTTTCACATTGTAAGGCTACCCAATCTTTGCCTTCCCCCATCTAGAATTCTTCCACTCATCACTATTAAACATAGCTCTCAATTGTTATTTATATCTAACAATACTCTCAATGGCAATAAAATTTGTAGCAAACCGAGTGATGGCAGGTCGAATCAATTCTCTACCTCCAGTGAATTTTTCATTAAATCCAACACCCATCCACTATTATAAATGAAATTGGTGATGGTTTTACCATCTTCAATCACCTTTGCTACACTTTTCTTATTGGCTATGTCTTTTAGCATGAGATCGATACAATGTGCTGAACAAGCTGTCCAATATAAATGTTTCCTTTTTCTCATTAACATTTTACCGGCAGCTTTCAGTGCAGGTTCATTATTAGTTACCACTTGAACAACGTATTGTTCTCCAATTTCATCAACAACTTTATCTAACAACCCAAAATAATATTCAGTAGTCCTACTAATAATATTAGAGGCATCAATTGATTTGTGAAATATAGTACCTCTATTGCAGTACACTAAGAAGTTGATGATGTGTTGTTGAGTTAGACTGCTCCAACCATCACACATGATGGATACACCTTTCTCTGCCCAAATTCCCTTGAATGATCCTATCCATTCTGTCATTTCATCATGCTCCATGCCCAAATATACTTCAGAAACTTCATAAGCACTAGGACCCTTTACTCCTGGCCCTACTTCAGCAGCAACATCAAGCATGGGTTGTGTATACTCTGAATCAACTGCATTGAATGGAATACGATTATAGAGTATAAACTTGGACACTGCCCGTCCCAATCTCTCTTTTAACTTCTGTAAATTCATTGTAGAGATTTTTCGCTGCTTTGTACTCTTGCTCTTTTGGAGTTCTACATCCATTGCCCTCAACCTTGCTTCAGGAGCATTGGGCTTAATCCAATTACGTCCACTCCCACCAGTTTCACGCACAGATTGTGATCAACGAAAAACATTAGCAATACCTGACCCTTTTGGCATTCTTTGAACACTACCCCCTGCACCAGAACTACCACCTGCATCGTATTGTGATCCATGACCTGCAACACCTCGTCTAAGTTGTTGCATTTCCTCCCATTGTTGTTGTGAACGAATACTTGCTTGTCTAGCCCTAGTCATCTCTGGATCAGAATCAGAGTCATCATCTCGAAGATCTACAAAATCTCCCCTTTCATTTTCATCATAGAGATCATCTCCCCTAATATGTGCTTCTAATTCAGCTTTTCTCTTTTGCTTGTCTGCTTTACTCATTTTCTTATTTTGTAAATGTTTCATCATTTCTTGCATCACGTCTCTACTAACATTAGGACAAGAACGCACTTGTCCTGTTTGATGTGCTAAATGTTGTTTGAAATGCATAATCCCACCTTTAATGTGATGTCCACAAAATTTGCAAATAATATGATGCCTAGTGCCTTCAACTTGAGTTCCAAATTTTCAACCAATATCATCACTTGGGGGTTTATCATTGGCACCCTTTTGTCGTGGCATTTTTGAATTTGAATTTGAATTCTGCATCATTGATACATTTTTTAAATGAAATGATTGTAAAAAAATATTTAAAATTAAATACTAAATAAAATAATTATAAAAAAATGCAACCACTATTTATACATTTGGATTTTACATGCCAATGTAATCATATATAAATTAAAAAATAAATTATAAAAATATTTTTAAAAAAAAAATTTTTGCCATAAAAATTGTTGTCACAACAAATTGTCATTAAAAAAAAAAATTGTTATGACAACACATTACAATAAAAAAAATAAAAAAATATTTATAATTAAATGTTAAATGAAATGATTATAAAAAAAATTCAACCACTATTTATATATTTGGATTTTACATGCTAATGTAATTAGGAATAAAGACATTTTTCATGGCATTGATTGAGCTATTGTTTTTATTTTTATTTTTTTATTTTATAGAAAGACATTTTTTAAAAAAATAAATAAATTTGTGCTATCAAAATTGTTGTCACAACACATTACAATAACAAAATTTTTAAAAAAAATATTTCAAATTAAATACTAAATAAAATAGTTATAAAAAATGCAACCACTATTTATACATTTCGATTTTACATGCTAATATAATCATATAAAAATTAAAAAATGAATTATAAATAATTTTTTTTGAGGTATTGATTTTTTTTTTTAAAAAGACATTTTTTAAAAAAAATAAAATTATGCCTTTAACAATGTTGTAATAACAAAATAAAAAATATTTATAATTAAATATTAAATGAAATGATAATAAAAAAAAATGCAACCACTATTTATACATTTGGAGTTTACATGCTAATATAATCATATAAAAATTAAAAAATAAATTATAACGAATTTTTTTTGAGGTATTGATTTTTTTTTTCTTTTGAAAAGATATTTTAAAAAAAAATAGTGACTTCAACATTGTTGTCACAACACATCACAATAACAAAATAAAAAATATTTATAATTAAATATTAAATGAAATGATTATAAAAAAAATTGCAACAACTATTTATACATTTGGAGTTTACATGCTAATGTAATCATATAAAAATTAAAAAAATAAATTATAAAGAAAAAAATTCTTACATAGTTGTTTTTTGGGCTTCAATCACTTGAGTATTTGTTATCTTTTTGAATAACCTGCAAGAAAAAAAAATTCAATAAAAACTGACATATATAAAATGTATTA
This sequence comes from Camellia granthamiana, assembly GCA_036172215.1. Lineage (NCBI taxonomy): Eukaryota > Viridiplantae > Streptophyta > Magnoliopsida > Ericales > Theaceae > Camellia > Camellia granthamiana. Next base: position 31,197,812 of record CM069913.1, on the reverse strand, counting down.
ATATAATTATAGGTGTTATGGTTTTTAGATATTATAAAAAAAATCAATCACCAATTATTATATATAAAATACTAAAAATAAATGCATAGCTCTAGATATATATATATATATATTTAAAAAAATCAATCACTAATTATTATATAAAAATACTAAATGCATAGCTCTAAATATATCACATAAATTTTGTAAGTTTTACAAAATTTAAAGTCTGAAAATCATTGTTAAAAAAAAATAATAATAAAAAAAAAAATTGCCAAACCACGGGTGTATCTTCCCCAGGAAGCTGCACAAACAAAAATAAAATAAAAAAAACAAATGCTATATTATATTATATAATTTATATACCTTCCCAAGGGTGTATCTTCCCCAGGAAGCTGCACAAACAAAAATAAAATAAAAAAAAGAAGTAAACAGAAATGCACAGAAATGCTATATTATATTATATAATTTATGTACCTTCCCAAGGGTGTATCTTCCCCAGGAAGCTGAACAAACAAAACAAAATAAAAAAAAGACGTAAACAGATCAGAGGAGATGAACCTGTATCTTCCCCAAGAAGCAGCACTTCGGTTGAAGACGTAAACAGATCAGAGGCAGCACTTAAATTTTGTGTTGAAGAACAAAGAACAGAAGCAGCCTTGAAGATTCAACACAGGTTCATCTCCTCCCTCTTCCCTCTTCTCTCTTCTCTCTTCTCTCTCTCTATTTCTCACTCATATCATCCGTATTTCAGATCTAAAAATTTGTGGATGGATACACCTCACCTCGAAGTGGTTCATGTGCTGTAAAGACAAAAGAGAAAAGTAATTGAACCAGTACTGTAAAGACAAAAGACAAAAGAGCAAAGCATTTAAACCAATGATTGATATTGAATAATAAAGGTATGTACCACATCTTTTGTTTTTTTCTTTTGTTTGCACCATCCGCATTTGAACCATCCGTATTTCTTTTGTTTTTTTTTAAAAATAATCAGCGAAAAAAGCCCTGTAACGGGTGTAATGGGCCGTTACGCCACCGTTACGACCTGTTACGCCACCGTTACGACCGCTACGTCGGCCGTAACGGCCGATACACCTGTGAATTTCAATCACACCGCAAAATCGGGGATAACGCGTGGTGCCTACCGCCGAAACCGTTACGTAACGGCCGAAACCGTTACGTAACACCGCATTTTTAAACCTTGATCTTGGGTGACCCTCGAGGGCCCTGCCTCAGCGCTTTCGCCGACAGAGTCGACTCCTCGCTGACTGTCAAAGGCGAAGTAAGAAGGCGCTCCAAATCGGGCGATGGAGGTGGCCTGCCGTTTCAGCTCCTTATTCTCGGCCTTTAGTGCACAAATCTCTACTCGCGCATTTTTGTACATGCACTGGAGCAGGGAGAGTTGGGCGTTGACCTAGTGTACTTCACTCGTCCTGGTTTGCAGTCAGTGAGACAAGTTAGTGACCACTGCCACTGTCTCCATGCAGGACGTCAATGTAAAGTGGTTGGCTTCTATGTCAGATTGAGTGGCCATTATTTGCTCAATCGACAACACAGGAAGGTTAGGAAGAAAAGCAACTGGGGCACTCGGTCCAGCAGAGCAAATGGGATTGTTTAGGTCTGGAAAGAGAGTGAGGGGACGGGATGAGGAGGCCATGTGTTGGAGGTGGGAGATGTAAAAGAAAAGAAATGAGTTGTAGAGTAAGAGCAGAGAACGGACTGAGTTTTGGCCTCCTCCACTCAGTCTCTCTCTTCTGTCTCTCGAGGAAGATGTAGATAGAAGAGAGTGATGAAGAAGAGATAAAAGAACAGATAGAAAAGAATGAGGAAGAATGAGGCATAAGAGCTTATTAAGAAGAAGGCTGAAGAGAAGAAGACAAATAGGGAGAGAAAGCCGAGACGAACGTTAATCAAGGGTTAGCTTTTGTCGGCCAGTGACGCAAATGCAAGGCCGCATGTCCAACGCGTTTTTTGACGGAAGAGAGAGACACGAGAGAGTTATACATATATGGAAGAGAGAGACGCGGGAATGTTATACAGCTCTGAGTCCTTTCATGTCAATGTCTTGGCGGAGGCATATCACCTGTACATGAAATGGTTTCCCTTATAGGGTGAGCCACAGCCCAGTAGAGATATATTACATAACATATAAACCATGACAAGACTAAAACTACAACACTATTACATGGTTACTAACGGGTCACAATTCAATCAATTGGGTCCAAAATGAATGCAGTTTAATAATTTAAAATAAATCCCCAACAGATATATTTCCTATCATGGTCCGAACACCCAAAACTCAATTTTAAATTTTGCTATAAATTAAACTGAACACCAATCAGTCCGTGAATTTTCATAAAATAAATACTCCTCATTAAATTCTGAAATTTTTATCCAAGGTGCTAGACTCATATGGGAACAACATATAAAAATGTCATAATTTTCTGAGATCAGAAATTATTTTTAAAAAATAAAAAACCGAACTGTTTTCGCACAGAATTTACACGGCAATCAAATTTGAAAATTTGCTCAATTAAATTATGCGTTGGTTATGTTTAAAAAAAAAAAAATTGGGTCATTACAACCTACCCTCCTTAAAGAAATTTCGTCCTCAAAATTAAACTCAAGCAATGTAATACATTCTACAGTCACCCACAAACTCACTCAGGTACTTACTAATGCATCAAAAAAATTTCTACACCCACCAGCTATCCGTGATATTAAGATACATTGTTCCAAAGAAGCCACCCCTCAACTTAAAATCACTCGTACTAAAATTTGGACAAACCATTTATAATATAAGGGAAAATGTAGGTGATTCTTGTACATATAAGGGGTTAATTAAAATCTAACGAGCTCGCAATTGGAATATAACCGTACTCGCAATCGCACTTGAACATGTTCAAACACACCCACGAAATTTGCTTACTCCACATAACTAACTCACCAGGTCACAACAACAAAAGAATCTCACTACTTTGAAGAACACTCAGAAAAGTATTCAAATATTACACGCCATGTGTAGACATCCCATTTTGACCGGCTCTAAGACTTGGGTGTTTTCTTTTGACCACCCCATGATGAAAATTGGAATCTACCATTTTATAAATTTTGCAGCCGAAACTCAGATTGAAGTTTTAATCCTAAACCTCACCCAATTTAGCCATCACTAATATTTTATTAATTTGTAGCATTTTATAATTTTATATATTTTTATATAAATTTATGTGTGTATACATTTGTGTTATGTGTGTTTTATATAAATTGATAAATATTTGATAAAAAAAAGAAAATAATCAAAGAAAAAAAAGAAGAAGATAAGAGTCGGAATGATGGGGGTGGGTACAAATTATTATGAATGGGCTGGTGAAGAAATATAAAAAAAGAGGGAGTGGATGTTGTTATGATGAAAGGGGAGATACATAGGTGTAAAATAAATAAAAAAAAAAAGAGAAAAAGTTGGGTGTGGGGTTAAGAGGATATTTTATTTTAAGAGAGCTACACAGAACACACACACACACACACAAAAAAAAAAAAAAAAAATACTACTCTATTCAAAGATTCTGTCGAGTTAGAGATTCTGTATTCTCTGTCGCCCAACTCAACAATTCAGTGTATTCATACCAGTTAGTGTATATAAGTGTGTTCCTTTCATGCCAGTCAGTGTATTTATACCAGTCAGTTTGTGTGTTCCTTAAATACCAGTCAGTGTATTTGGTATTTATACCAGTCAGTGTATATAAGTGTGTTTTGCTTCGTTTTTCTGTCGTTAAGACATTTCCTTGATTTAGGTCAGTATGTCTAATTCAGAGTTCAAAATTCAATCAATCTCAAATTCAATCAAACAAAATTGTTTTCAAACTCAAAGTAATATGGCAGTCACACCATTGATGTGCAAACGTGAAACTTTTTTTTATTGCAGTCAGGGGAGGCCATCCCTGATTACAGAGACAGAAAAAAAAAAAAAACCAGAAAAAAGAGAGCTGAAGCTCTACTTGCCCACTCTAAAAAAAAAAAAACGTATATACAAAAAAAAAAAAAAAAAAAACAAGCCCAGAAAAACAAAAGGGAAAAGAGAGAGAGAGCTTTTGTTTTGTTTCCAGTGATAGCCGCTTGCCAACCTCACTTACTCGGCTCTCCCATCGATCTCTTCCTCTTTTTGTCATCTTAGGTGATCCTTGAGGGCCCTGCCCAGCGGTTCTGCCGAGAGAGTCGACTCCTCGCCGGCTGTCAAAGGCGAAGTAAGAAGGCGCTCCAAATCGGGCCATGGAGGTGGCCTGCCGTTTCAGCTCCTTGTTCTCGGCCTTCAGTGCACAAATCTTTGCTCGCGTATCTTTAGACATGCGCTGGAGCAGGGAGAGTTGGGCGTTGACTTGGTGTACTTCACTCGTCTTGGTCTGCAGTCGGTGAGACAAGTTAGTGATCGCCGCCACTGTCTCTATGCAGGATCTCAATGTAAAGTGGTTGGCTTCTATGTTGGATTGAGAGGCCATTATTTGCTCAATCGACAACATAGGAAGGTTAGGAAGAGAAGCAGCCGGGGCACTCGGTCCAGCAGAACTTATGGGATCGTTTAGGTCCAGAAAGAGAGTGAGGGAACGGGATGAGGAGGCTATGTGTTGGAGGTGGGAGATGTAAAAGAAAAGAAATGAGGTGCAGAGTAAGAGCGGAGAACGAACTGAGTTTTGGATTTCTCCGCTCAGTCTCTCTGTTCTGTCTCTTGAGGAAGAAGAAGATAGAAGAGAATGATGAAGAAGAGATAGAAGAGAATGAGGAAGAAGGAGGCAGAAGACCTGATTAAGAAGAAGGCAAAAGAGAAGAAGACAAAGAGGGAGAGAGAACCGAGATGAGCGTTAATCGAGGGTTAGTTTTTGTCTGCTAGTGATGCAAATGCAAGGCCGCGTGTCCAACGCGTTTTTTGACGGAAGAGAGAGGCACGAGAGAGTTATACATATATGGAAGAGAGAGATGCGTGAGAGTTATACAGCTCCGAGTCTTCCCAAGTCAGTGCCTTGGCGGAGGGATATCACCTATACCTGAAATGGTTTCCCTTATAGGGTGAGCCATAGCCCAGTAGAGATATATACTACACAACATATGAACCATGACAAGACTAAAACCACAACATTATTACATGGCTACTAACGGGTCACAATTCAATCAATTGGGTCCAAAATGAATGGAGTTTAATAATTTAAAATAAATCCCAATTGATTTATCTCCTATCATGGTCCGAACACCCAAAACTCAATTTTAAGTTCTGCTATAAACTAAACTGAACACCAATCAGTCCGTGAATTTTCATGAAATAAATACTCATCATTAAATTCTAAAATTTTTATCCAACGTGCTAGACTTATATGGTAACAACATATTAAAATTTCATAATTTTCTGAGATCGGAAACTATTTTTTTTTATAAAAAAACCGAACTGTTTTCGCACAGAATTTACATGGAATCAAATTCCAAAATTTGCTCAACTAAATTATGTGCCGGTTATTAAAAAAAAAAAAATTGGTTCATTACAACCTACCCTTTTTAAAGAAATTTCGTCATCGAAATTAAACTCAAGCAATGTAATACAGTCTACAGTCACCCACAAACTCACTCAGGTACTTATTAATGCATCAACAAAATTTCTACACCCACCAACTATCCATGATATTAAGATACAATGTTCCAAAGTAGCCACCCCTCAACTTAAAACCACTCGTACTATAATTTGGACAAACAGTTTATAATAGAAGAGAAAATGTAGGTGATTCTTACAACATATAAGGGGTTAATCAAAATCTATCGAACTCGCAATTAGAATACAACTGTACTCGCAATCGCACTTGAACATGTTCAAACACACCCACAAAAGTTGCGTACTCCACAAAACTAACTCAACAGGTCACAACAACAAAAGAATCCCACTCTTTTGATGAGCACTCAGAAAAGTATTCAAATATTACACACCATGTGTGCACACACCATTTTGACTGGCCCTAAGACTTGGGTGTTTTCTTTTGACCATCCCATGATGAAAATTGAAATATGTCATTTTATGAATTTCTCAGCCGAAACTTAGATTGAAATTTTAATCCCAAACCTCACCCATTTTGGCCATCACTAATATTTTATTAATTTGTAGCATTTTATAATTTAATATATTTTTATATAATTTTATGTGTGTGTACATTTGTTTTAGGTGTGTTTTATATAAATTGATAAATATTTGATAAAGAAAGAAAATAATCAGACAAAAAAAAAAAAGAAAAAAGAAAAGAGTCGGAATGATGGGGGGTGGGTACAAATTATTATGAATGGGCTGGTAAAGGAATATAAAAAAAGAGGGAGTGGATGGCGTTATTATGAAAGGGGAGACACACAGGTGTAAAACAAATAAAAAAGAAAAAAAGTTGGGGGTGGGGTTAAGAGGATATTTTATTTTGAGAGAGCTACACAGAACACATAAAAAAAATTAAAAAAATGCTACTCTACTCAGAGATTTTGTTGAGTTAGAGGTTCTGTCTTCTTCATCGCTCGAGTCAACAATTCGGTATATTCATTCCAGTCAGTGTATTCAAACCAATTAGTCTATATAAGTGTGTTCCTTTCATACCAGTCAGTGTATTTATATCAGTCAGTGTATATAAGTGTGTTTGGATTGTTTTGCTTCGTTTTTCTGTCGTTAAGACATTTCTTTAGTTCAGGTCATTATGTCCAATTCAGAGTTCAAAATTCAATCAATCTCAAATTCAATCAAACAAAATTGTTTTCAAACCCAAAGTGATATGCCAGTCACGCCATTGATGTGCAAACATGAAACTTTTTTTATTGTAGTCAGGGGAGGCCATCGCAGATTACAGAGACTCCAAAAAAAAAAAAAAAAAAAAAAAACCCAAAAAAAAATAGAGCTAAAACTCTAGTTGCCCACTCTAAAAAAAAACCATATATACAAAAAAAAAAAAAAGAAAAGAAAAGAAAAAAAAGAAGCGCAGAAAATCAAAAGAAAAAAAAAAGGAAAAAAAGAGAGAGATCTCTTGTTTTGTTTCCAGTGACGGCCGCGTGCCGACTTCACTTACTTGCTCTCCCACCGATCTCCTCCTCTTTTTGTTCTTTTTGGTGACCCTCGAGGGCCCTACCCCAGCGCTTCCACCGAGAGATTCGACTCCTCGCCGACTATCAAAGGTGAAGTAAGAAGGCGCTCCAAATCGGGCCATAGAGGTGGCCTGCCATTTCAGCTCCTTGTTCTCAGCCTTCAGTGCACAAATCTCCACTCGTGTATCTTTGTACATGCGCCGGAGCAAGGAGAGTTGGGCATTGACTTGGTGTACTTCACTCGTCTTGGTCTGCAGTCGGTGAGACAAGTTAGTGACCGCCACTACTATCTCCATGTAGAACCTCAATATAAAGTGGTTGGTTTCTTTGTTGGATTGAGCAACCATTATTTGCTCAATCGATAACGCAGGAAGGTTAGGAAGAGAAGCAACGGGGGCACTCGGTCCAGCAGAGCTTATGGGATCGTTTAGGTCCGGAAAAAGAGTGAGGGGACGGGATGAGGAGGCCATGTGTTGGAGGTGGAAGATGTAAAAGAAAAGAAATGAGTTGCAGAGCAAGAGCAGAGAACGGACTGAGTTTTGGCCTGCTCCACTCAGTCTCTCTGTTCTGTCTCTCGAGGAAGAAGAAGATAGAAGAGAGTGATGAAGAAGAGATAGAAGAAGAGATAGAAGAGAATGAGGAAGAAGGAGGCAGAAGAGCTGATTAAGAAGAAGGCTGAAGAGAAGAAGACAAAGAGGGAGAGAGAGCCGAGGTGAGTGTTAATCAAGGGTTAGCTTTTGTCGGCCAGCGACGCAAATGCAAGGCTGCGTGTCCAACGCGTTTTTTGACGGAAGAGAGAGATGCGGGAGAGTTATACATATATGGAAGAGAGAGACGCGAGAGAGTTATACAGCTCCGAGTCTTCCAAAGTCAGTGCCTTGGCAGAGGCATATCACACCTGTACCCGAAATGATTTCCCTTATAGGGTGAGCTACAGCCTAGTAGAGATATACTACACAACATATGAACCATGACATGGCTAAAACCACAACACTATTACATGGTTACAAACGGGTCACAATTCAATCAATTTGGTCCAAAATGAATGGAGTTTAATAATTTAAAATAAATCCCTAACTTATTTATCTCAAATCATGGTCCGAACACCCAAAACTCAATTTTAAATTCTGCTATAAATTAAACTGAACACAAATCAGTCCGTGAATTTTCATAAAATAAATTCTCATTATTAAATTCTGAAATTTTTATCCAACGTGCTAAACTCATATGGGAACAACATATAAAAATTTCATAATTTTCTGAGATAGGAAACTATTTTTAATAAATACAAAACCGAACTAATTTCACATAGAATTTACACGGCAATCATATTCGAAAATTTGCTTAATTAAGTTATGCGCTGGCTATTTAAAATTTTTTTTTTGGGTCATTACAACCTACTCTCCTTAAAGAAATTTCGTCATCGAAATTAAACTCAAGCAATATAATACGCTCTACTGTCACCCACAAACTCACTCAAGTACTTACTAATGCATCAACAAAATTTCTGCACCCACCAGCTATCCATGATATTAAGATACATTGTTCCAAACAAGCCACCCCTCAACTTAAAACTATTCGAACTAGAATTTGGACAAACTATTTATAATAGAAGGGAAAGTGTTGGTGATTCTTGCAACATATAAGGGATTAATCAAAATCTATCGAACTCGCAATTGGAATACAACCATACTTGCAATCTCACTTGAACATGTTCAAACACACCCACAAAATTTTCTTACTCCACATGACTAACTCAACAGGTCACAGCAACAAAAGAATCCCACTACTTTGAAGAGCACTCAGAAAAGTATTCAAATATTACACACCATGTATAGCCACCCCATTTTGACTGGCCTTAAACTTGGGTGTTTTCTTTTGACCACCCCATGATGAAAATTGGAATATGCCATTTTATGAATTTCGCAACCGAAACTTAGATTGATGTTTTAATCCCAAACCTCACCTATTTTGGCAATCACTAATATTTTATCAATTTGTAACATTTTATAATTTTGTATATTTTTATGTAAATTTATGTGTGTGTACATTTGTTTTTGGTGTGTTTTTTATAAATTGATAAATATTTGATTAAAAAAAAAAATCAAACAAAAAAATTAGAAAAAAAGAAAGAAAGAAAAGAGTCGGAATGATGGGGGGTGTGTACAAATTATTATGAATGGGCTAGTGAAGGAATATAAAAAAGGAGGGAGTGGCTGGTGTTATGATGAAAGGGGAGACACGTAGGTGTAAAACAAATAAAAAAGAGAAAAAGTTGGGGGTGGGGTTAAGAGTGTATTTTATTTTGAGAGAGCTACACAGAACAAAAAAAAAAAAAAAAAAAAAAATGCTTCTCTATTCAGAGATTCTGTCAAGTTAGAAATTCTGTCTTTTCCACCGCTTGAGTCAACAATTCAGTGTATTCATACCAGTCAGTGTATTCATACGATATAGCGTATATAAGTGTGTTGCTTTCATACCAGTTAGTGTATATAACTGTATTTGGATTGTTTTGCTTCGTTTTTCTGTCGTTAAGACATTTCTTTGATTCAGGTCAGCATGTCCAATTCAGAGTTCAAAATTCAATCAGTCTCAAATTCAATCAAATAAAATTGTTTTCAAACTCAAAGTGATATGCCAATCACGCCATTGATGTGCAAACGTGAATTTTTTTTTTATTGTAGTTAGGGGAGGACATCCCCGATTACAAAGACTCAAAAAAAAAAAAAAAAAAACCTAGAAAAAAAAGAGAGCTGAAGCTCTACTTGCCCACTCTAAAAAAAAAACCGTATATACAAAAAAAAAAGAAAAAAAAAAGAAAAACAACAAACCCAGAAAAACAAAAGAAAAAAAAAAGAAAAAAAAAAGTGAGAGATCACTTGTTTTGTTTCTAGTGACGGCCGCATGCCGACTTCACTTACTCGGCACTCCCGCCAATCTCTTCCTCTTTTTGTTGTCTTTGGTGACCCTCGAGGGCCCTGCCCCAGCCCTTTCGCTGAGAGAGTCAACTTTTCGCCGACTGTCAAAGACGAAGTAAGAAGGCGCTCTAAATCGGGCGATGGAGGATGCATGCCGTTTCAAGTCCTTGTTCTCGGCCTTCAGTGCACAAATCTCTACTCGCGCATCTTTGTACATGCGCTGGAGCAGGGAGAGTTTGGTGTTGACCTGGTGTACTTTACTCATCCTGGTCTGCAGTCTGTGAGACAAGTTAGTGACCGCCGCCACTATCTCCATGCAGAACCTCAATGTAAAGTGGTTGGCTTCTATGTCGGATTGAGCGGCCATTATTTGCTCAATCGACAACACATGAAGGTTAGGAAGAGAAGCAATAGGGGCACTCGGTCCAGCAGAGCTTATGGGATCGTTTAGGTCCGGAAAGAGAGTGAGGGGATGGATTGAGGAGGCCATGTGTTGGAGGTGGGAGATGTAAAAGAAAAGAAATGTGTTGCAAAGTAAGAGCAGAGAACGGACTGAGTTTTGGCCTCCTCTGCTCAGTCTCTTTGTTGTGTCTCTCGAGGAAGAAGAAGATAGAAGAGAGTGATGAAGAAGAGATAGAAGAGAATGAGGAAGAATGAGGCAGAAGAGCTGATTAAGAAGAAGGCTGAAGAGAAGAAGACAAAGAGGGAGAGAGAGCCGAGGCGAACGTTAATCGAGGGTTAGCTTTTGTCGGCTAGTGACGCAAATGCAAGGCTGCGTGTCCAACGCGCTTATTGACGGAAGAGAGAGATGCGGGAGAGCTTTACATATATGGAAGACAGAGATGCGGGAGAGTTATACAGCTCCGAGTCCTTCCAAGTCAGTGCCTTGGGAAAGGCATATCACCTGTACCTGGGATGGTTTCCCTTATTGGGTGAGCCACAGCTCAGTAGAGATATACTACACAACATATGAACCATGACAAGACTAAAACCAGAACACTATTACATGATTACAAACGGGTCACAATTCAATCAATTAGGTCCAAAATGAATGGAGTTTAATAATTTAAAATAAATCCCCAACTTATTTATCTCAAATCATGGTCCGAACACCCAAAACTCAATTTTAAATTCTGCTATAAATTAAACTGAACCTCGATGAGTTCGTGAATTTTTATAAAATAACTACTCATCATTAAATTCTGAAATTTTTATCCAACGTGCTAGACTCATATGGGAACAACATATAAAAATTTCATAATTTCCTGAGATAGGAAACTATTTTTAAAAAATACAAAACCAAACTGTTTCCGCACAGAATTTACACGGCAATCAGATTTGAAAATTTGCTCAATTAAATTATGTGTTGCCTATTTAAAAAAAAAATTTGGGTCATTACAACCTACCCTTCTTAAAGAAACTTCATCCTCGAAATTAAACTCAAGCAATGTAATACATTCTACAGTCACCCACAAACTCACTCAGGTATTTACTAGTGTATCAAAAAAATTTCTACACCCACCAGTTATCTATGATATTAAGATACATTGTTCCAAAGAAGCCACCCCTCAACTTAAAACCACTCGTACTAGAATGTGGACAAACAATTTATAACAGAAGGGAAAATGTAGGTGATTGTTGCAACACATAAGGGGTTAATCAAAATCTATCGAACTTGCAATTGGAATACAACCGTACTCGCAATCTCACTTGAACATGTTCAAACACACCCACAAGATTTGCTTACTCCACATAACTAACTTAACAGGTCACAGCAACAAAAGAATCCCGCTACTTTGAAGAGCACTCAGAAAAGTATTCAAATATTTCACACCATGTGTTGACACCCCATTCTGACCAGCCTAAGACTTGGGTGTTTTTTTTTTTGACCACCCCATGATGAAAATTGGAATATGTCATTTTATGAATTTCGCAGCCGAAACTTAGATTGAAGTTTTAATCCCAAATCTCACTCATTTTGGCCATCACTAATATTTTATTAATTTGTAGCATTTTATAATTTTATATATTTTTATATAAATTTATGTGTGTGTACATTCTTTTTAGGTGTGTTTTATATAAATTGATAAATATTTGATAAAAAAAGAAAATAATCAACCAAAAAAAATAGAAAAAAGAAAAGAGTCGGAATGATGGGGGGTGGGTACAAATTATTATGAATAGGCTGGTGAAGGAATATAAAAAAAGAGGAAGTGGATGGTGTTGTGATGAAAGGGGAGAAACACAGGTGTAAAACAAATAAAAAAGAGAAAAAGTTGGGGGTGGGGTTAAAAGGATATTTTATTTTGAGAGAGCCACATAGAAAACACTAAAAATAAAATAAAATAAAATAAATACTACTCTATTCGGAGATTCTGTCGAGTTAGAGATTATGTCTTCTCCACCACTCGAGTTAATAATTAAGTGTATTCTTACCAGTCAGTGTATTCATACCAGTTAGTTTATATAAGTGTGTTCCTTTAATACCAGTCAGTATATTTATACCAGTCAGTGTATATAAGTGTGTTTGGATTATTTTGCTTCGTTTTTCTGTCGTTAAGACATTTCTTTGATTCAAGTCAGTATTTTCAATTCAGAGTTCAAAATTCAATCAGTCTCAAATTCAATCAAACAAAATTGTTTTGAAACTCAAAGTGATATGCCAGTCACGCCATTGATGTGCAAATATGAAACTTTTTTTATTGCAGTTAGGGGAGGACATCCCCGATTATAGAAACCCAAAATAAAAAATAAATAAAAAAACCCAGGGAAAAAAAAAGAGCTGAAACTCTACTTGCCCACTTAAAAAAAAAAAAAAACTATCTTTACAAAAAATAAAAAAAATAACAAGCCCAGAAAAAGAAAAGAAAAATAGAAAAGAAAAAAAAGAGAAATCTCTTGTTTTGTTTCTAGTGACGGCCGCATGCCGACTTGACTTACTCGGCTCTCCCACCGATCTCTTCCTCTTTTTGTCGTTTTGGGTGACCTTCGAGGGCCCTGCCCCAGCACTTCTGCCGAGATAGTCGACTCCCCGCCGACTGTGAAAGGCGAAGTAAGAAGGTGCTCCAAATCGGGCCACGGAGGTGGCCTGCCGTTTCAGGTCCTTGTTCTCGGCCTTCAAGGCACAAATCTCTGCTCGCGCATCTTTGTACATGCGCTGGAGCAAGGAGAGTTGGGCGTTGACCTGGTGTATTTCACTCGTCCTGTTCTGTAGTCGGTGAGACAAATTAGTGACCGCCGCCACTGTCTCCATACAGAACCTCGATGTAAAGTGGTTGGCTTCTATGTCGGATTGAGTGGCCATTATTTGCTCAATCGACAACACATGAAGGTTACGAAGAGAAGCAACAGGGGCACTCGGTCCAGCAGAGCTTATGTGATCGTTTAGGTCTGGAAAGAGAGTAAAGAAACGGGATGAGGAGGCCATGTGTTGGAGGTGGGAGATGTAAAAGAAAAAAAATGAGTTGCAGAGTAAGAGCGGAGAACAGACTGAGTTTTGGCCTCCTCCGCTCAGCCTCTCTGTTCTGTCTCTCGAGGAAGAAAAAGATAGAAGAGAGTGATGAAGAAGAGATAGAAGAGAATGAGGAAGAAGGAGGCAGAAGAGCTGATTACGAAGAAGGCTGTAGAGAAGAAGACAAAGAGGGAGAGAGAGCCGAGGCGAGCGTTAATCGAGGGTTAGCTTTTGTCGACCAGTGATGTAAATGCAAGGCCGCGTGTCCAACGCATTTTTTGATGGAAGAGAGAGACGCAGGAGAGTTATAAAGCTCCGAGTCCTCTCCAGTCAGTGCCCTGGGAGAGGCATATCACCTACACCTGAAATGGTTTCCCTTATAAGGTGAGCCACAGCCCAGTAGAGTTATATTGCACAACATATGAACCATGACAAGACTAAAACCACAATACTATTACATGGTTACTAATAGGTCACAATTCAATCAATTGGGTCCAAAATGAATGGAGTGTAATAATTTAAAATAAATCCCCAACTTATTTATCTCAAATCATGGTCCAAACACCCAAAACTCAATTTTAAATTCTGCTATAAATTAAGCTGAACACCAATCAGTCCGTGAATTTTCATAAAATAAATGCTCATCATTAAATTCTGAAATTTTTAAACAACGTGCTAGACTCATATGGGAACAACATATAAAAATTTCATAATTTTCTGAGATAGGAAACTATTTTTAACAAATACAAAACCGAACTGTTTTCGCATAGAATTTACACGGCAATCAGATTCGAAAATTTGCTCAATTAATTTATGCGTTGGCTATTTAAAAAAAAAAATTGGGTCATTACAACCTACCTTTCTTGAAGAAATTTCGTCCTCGAGATTAAACTCAAGCATGTAATACATTTTACAGTCATCCACAAACTCTCTTAGGTACTTACTAAGCATCAACAAAATTTCTACACCTACCAGCTATCGATGCTATTAAGATATATTGTTCCAAAGAAGCCACCCCTCAACTTAAAACCACACGTACTAGAATTTGGAGAAACAATTTATAATAGAAGGGAAAATGTAGGTGATTCTTGCAACATATAAGGTGTTAATCAAAATCTATCGAACTCGCAATTGGAATACAACCGTACTCACAATCTCACTTGAACATGTTCAAATACACCCACAAAATTTGCTTACTCCACATAACTAACTTAACAAGTCACAGCAACAAAAGAATCCCACTACTTTGAAGAGCACTCAGAAAAGTATTCAAATATTACACACCATGTGTAGACACCCCATTCTGACCGGCCCTAAGACTTGGGTGTTTTTTTTTTTTTTGACTACCCCATGATGAAAATTGAAATATGTCATTTTATGAATTTCGCAGCCGAAACTCAAATTGAAGTTTTAATCCCAAACCTCACTCATTTTGGCCATCACTAATATTTTATTAATTTGTAGGATTTTATAATTTTATATATTTTTATATAAATTTATATGTGTGTACATTCTTTTTAGGTGTGTTTTATATAAATTGATAAATATTTGATAAAAAAAGAAAAGAGTCGGAATGATGGGGGGTAGGTACAAATTATTATGAATGGGCTGGTGAAGGAATATAAAAAAAGAGGGAGTGGATGGTGTCAGGATGAAAGGAGAGACACACAGGTGTAAAACAAATAAAAAAGAGAAAAAGTTGGGGGTAGGGTTAAGAGGATATTTTATTTGGAGAGAGCTACAGAGAACACAAAAAAAAAAAAAAAAAACTACTCTATTGTCGAGTTAGAGATTCTGTTTTTTCCACTGCTCGAGTCAACAATTCAGTGTATTCATATCAGTCAGTGTATTCATACCAGTTAGTTTATATAAGTGTGTTCCTTTCATACCAGTCAGTGTATATAAGTGTGTTTGGATTGTTTTCCTTTATTTTTTCTATCGTTAAGACATTTCTTTGATTCAAGTCAGTATGTCCAATTCAAAGTTCAAAATTCAATCAAAGAAAATTATTTTCAAACTAAAAGTGATTTGCCAGTCACGCCATTGATGTGCAAACATGAATTTTTTTTTTTATTACAAGGGAAGACATCCCCGAATACAAAGACTCAAAAAAAAAAAAAAAAAAAAAAAAAAAAAAAAGCTAAAGCTCTACTTGCGCACTGTAAACAAAAAAAAAAAAAAAAAAAAAACCATATATACAAAAACGAAAAAGAAAAAGAAAAACAACAAGCCAGAAAAAAAAAGAAAAAAAAAAAGAGAGAGATCTCTTGTTTTGTTTCTAGTGACGGCTGCGTGCCGACTTCACTTACTCGGCTCTCCCGCCGATCTCTTCCTCTTTTTGTCATCTTTGGTGACCCTCGAGGGCCCTGCCTCAGCGCTTCTGCCAAGAGAGTCGACTCCTCACCAACTGTCAAAGGCGAAGTAAGAAGGCGCTCCAAATCGGGCGATGGAGGTGGCCTGCCGTTTCAGCTACTTGTTCTCGGCCTTCAGTGCACAAATCTATACTCGCGCATCTTTGTACATACGCTGGAGCAGGGAGAGTTGGTCGTTGACCTGGTGTACTTCACTCGTCCTGGTCTATAGTCGGTCAGACAAGTTAGTGACCGCCGCCACTTTCTCCATACAGGACCTCAATGTAAAGTGGTTAGCTTCTATGTCGAATTGAGCGGCCATTATTTGCTCAATCGACAACACATGAAGGTTAGGAAGAGAAACAACAGGGGCACTCGGTCCAGCAGAGGTTATGGGATCGTTTAGGTCCGGAAAGAGAGTGAGGGGAAAGGATGAGGAGGCCATGTGTTGAAGGTGAGAGATGTCAAAGAAAAGAAATGAGTTGCAGTGTAAGACAAGAGAATGGACTGAGCTTTGGCCTCCTCCGCTCAGTCTCTCTGTTCTGTCTCTCGAGGAAGAAGAAGATAGAAGAGAGTGATGAATAAAAGATAGAAGAGAATGAGGAAGAAGGAGGCAGAAGAGCTGATTAAGAAAAAGGCTGAAGAGAAAAAGACAAAGAGGGAGAGAGAGCCAAGGCGAGCATTAATCGTGGGTTAGCTTTTGTCGGCCAGTAACGCAAATGCAAGGCCACGTATCCAACGCATTTTTTGAAGGAAGAGAGAGACGCGAGAGAGTTATACAGCTCCGAGTCCTCCCAAGTCAGTGCCCTGGGAGAGGCATATCACCTGTACCTGAAATGGTTTCCCTTATAGGATGAGTCACAGCCCAGTAGAGATATACTACACAACATATGAATCATGACAAGACTAAACCACAACACTATTACATGGTTACTAACGGGTCACAATTCAATCAATTGGGTCCAAAATGAATGGAGTTTAATAATTTAAAATAAATCCCAATTTATTTATCTTAAATCATGGTCCGAACACCCAAAATTCAATTTTAAATTCTGCTATAAGTTAAATTGAACACCAATCAGTTCGTGAATTTTCATAAAATAAATACTTATCATTAAATTCTGAAATTTTTATGCAACGTGCTAGACACATATGGGAATAACATATAAAAAATTTATAATTTTCTGAGATAGGAAACTATTTTTAACAAATATAAAACCGAACTATTTTTGCACAGAATTTACAGGACACTCCGATTTGAAAATTTGTTCAATTAAATTATGCATGGGCTATTTAAAAAAAAAAAAAAAAAAAAGGTCATTACAACCTACCCTTCTTAAAGAAATTTCGTCCTCGAAATGAAACTCAAGCAATGTAATACATTCTACAGTCATCCACAAACTCACTCAGGTACTTACTAATGCATCAACAAAATTTTTACACCCACCAGCTATCTATGATATTAAGATACATTGTTCCAAAGAGGCCACCCCTCAACTCAATACCACTCGTACTAGAATTTGGACAAACAATTTATAATAGAAGGGAAAATGTAGGTCATTCTTGCAATATATAAGGGGTTAATCAAAATCTATCGAACTCGCAATTGGAATACCATCGTACTCGCAATCTCACTTGAACATGTTCAAACACACCAACAAAATTTTCTTACTTCACATAACTCACTCAATAGGTCACAGCAACAAAAGAATTCCACTACTTTGAAGAGCATTCAGAAAAGTATTCAAATATTACACACCATGTGTAGACACCTCATTTTGACCGGCCCTAAGACTTGAGTGTTTTCTTTTGACCACCCCATGATGAAAATTGGAATATGTCATTTTATGAATTTCGCAGCCGTAACTCAGATTGAAGTTTTAATACCAAACCTCACCCATTTTGGCCATCACTAATATTTTATTAATTTGTAGCATTTTATAATTTTATATATTTTTATATAAATTTATGTGTGTGTACATTTGTTTTAGCTGTGTTTTATATAAATTGATAAATATTTGATTAAAAAAGAAAATAATCAAACAAAAAAATAGAAAAAAAAAAGAAAAAAGGAAAGAGTTGGAATGATGGGGGGTGGGTACAAATTATTATGAATGGGCTGGTGAAGAAATATAAAAAAAGAGGGAGCGGATGGTGTTATGATGAAAGGGGAGACACACACGTGTAAAACAAATAAAAAAGAGAAAAAGTTGGTGGTCGGGTTAAGAGGATATTTTATTTTGAGAGAGCTACACAGAACACAAAAATAAATAAATAAATAAAATTAAAAAAATACTACTCTATTCAGAGATTCTGTCGAGTTAGAGATTATGTCTTCTCCACCGCTCGAGTCAAGAATTCAGTGTATTCATACCAGTCAGTGTATTCATACCAGTTAGTCTATATAAGTGTGTTCTATTCATCCCAGTCAGCATATTTATACCAGTCAGCATATATAAGTTTGTTTGGATTGTTTTGCTTCGTTTTTCTGTCGTTAAGACATTTTTTTGATTCGAGTCAGTATGTCCAATTCAGAGTTCAAAATTCAATCTTCTCAAATTCTTCAAACTTAAAGTGATATGCCAGTCACGCCATTGATGTGCAAACATGAAACTTTTTTTATTGTAGTCGGGGAAGGGCATCCCTGATTATAGAGACTAAAAAAAAAAGTTAAAAAAAAGCAAGAAAAAAAAAAAAAAAAAAGAGTTGAAGCTCTACTTGTCCACTCTAAAAAAAAAAAAAAACCACAGATACAAAAAAAAAAAAAAAAAAAAAAAAGAAAGAAAAACAACATGCCCAGAAAAATAAAAGAAAAAAGAAAAGAAAAAAAAGAGAGAGATCTTTTGTTTTGTATTCAGTGACGGCCGCGTGCCGATTTCATTTACTCGGCTCTCCCGCCGATCTCTTCCTCTTTTTGTCATCTTTGGTGACCCTCGAGGGCCCTGCCCCAGCGCTTCTGCCAAGAGAGTTGACACCTCGCCGACTGTCAAAGGCGAAGTAAGAAGGTGATCCAAATCGGGCAATGGAGGTGGCTTGCCATTTCAACTACTTGTTCTCGGCCTTCAGTGTACAAATCTATGCTCGCGCATCTTTGTACATACGCTGGAGCAGGGAGAGTTGGTCGTTGACCTGGTGTACTTCACTCGTCCTGATCTACAATCGGTCAGACAAGTTAGTGACCGCCGCCACTTTCTCCATACAGAACCTCAATGTAAAGTGGTTGGCTTCTATGTCGAATTGAACAGCCATTATTTGCTCAATCGACAACACAGGAAGGTTAGAAAGAGAAGCAGCAGGGGCACTCGGTCCAGCAGAGCTTATGGGATCGTTTAGGTCTGGAAAGAGAGTGAGGGGACGGGATAAGGAGGCCATGTGTTGGAGGTGGGAGATGTAAAAGAAAAGAAATGAGTTGCTGAGTAAGAGCAGAGAACGAACTGAGTTTTGGCCTCCTCCACTCAGTCTCTCTGTTCTGTCTCTCGAGGAAGAAGAAGATAGAAGAGAGTGATGTAGAAGAGATAGAAGAGAATGAGGAAGAAGGAGGCAGAAGAGCGGATTAAGAAGAAGGCTGAAGAGAAGAAGGCAAAAATGGAGAGAGAGCCGAGGCGAGCGTTAATCGTTGGTTAGCTTTTGTCGGCCAGTGATGCAAATGCAAGGTCGCGTGTCTAACGCGCTTTTTGACCGAAGAGAGAGACGCAGGAGAGTTATACAGCTCCGAGTCCTCCCAATTCAGTGCCTTGGCAGAGGCATATCACCTATACTTGAAATGGTTTCCCTTATAGGGTAAGCCACAGCCCAGTAGAGATATAATACACAACATATGAACCATGACAAGACTAAAACCACAACACTATTAGCACAACACTATTAAATAGTTACTAACGGGTCACAATTCAATCAATTGGGTCCAAAATGAATGGAGTTTAATAATTTAAAATAAATCCCCAACTTATTTATCTCAAATCATGGTCCGAACGCCCAAAACTCAATTTTAAATTTTGCTATCAATTAAACTAAACACCAATCAGTCCTTGAATTTTCATAAAATAAATACTCATCATTAAATTCTGAAATTTGTATCCAACGTGCTAGACTCATATGGGAACAACATATAAAAATTTCATAATTTTCTGAGATAGGAAACTATTTTTAACAAATACAAAACCGAACTGTTTTCGCACAGAATTTACAGGGGACTCAGATTTGAAAATTTGTTCAATTAAGTTATGCACGGGCTATTTAAAAAAAAAAATTAGGTCATTACAACCTACCCTTCTTAAATAAATTTCGTCCTCGAAATTAAACCCAAGCAGTGTAATACATTCTACAGTCACCCACAAACTCACTAAGGTAATTACTAATGCATCAACAAAATTTCTACACCCACCAACTATCCATGATATTAAGATACATTGTTCCAAAGAAGCCACCCCCCAACTTAAAACCACTCGTACTAGAATTTGGACAAACAATTTATAATAGAAGGGAAAATATAGGCGATTCTTGCAACATATAAGAGGTTAATCAAAATCTATCGAACTCGCAATTGGAATACAACCGTACTTGCAATCTCACTTGAACATGTTCAAACACACCCACAAAATTTGGTTACTTCACATAATTAACTCAACAGGTCACAGCAACAAAAGTATCCCACTACTTTGAAGAGCACTTAGAAAAGTATTCAAATATTACACACCATGTGTAGACACCCCATTTTGACTGGCCCTAAGACTTGGTTGTTTTCTTTTGACCACCCATGATGAAAATTGAAATATGCCATTTTATGAATGTCGCAGCCGAAACTTAGATTGAAGTTTTAATCCTAAACCTCACTCATTTTGGTCATCACCAATATTTTATTAATTTGTAGCATTTTATAATTTTATATATTTTTATATAAATTTATGTGTGTGTACATTTGTTTTAGGTGTATTTTATATAAATTGATAAATATTTGATAAAAAAAGAAAATAATCAAACAAAAAAAAGAAAAAAGAAAAAAAGAAAAAAGAAAGAGTCGGAATGATGGGGGGTGGGTACAAATTATTATGAATGCGCTGGTGAAGGAATATAAAAAAAGAGGGAGTGGATGGTGTTTTGATGAAATGGGAGACACACAGGTGTAAAACAAATAAAAAAGAGAAAAAGCTGGAGGTGGGGTTAAGAGGGTATTTTATTTTGAGAGAGCTACACAGAACACAAAAAAAAAAATAATAATAATAATAATAATACTTCTCTATTCAGAGATTATGTCGAGTTAGAGATTCTGTCTTCTCCACTGCTCGAGTCAACAATTCAGTGTATTCATACCAGTCAATGTATTCATACCAGTTAGTTTATATAAGTGTGTTCCTTTCATACCAATTGTAGACACCCCATTTTTGACCGCCCGTAGGACTTGGGCGCCGCTGATTGCTTACTTAGTGATGCAGGCTATGCTATGCAAAGGTTCGATTTCTTTGGCAAGGAGAACTCCAAATCCAAACCTCACACCCCATTGTTGGACCAAATAGATTTTAGATCTTAAAACCCTCTCTTTCAAAATATTTTGAAAAAGGTTTCTGTAATGCTCCGAGACTCACATTTCGTTAAATGTCGCGTTTTTCGATAAACCGAGCAAGGACAAAGTGGAAATGAATGAAAGAGAGGTGAACTCTTTGAAAAATATTTAAAACATTTTGTTTAGGGGTTTGGAGTTGAAGAAAAGAAGATAAGAGGGAAGAAACCAAGTTAGGAGAAAAGATGGGCATGAATCGTTGAGAGAGAGTCGAGTAGTCCTCGCTAAATCGGGCCTATCCGTCTATACAGTTGGATTTAAGCTATGTGGCCACCACCGTTGAAAGAAGATTTTCAGGGCTTCATTTTTCACTTAAGAATCTCCTAAAGTCGAGTCCGAATGAGGGAGATATGGTTGTTGGAAGTTGGGCATCAATCCGTTATGATCAAAACTGAGTAGTCTTCACTAAAAGAGGCATAACTTTTTTCACAGTTGGAATTTTGATGTGTGGTTTCCACCATTGGAAAGCTTACTTCTGGGGCTTCAATTTGGACACAAGAATGACCTGAAAGGAGTCTAGGTAAAGGAGATATGCCCATTTGAAGTTGGACCTGTAGAGCAAAATTTGCAGTCGGCCACAGAAGTGGCCGGTCGGCCATCATTAGTAGCAAGCCGGTCAGCCGGAAATGTCCAGAAAACTCAAAATTTGCAGATCTTTTCCCTTCAGCTGTTCCACACAAGCTCCAGCTGTCCCAATTTAGATATTTTCGACCAAAGCTCTTGCTTTTGCTATATATGGAGGCTATATCTCATATTTTGCAAGGTTAGAACATATTGAAGGGTGAGAAAATTTGGGAGCTTCTCACTCTAGAATCCTCTCTCTCTAGAAGATTTGTGAGCAAATTCTCTTCTCTCTCTAGAATTCTCTCTTTCTCCTCTTGTTTTAGGCTTAGAAGTGAGAATTTCCTACGCTTTTGCAAAGAGGCCCTTAACCAAAGTTGATCAGCTTTGGGCTGAGGTAGCTTGGGACTTTGTTTGAGCTCCAAAAGACTAATTTTGGCTCAGATTTTGGCTGGTTTTGCTACTATGCTTCAAGGTACTTCAAGGGTAAGCTTTTCCCTCTTTCAAGCTTTTTTTTGCACATTTGCTTTACCCTCCTTTTCCCATTGTTTTGGACTATTTTGAGGCTGGTTTTGAACTATAAAATACTCTAATTTTGAGGTTCTAGAATGATGGTTTAAGCCTTGTTTGGCTAGGGGGTGTTTCCTCCCTTTTGCTCCTTGGCTTGTAAGGCCTTTTGAGCTATCTTCTAAGCTTTTCAAACAATCTCTTTTTGGCCTTAAAACCACCGAATTCCAAAGGAATTTCAGTGGTGGAAAACTTGTTTTGAGGTCCCAAATAGGAGGGGGTGGCCTCCCCTCCTTGTCTCTCTATGCCATGCTTAGTTAGCCTTGTAAAGTAGCATCTTTTTGTGGCTTATGTTAGCTCTTTTCAAGCATGTTTTTGTGACTTTTAGGATCTGATATAACTCTATTTTTGGTTGGTTAGAGCATCCCTCATTTGCTTCTTACACTTGTAGTGTAATCATGCTCATTGGCCTAGCTTACTTGGTGTTTTAGCCTTTTATTCTAGCATGTGTTGGCTATGTTCAAGCATGTTTTTGGCCTTGTTTTGACATGTTTTAGGACTGTTTTGAAAGGTCTTAGGCCTTTGAGGATTGTATTGCATAGCTATAGTGCAAGTGCCTTTGCTGGCCTTGAGTTTTGAGACCACTAGCATGCTATATTTGTGATGTGTGCATGATATGGCTTCATTTGATATGTAATTTCAAAGCATAAACTTCTGTCATACTCTCATGTTTATCACTCTTTCATTGTATTTAAGAGTTGTGCCCTTATGCCTTGTTTGTGAGCTAATGCGGGAGCATATCTTTCTTGCCATCTATGTTGCAAGCCTAGCATGTTTTTGCTACCATTTTGACCTGCCTTAGGTCTGTTTTAAGTGCTTAAGGTCATTTGAGCATTGCTTAGCATGGTTGTAGTGTAAAGCCCTTGACTAGCTTTGTATTTCAAGTCTCTTGGCGTGCTTTATTTGAGCTATTTGCATGATATGGCATCATTTGGCATGGTATTTCAGAGCATATACTTCCATCATACACTCCTATATATCGCTCTTTAAGTGCTTTTAAGAGTTGAGCCTTATGCCTCGTTTATGAGCCAATGCATGAACATCATTTTCTTGCTTTTCATGCTATCTTCTCGGTTCATTTTAGCCACTGTTTTGGCCTGCTATAGCTTTGTTTTGGGCTGGTTTAATCATTTGAGCATTGTATGGCATGCTTCTAGTGTAATGCACTTCACTAGCATTAGCGTTCTTAGCTCTAAACATGTCTTGCATGCATTGCTTACATGATAGAGCCTTGTGCATGCCACTTAGCATTGATAGATAAACATGTTGTTTGCATGTGTGTTGCATTGCACGTGTTTGGATCGGACGTTAATCCGAACACGAGGAACGAGGGACGCTTCATACTCAAAGTGATGAAACGTGCCTCATTCCTTAGGTCACCGACACCTTTGACCATGCATGATAGGGTGGAGGTTCATCGAGTCTTGTTTATGCATTCATCAACATTGTGCAAGCTTTACTCTTTGGCCATCATGCGTTGAGATGCGTGATTAGTGTCTCGAGAGCCGAGCACTACACTCCTTTGAGCTTGAGACATGATAAGGAGTGTGGCTGCACACACATTCCCTTGCAAATACACTGTCATGCCTCTGTTTGTGCTCTGTTGCAGCAAAAAGAGAAATTGCAGGAAGAAGTGGCCGACCGGCCACCAGAGTAGCCGACTGGCCATCAAAGCTTGCCGACTGGCCATCATTACTGGCCGATGGCCACCATCTCTGGCCGATCATCCCTCAGCATGTTCCTGAGATTAGTCAGAAGCAATCTGGAAGTTGGCACAATTTTCAGAGATCTAAAGGTGTGCAAACAGAGCATCTTGAGGGAAGGCGGTGGATTTCAGGGAGGACAAGACTGAGCATGTATGCCTCATTCGCCCGCGAGGCCATTTTATCGCTTTACTAGCTAGTTGTAGTTAATTATATGTGTTGTAATTAATTAGCTTATAGTAGCTTGTTATTCAATTCAATTTGGTTTGTAATAATTAATTAGGTAGAATAGTTAGTTAATTAGTTGGTTTGTAATAGTTAGCTTAATTAGCGTAGCTAGTTAGCTTTCATATTATTCGGACCCTCCGTCGAGAGGGCAAATGTTGTAATAAGTGTGTGTGTGTGTGTGAGTGTTTTTCAACCCCACGTCTTTCTCCCTTTTACTTATCCGCTTTTGGTGGTTAGTTTAGGGCATATTTCAATTAGCATACCTTATGCTTTGCATGTGTGCATCATTCATTTGTCTTGCATGCACCGGGCTCGGCGCATTATTCAAACTGCATTGTATTTCAATACTTACTTGAATATGTGTTTCAAAGCATGTTAGCCGAGCATACTTAGTTGCATTTTTGCATGCGTTGCATTAGGCATTGTTGACATAGCTAGGATCATGCACTGATTACTAACTAGCTTCTGTTTTGGCTTGGAGTACACTATGAGTGTTTACGCTTTAGCATCCTTGCATGTGTGTAAGTGATTGCCATGATAGCATGTTTGCCATGAGGCTATTTGCTTAATTGCTATAACTGCTTGAATGCCTATGGATGAAGGCTTCATTGCTTGAATTGGAACAATTTATCAAAATGTGAGTTTTAAGCCCACTTGGAGTGGCAAATCATCATGTTTTAAGCCCACTTGAAGGTGGCAAATCCGCGCTTTAGCCTACTTGTGAGTAGCATCTTCAAACCATTTTCGAAAAATAAACATGAGATGTTTTGTTCCAAATTGAGTGATTTAGTCTATACTTGTATGATATGCGCATCACGTAGTAAGTTAGCTAATAAATCAGAATAAGAACACATGTGTTTTCAAAACAACATATCATGATTAGTAGAGGCCGATCCTTTGATCGGGCGAGCGGGGATGCTTATTTCATGACCTTCCCTCCTCGTACCCAAGTTTCCGAGCCGAGGCAACTTTGGTGATGACGGACACGTGGCCTTTGGCACGAGTCAGGGTTTCCTAAATTTTCCAAAAACAAAATATTTAGGTAGCGACTCTGTAATCTGGCAAAGCAGTCCATGTTTGGCTCTTCTTGATTAAAATCAATTTTCCAAAACGATTTGGCGGATTTGGACTCTTTGGTGATTTATCAGTCTTATATTGCACTTTGTGAGATTAGATACAAAACCGTGACAAGAGTCCAAACTGTAGTAGTTAGAACACAACTTCGCGCCCTCTCCGAGAGGAGGGGTGCGCAGAGCGAGTTCGGGTGGTCTACAGTTTCTGGCGACTCTGTTGAGGATTTAGAGAACTTGACTCGAACCTTATGATATGTTGTTTTGTTTACACTTATGTGTTTCTTTGCATTGCATTTGCATTGGTGCGCCTAAGTCACAGTGTTTGCCATCTGCTATTCCTGAACGGTTTGCCAGAGGCTTGCTTTGAGAAGCGTACCATAAGGCTGACCGGTTACGGGCTCTACCACGATGGGAACACAAACCTCGGTTCTTACCGAGGCACCCTTTTCGACCATTCGACCTAGTGCATATCGGAAGCCATAGTGACCATTCCAAACTAGGACAGGTTGCTTACCCGAATGTAGGTTGTTTGAAACCGCTGTGTGCATAGTGAAACCTTAGCTCCTGACAAAATAGGACAGGGAAACCCTACCCCACCATAGGGGTGTTTTGGCTCTTACTTGCTTGGTATGTGCTGTCAGAGTGCGTCTCTACAGGTCGTATGTATCAGTTGCAAGTCTGAGTATCGGCCTGAGGGTATCAGTTTACAGGCAGAATTTTGGGCTAAATTTTGTAGGGGGCACAGTCATTCAGCTTTGCTCATATTGGTTTTGGTGAAATCAGGCTGAGGTGCTGTCTGTTTGCTCTTTTGCTAGGTAGTCCTGGAACCATAGCTTCAGAAGGCTCCGATATCCCCCAGGTTCATTGGACTTGTGTTGATAGACTTTGTCAGGTCAGAGATTCAGTTCAAGGGCAATCAGTGTTCCTTCGCCAGAGACAGGGTAAAAAGGTCAGTCAGGCACAGATCACCAGTTCAACAGTCTCCAGATCAGCGGTCATTATCCACCTTTCCTGTGCGCAGTTGGGCTGAGATATCTGCTTCCACCTTAGAGAGGGAATACACACCTGTTTAGTCAGATCCGCAATTTTCAGTTAATATGGAGGACATGATGCGTCAGCTCTAAGAAACCATGCAGGCTATGCAGCAGGATGCTGCCTGCCAGGCAGAGCTTATTGTACGTCAGGCAGAAGTGGTAGCTCAACAGGTAGAGTTAATTGCCAGGCTTCAGCAGCAGCATCCACCACAACAAGCCGAAGCATCTGTTTCGCATCCACCCCCACCCTCACCTAGGGTTTTGACACCCGGGGAGACTGCAAACGTTCAGGAAAATACAGACGTCCCAACGGGGCCAGTTCCACCCCCAATTCTACCCCATCTGTCCAAAGCACCGGCTAATCCAGTGGACACACCGTTTGAATTTGAGGTGGATCCAACAGCGCTAAAAGTGAGCAAGCTAGAAAAGCTATTCAAAAGAGCTCAAGGCGTTAATTCCATTCCGGACATAGAGGATGGATACACCGACTCAGCGGTGACGTTGCCGGACCGGTTCAAGATGTCGCATATAGACCATTTTGACGGTTCTGGAGATCCTATGGTACATCTGCTGTTGTTCTCGGATATCCTACGACCAATGGGCCTCTCTAGATTGTAAAAGTTTTCCCTCTTTGGCCGGACCCTGTCGAGTGTTGCGGCTATCTGGTATGCGAAGTTGGAAGATTCTGTCAAGAGGAGTTGGGAAGAGATGGCTGAGGCTTTCGTTGCCCAGTATTCATACAACACGCAAATCGAGGTCACGACTCGTGATCTCGAGACAACCAAGCAAGAGCCGAAAGAGGGCTTCTCTGACTTTGTAACCCGTTGGAGGGCCAAAGCTTCTACAATGACCACCAGGCCGGTCGAGAAAGATCAGATAAGGATGGTTATGTGCAACCTGTAGCCTAACCTGATGCAGAAAATGATCGTCTTACCCCTCCCCACCTTTGCGGATTTACACGAGATTAGGGTACAGATTGAAGACGCAATGAAACAAGGTCTGATTGGTCACGAAAGGGAGTCACCCAAGAAGGGTTATACACGCAGTTCGAATGCGACCACCAGTGGTGATGCAGATGCAAGATCTTCTGAAGTTGGAATGGTCACCACCACCACACCAAAAACAGCCGCGCCATTCACCGGTGCGTCCGAAACCAGCTCACAAACAGCCAAATATCCACCCCGAGACAAGAGGGTTTTTACCCCACTTTATATTCCTTTGTCAAAAGCTCTAGGGGTCCTACCCAGGAAAGGACATCTGAAACTGTTGGAACAACGGCCTCTACCCGATCCTCTCTCTCCAAAGCATGACTTGGCTAAGTACTGTGCCTTTTATCAACAAACCGGTCATGACACTGACAGTTACTTTCGTCTTCGTCATGATATACAAGATTTGATTGACAACAAGGTCATCACCGCACCAGTCTTGCAAAGTCTATCGGTACTGGATCAGTGAACTTGGGGGATAATGTGATGTGATCGGGGGATGAACCACCTGCGGATGGTGCTCAGTTTACTCCAGATGTGGTGGGATGGCACACACTGTTTTGATTAATGGGCAAATTGCTTTTTATTGTGTTTTCTGACTTGGGTATTGGGTCAGTTTTGTTGTGTTATTTTGAGTCAGTCTTTTTGTACTAAGTCAGTTGAGTCTATCTTGTCGTATCGAGTCAGTCTTGTTGTATCGGAGTCAGGTGCTTTCGAGCGTGTTACCTCAGGCATCACTTGCTTGTTTTGTGTTTGTCTTTTACACTCTTTTGAGTCTGTTTCTGCCATGGGGCCAGTTACACCAGAAGATTTGAATGAAACAGTAGTGATTTTCACACTTTTGAGTTTGTTTCTTCCTTGAAGCTAGTTGTGCCAGAAGATTCGAATGAAACGGCAGTGTTTTTCACCTACCTTTTATGTGCCTTGAAATCATTGCATTGACCTAAGTTTTTCAAAACTTTTCTAACACTGTGATGAAAATAAAGAGAGAGGAATTCCTCTGGATTTGCAAAAATTTGATCAATTGAGAGAAAGAGAGGCGCACTAAGCCCTTAATGAATGAGATCATGCTTGTTAATGTGAGTATTGAGAAAGATCTTGGCTTGATCCAGATTGGTTCTACATTATCTTCGACGCGAGCGATTAGTCGCTTTCTTAAAAGATTTCAAAAAATATTTTGCGTGATCTTGCGAAGACCTATGTGGAATCGCTCTTGAGATTGTGCAGCATAGGATCACTCTCAGCCTCAAGACTCGTCCCTTTTTGCTTTCAAACCTTGAACCTTGACTCAGAATGTTCAAGCAAACAATCACAATACAAGCCTTGTATGGCCGGATTCGAAGCAGCCCTCGAACTAGGGGCAAGAAGATTAGATATGATCAAAAGAAAGCTTGCAAAGCTGGATGAGAAGCAACCCTTGAACTAGGGGCAAAAAATGTCAGATGTGCTCAAAGAGTCAAAAATTGGGACATTGCTCAAGCTAATGAAGATCGGCAAGAATGCCAAATCCCAGAATGGAGAAAAGAAGAAAGTTTTTGTTGAAGGACAATCGAGTTCCTATCCGCAATACTAGGGGCAAATTCAGCCCCCAATTGGATGGACTTCTACATCAATAGTGAATAGCAGACATTCTCCTGGATTCAGATGGCTTTGAGATCTCAAACCGATCAACATGGACCAATTAAACCTTTTTATCCTTGAGAGGCTCGCTGGGCTGAAAACCCGGAAGAGCAACCCAGGCAAAAGTTAGAGCAAAAAAAAGAACAAAAATGAAAAAAGAAATGAAAAGAAGAAAAGAAAAGAAGAAAATGAAATGAAAAGATGAAAAGAATAACAAATGAAAAGAAAAGAAAAACAGAGCTCGCAAGGTTGAAAACCCGGAAGGACGGCCTTAGCAAAAGTTAGAGCGTAAAAGGAGAGGTTAAATACCTGAGTGTACTTTAACCCGGAACTACGTCAGGCTTGATTCCCATCTTTGGGATACGTAGGCAACTTCATTCTGAAGTCCAGCCATAAACACTTCCAAGTCGACTGTGTCCATGTAATGGCTCTGATCATCTTTGTCTCCTCTGTATCCGAGAGTTCAGTTGTGATCGTCACTTTGAGGACTGATTACAGTGCGCTGTGGTGCCATTCAAACAAGCGGCAACTTTCTGTCGCCGTGCAGTGCCCTTTAGACAAGGGGCAATTTTCCATTGTTTTGGATCTGAGGTTGTGCATCTCGAGAGTAAATTCTATGTTGGTCTCGCAATTGGAATACAATCGTACTCGCAATCTCACTTGAACATGTTCAAACACACCCACAAAATTTTCTTATTCCACATCACTAACTCAACAAGTCACAGCAACAAAAGAATCCCACTACTTTGAAGAGTACTCAGAAAAGTATTCAAATATTACACACCATGTGTAGACACCCCATTTTGACCGGCCCTAAGACTTGGGTGTTTTCTTTTGACCACCCTATGATGAAAATTGGCATATGCCATTTTATGAATTTCGCAGCCAAAACTCAGATTGAAGTTTTAATCCCAAACCACACCCATTTTGGCCATCACTAATATTTTATTAATTTGTAGCATTTTATAATTTTATATATTTTTATATAAATTTATGTGTGTGTACATTTGTTTTAGGCGTGTTTTATATAAATTGATAAATATTTGATAAAAAAAGAAAATAATCAAACAAAAAAAATAGAAAAAAAAGAAAAAGAGAAAAGAGTTGGAATGATAGGGGTGGGTACAAATTATTATGAATGGTCTGGTGAAGGAACATAAAAAAAAAGAGGAAGTGGATGGTGTTATGATGAAAGGGGAGACACACAGGTGTAAAAGAAATAAAAAAGAGAAAAAGTTGGGGGTGGGGTTAAGAGGATATTTTCTTTTGAGAGAGTTACACAAAACACAAACAAAAAAAATAAAATAAAATAAATACTACTCTATTCATAGATTCTGTCGAGTTAGAAATTCTGTCTTCTCCACCGCTCGAGTCAAGAATTCAGTATATTCATACCAGTCAGTGTATTTATACTAGTTATTGTCTATAAGTTTGTTCCTTTCATACCAGCCAGTGTATTCATACCAGTCAGTGCATATAAGTGTGTTTGGATTCTTTTGTTTCGTTTTTCTGTCGTTAAGACATTTCTTTGATTCAAGTCAGTATGTCCAATTCAGAGTTTTTTTAAATTGTTTTCAAACTTAAAGTGATATGCCAGTCACGCCATTGATGTGCAAACATGAAACTTTTTTTATTGCTGTCAGGGGAGGACATCCTTGATTACAGAGAGTCAAAAAAAAAAAACCCTAGAAAAAAAAAGAGCTGCAGCTCTACTTGCCTGCTCAAAAAAAAAACCATATATACAAAAAAAAAAAAAAGAAAGAAAAAGAAAAAGAAAAACAACAAGCCCAGAAAAACAAAAGAAAAAAAAAAGAAAAAAAAGAGAGAGATCTCTTGTTTTGTTTCCAGTGACGTCCGCGTGCCGACATCACTTACTCGGCTCTCCCGCTGATCTCTTCCTCTTTTTGTTGTTTTGGGTGACCCTCGAGGGCCCTGCCCCAGCGCTTCCGCCGAGAGAGTCGACTCCTCGCCGACTTTCAAAGGTGAAGTAAGAAGGCGCTCCGAATCGAGCCATGGGGGTGGCTTGTCGTTTCAGCTCCTTGTTCTCGGCCGTTAGTGCACAAATCTCTGCTCGCGCATCTTTGTACATGCGTTGGAGCAGGGAGAGTTAGGCGTTGACCTGGTGTACTTCACTCATCATGGTCTGCAGTTGGTGAGACAAGTTAGTGACCGCCGCCACTGTCTCCATGCAGGACCTCAATGTAAAGTGGTTGGCTTCTATGTCGGATTCAACAACCATTATTTGCTCAATCGATAACACAGGAAGGGTAGGAAGAGAAGCAGCAAGGGCACTCGGTCCAACAGAGCTTATGGGATCGTTCAGGTCCGGAAAGAGAGTGAGGGGACGGGATGAGGAGGCCATGTGTTGGAGGTGGGAGATGTAAAAGAAAAGAAATGAGTTGCAGAGTAAGAGCAGAGAACGGACTATGTTTTTGGCTCCTCAGCTCAGTCTTTCTGTTCTGTCTCTCGAGGAGGAAGAAGATAGAAGAGAGTGATGAAGAAGAGATAGAAGAGAATGAGGAAGAAGGAGGCAGAAGAGCTGATTAAGAAGAAGGCTGAAGAGAAGAAGACAAAGAGGGAGAGAGAGCTGAGACGAGCGATAATTGAAGGTTACCTTTTGTCGGCCACTGACGCAAAAGTAAGGTCGTGTGTCCAACGTGTTTTTCGATAGAAGAGAGAGACGCAGGAGAGTTATACATATATGTATATATATATTGTATAACTATGTATTATATATATTTGTTTGAACATTTCGTCACAAGAGTAACGTGGCTCAGTGGTTGAGGACGCGGAGGCCAAGCCTGAGATCAAGGGTTCGAACTCCATGTTCAAACACATGATTTCAAAACAGAAACTGGAATAAGTATGCTAATCTAATTGTCATGTTGATCAAAACATTTTTTCAAAAAAATCAAGAAAAAAAAAAAAAAAGGGTCAACGCAATGAATTATGGGCATAGTCGAGTTAGAGATTATGTCTTCTCCACCGCTCGAGTCAACAATTCAGTGTATTCATACTAGTCATTGTATTCATACTAGTTAGCGTATATAGGTGTGTTCCTTTCATACCTGTCAGTGTATTCATACCAGTCAGTGTATATAAGTGTGTTTGTATTGTTTTGCTTCGTTTTTCTGTCGTTAAGAATTCTTTGATTCTGGTCAGTATGTCCAATTAAGAGTTCAAAATTCAATCAGTCTAAAATTCAATCAAACAAAATTGTTTTCAAACTCAAAGTGATATGCCAGTCACGCCATTGATGTGCAAACATGAAGCTTTTTTTAATGCAGTCAGAGAAGGACATCCTCGAATACAGAGACTCAAAAAAAAAAAAAAACCAAGAAAAAAAAAATAGTTAAAGCATTAATTGCCCACTCCAAAAAAAAAAAAACCATATATACAAAAAAAAAAAAAAAAAAAAAAAAAAAAGAGTAAAACAACAAGCCCAGAAAAACAAAAGAAAAAAAAGAGAGATCTCTTGTTTTGTTTCCAATGATGGTCTGGTGCCGAATTTACTTACTCGGCTATCCCACCGATCTCTTCCTCTTTTTGTCGTTTTGGGTGACCCTTGATGGCTGTGCCCCAGCACTTCCGCCGAGAGAGTCAACTCCTAGCCGACTGTCAAAGACGAAGTAAGAAGGCGCTCCAAATCGGGCCATGGAGGAAGCCTTCCGTTTCAGCTTTTTGTTCTCGGCCTTCAGTGCACAAATCTCTGCTCGCGCATGTTTGTACATGCGTTGGAACATGGAGAGTTAGGCGTTGACCTAGTGCACTTCACTCGTCCTCGTCTGCAGTCGGTGAGACAAGTTAGTGACCGCTGCCACAGTCTCCATGCAGGACCTCAATGTAAAGTGGTTGGCTTCTATGTCGGATTAAGCAGCCATTATTTGCTCAATTGACAACACAGGAAGGTTAGGAAAAGAAGCAGCAGGGGCACTCGGTCGAGCATAGCTTATGGGATCGTTTAGGTCTGGAAAGAGAGTGAGGGGACGGGATGAGGAGGCCATGTGTTGGAGGTGGGAGATGTAAAAGAAAAGAAATGAGTTGCAGAGTAAGAGCAGAGAACGGACTGAGTTTTTGGCTCCTCCGCTCAGTCTTTCTGTTCTGTCTCTCGAGGAAGAAGAAGATAGAAGAGAGTAATGAAGAAGAGATAGAAGAGAATGAGGAAGAAGGAGGCAAAAGAGTTGATTAAGAAGAAGGCTGAAGAGAAGAAGAGAAAGAGGGAGAGAGAGCCGAGGCGAGCGTTAATCGAGGGTTAGCTTTTGTCGGCTACTGACGTAAAAGCAAGGCCGCGTGTCCAACGCGTTTTTCGATGGAAGAGAGAGACGTGGGAGAGTTATACATATATGTATATATATTGTATATCTTTGTATTATAAATATTTGTTTGAACATTTGGTCACAAGAGTAGCGTGGCTCAGTGATTTAGGACGTGGAGGCCAGGCCTGAGATCAGGGGTTTGAACCCCATGTTCAAACACATGTTTTCAAAACATAAAGTGGCATAAGTATGCTAATCTAACTATCATGTTGATCAAAACATTTTTTCAAAAAAATCGAGAAAAAAAGAAAAGGGTCAACGCAATGAATTAGGGGCATAGTCGAGTCAGAGATTCTATCTTCTCCACCGCTTGAGTCACCAATTCAGTGTATTCATACTAGTCAGTGAATATAAGTGTGTTCCTTTCATACCAGTCAGTGTATATAAGTGTGTTTGGATTGTTTTGCTTCGTTTTTCTGTCGTTAAGACATTTCTTTGATTCAGGTTAGTATGTCCAATTCAGAGTTGAAAATTCAATCAGTCTCAAATTCAAATAAACAAAATTGTTTTCAAACTCAAAGTGATATGCCGGTCACGCCATTTATGTACAAACATGAAACTTTTTTTATTGCAGTCGGGGTAGGACATCCCCGATTACAAAGACTCAAAAAAAAAAAAAAAAAAAAAAAAGCTAAAGCTGTACTTGCCCACTCCAAAAAGAAAACCATATATACAAAAAAAAAAAAAAAAAAAAAAAAAGAAGGAAAACAACAAGCCCTGAAAAACAAAAGAAAAAAAAAAGAAAAAAAAGAGAGATCTCTTGTTTTGTTTCCAGTGACGGCCGCGTGCCGACTTCACTTACTCGGCTCTATCGCCGAGCTCTCCCTCTTTTTGTTGTCTTGGGTGACCCTCGAGGGCCCTACCCCAGCGCTTCTGCCGAGAGAGTCGACTCATCGCCGACTGTCAAAGGCGAAGTAAGAAGGGGCTTCAAATCGGGCCATGGAGATGGCCTGCCATTTCAGCTCCTTGTTCTCGGCCTTCAGTGCACAAATCTCTGCTCGCGCATCTTTGTACATGCGCTAGAGTAGGGAGAGTTGGGCGTTGACCTGGTGTACTTCACTCATCCTGGTTTGCAGTCGGTGAGACAAGTTAGTGATCACTTCCACTGTCTTCATACAGGACCTCAATGTAAAGTGGTTGGCTTCTATGTCGGATTGAGCGGCCATTATTTGCTCAATCGACAACACAGGAAGGTTAGGAAGAGAAGAAGTAGGGTCACTCGGTCTAGAAGAGCTTATGGGATCGTTCAAGTCCGGAAAGAGAGTGAGGGGACGGGATGAGGAGGCCATGTGTTGGAGGTGGGAGATGTAAAAGAAAAGAAATGAGTTGTAGAGTAAGAGCAGAGAACGGACTGAGTTTTGGCCTCCTCCACTCAGTCTCTCTGTTCTATCTCTCGAGGAAGAAAATGATAGAAGATAGTGATGAAGAAAAGATAGAAGAGAATGAGGAAGAAGGTGGCAGAAGAGCTGATTAAGAAAAAGGCTGAAGAGAAGAAGACAAAGAGGGAGAGAGAGCTGAGGCAAACGTTAATCGTGGGTTAGCTTTTGTCAGCCAGTGACGCAAAAGTAAGGCTGCGTGTCCAACGTATTTTTCGACGGAAGAGAGAGACGCGGGAGAGTTATACATATATGTATATATATTGTATATCTATGTATTATATATATATTTTTGAACATTTGGTCACAGGAGTGGCATGGCTCAGTGGTTGAGGACGCGGAGGCCAGGCCTGAGGTCAGCGGTTTGAACCCCATGTCCATGGCCTTTTAGCTTTTTAAATGCATGGACATTATACCCAAATTTCTTTCCTTTTGTGGAAAAATGGTGGAACGAACATCATGTGGAGGGATGGGCTGGTTTTAGATTATTTCAAAAGATGAAGGAGCTAAAATCAGCACTTAAATAGTGTGTAGACACCCCATTTTTGACCGACCTTAAGACTCAGACGTCACCAATTGAGCGCTTGGTGATGTTGCATATCGTGCTCGTCCAGAGGTTTCAGAGTCTCGGCTGCGAGCCTTGCCTCCGGACTTCCGGACTCTTTCGTGCTTTGCCTCGGTTTGCGAACCAGGCTCTATTTTCTCTGTTTTCTCTTCCCGAAGGGAGGGAGAGGTCTCGTAGATCATCTCTCAGTGGCCGTAGGCTACGTTTCGTGGTCGCAGGCCATTTTTCCCATTTCGGAGCCCGGTTCCCGGTTTTCAGAGCCGTCAGGCCGCGTGCCTCGGTTCGGGACCGCCTAACCACCTCTGTTTGCTCCGGTTTTTGGCACACACCTTATTTCCTCCCTTTCGAGGGACACTGTGGTCCGAGAGACCAACTTCGTGGTCGGACACCACTTCCGGTGCCTAACAGCCCACTTTCGGGGCCCCGAATTGCGTGTTTCGGCTCCCGAACCTTCATTTTGCATTTTTGGGCTCCGACCCAAACTTGAGATAATCATATTTTGAGGTCCTTTTCATGTTTGATTAAGGACCTTTTCTTGTTTGAGATCTCCATCTATCACTTGCCTCTTTACCTCTTTTTAGGCCTATTTTGCACGGTATTTTAGACGTACTTGTGGGCTGTGTTGGACTTGGTTGTAAACTACAAAGTGTCTTATTTTGAGCCCCTCTTCAACTTTGTTGAAGGGCTCTCAGCCGTTTGGAACCAGCAGCTACCACTTGCCTTTATACCCCTCTTTAGGCCAATTTTTGGAGGGAAACTTGAAATATTTCCCCCCTTTTTTTCCCCCTCTTTTCCAGCCTCTTTTGCCTATAAATACAGCACCCCAGGTCTGTATTGAAGGGTTAGAAATTTTTGTATAAGCCTCTCACATTAAATTTCTCTCTCTCTCTATATTCTAACCATCAAAACTCCAAGTTCCTTCCACCATTTCTTCACCACCACCAAGCACCACCACCACTACTCCATTTCCAGCAGCTTGGGAAGCTTTCCAGAAGCTAGGAGGCAACATTTTTGGTCCAAGAGGCAGCAAAAGGGTTGGTCTACAAGGGTAAGTCCTATTTCCCTCCTTTTGGCCCTTATTTTGCAACATTTTTCTAGCCTCTTTGCTTGCTGTTTTGAGCTCCGACCAAAACGGAAAAGGTCATTTTTTTGAGCTCATTTTCTTGTTTCATTAAGGGCTCAACACTGTTTGAGCCCCCCATGTTGCACTTGCTTCAATACCCTCTTGAATGCCATTTTCTTGCATGATATTTTTAGCTTGTGTGTGATCTGTTTTGGGGCCTGATGTAAACTGTAATTAGGCCTATTTTGAGCCCCTCTTCAACATTGAAGAAGGGATCAACATTGTTTAGGACCTCCATGTATCACTTGTCATTATCACCCTCTTTGGTCCCCTATTTTGCATGATTTATTAGGCTATTGTGTCTCTATTTTTGGGCTTTGGTCCGAACTGAAAATGGCCCTAAAATGACCCCCTATTCATGTTTCATTAAGGGTCTAGGGCTGTTTGAGACATCCTTGGTATACTTCATGTTATAGCCCTCTTGTGGCCTTAATTTTGCATGGCATTTTGAGCATAATTCTACACTGTTTTGGGCTTGATCATCTACTGTAAAAAGCCATATTTTGGGCCCCTCTTCAACATTGTTGAAGGTCCCTAACCTGTTTGGGGCCAGCATATATCAGTTACTTCTTTGCCCCTTTGATGGCCCATTTCTTGCATAGCATTTTGAGCATACTTGTATCTGTTTTTGGGGTTTGACATAAACTGTAAAACATCATATTTTTGGCCCCTCTTCAACATTGTAGAAGGGGCCTTCTGTTTTTGAGATCAGCAGCTATGACTTGCTTCATTACCTCTCTTGGCCCCCCACTTTTGCATGCTAATTTAGCCCCACTTGTGCTCACTGTTTGGCCATGCTTTAAACTGTAAAAGTGCTTGTTTTGGGGCTGCCTTGAATCTTTCTTCACACTTCATGTTCCAATTATGCATGTTTTGTATAGCTGTAAGCCATTTCATGTACGTAGTTTTGCATTTCGAGTCTCGTTCCATGCATCGGGTATCTTTTCGCCATGATTCGGGACTGTTTTGCATCTTATTTTGCCTCTGATTTTTGCATGTTTACATATCATATCCCATGTCTTGCCATGTCTCATTAAAGTGGCATTCCGTGCCGTAGGTTCGGTTCTCGGTTTGCGTGCACGCGTGCACGCATTTCGAGGTGTCTCATTTTCATCTGATGGCCTCTTATGTGAGTGTGGCTGAGGCTCTCTCATGTTGGTGTAAGCCCATATTGCATTGCGTATGCCATTTCATCCATAGCATTGTGTATGCTCGGTTGTGTATCACCTCGTGTAACGTGTATGCCATTCCATAACATTGTGTATGTTAGGATTGTATCTTAGTTTCATTTCACGCATATCATGCATATTGCATCGTGTTCGGGATAGGAGTTAGCCCGGGCACGGGAAACGAGGTACGTTCCATACTCCGAGTGACGGAACGTGTCTCAATTCCCAAGTCACCGACACTCCAGATCACCCATGATGGAGTTAGGTCTTGTTGTGTTTTCGTGTTGCATTCATTCCATATTGAATTGTGCAATTCGACTCCTCGGCCATCATGCATCGATATGCGTGATTAGTGGCACGAGGATCGAGGCATGCATACATTTGTGAAAATACACTGCTATGCCCCTTTCCTGCTCTCTGTTGCAGCAAAATGAAGAATCAGCAACTTTTCGAAGTTTGGCACGCATTTCAAGAACAGGTGCAAACAGAGGCTAATTGGGGCATCGTCATGGATTTCCGCGCAAGGCAGCCCAAACATGCATCATTCCATCATCCGGAGCAGAATCAAGGTAGTCCCTGGCTTGCATGCCAGTTTTAATATTTTCTTAGTTAATTTGTAAGTTAATTAGGAATTTGTACATTATTTGGATTGTATTATTTGGACTGTACTATTCTTTCATTCGGGACTGTATATTCTTTTGGACCCTCTGCGCGAGGGCATAATTGTAATAAGTGTGCGTGAGTGTGATGTATGTCTTCCAACCCCACGTCTTTCTTCCCTTTTATTTACCTGCTTATGATGGTTAGATTAGGGCATATTTCAATTAGCATACAGTATGACAGCATGTTTGCATCATTCATCTGTTTTGCACGCACCGGGCTCGGCGCATCATACAAACTGCATTTGTATTTCAATTCCAAGTTGAATACATGTTAGCTGTAGCATTCCATATGCCATGTTTAGAATAGCCGAGCCTGCTATAGTTGCATTTTTGCATGCGTTGCATTAGGCAATTCTGTGTATCTAGGATCATGCATGGATTTCTAATGAGTTTCTGTTTTGGCTTGGAGTACTCGGTGAGTTTTTATGCTTTAGCATCCTTGCATGCGTGTGAGTGACTGCCATGAATAGCATGCTTGCCATGAGGCTATTTGCTTATGTGATATAACTGCCTTGAATGCCTGTGGGTGGAGGTTGGGTTACTTGGAGTGGAACAATTCATCAAATGTTTGTTTTAAGCCCACTAGATAGTGGCAAAATCATGTTTTCTAAGCCCACCCGAGGGTGGCAAATCCACGTCTTAGCCTACCTGCGGGTAGCACCATCAAACCATTTTCAAACAAACAAACATGAAATGTTTTGTTCCAATT
The DNA here is from genome assembly GCA_036172215.1 of Camellia granthamiana. Lineage (NCBI taxonomy): Eukaryota > Viridiplantae > Streptophyta > Magnoliopsida > Ericales > Theaceae > Camellia > Camellia granthamiana. The sequence continues at coordinate 31,158,778 of CM069913.1, read as the reverse complement.
CAGGCGACTCAGTCTATACTTGTATGCTGTGCGCATCACATAGTAAATCTAGGCTAATAACTGGAATAAGAACACACAAGGTTTTCAAAATAAGATATCATGGTTAGTAGAGGCCGGTCTTTGACCGGGCGAGCGGGGGTGCTCACGAAGTGACCTTTCCTAATCGTACCCAAGTTCCCGAGCTGAGGCAACTTTGGTGATGACGGACACGTGGCCTTTGGCACCGAGTCAGGGTTTCCTAAATTTCCCATTAAATAAAATATTTAGGTGGCGACTCTGTATCTGGCAAAGCAGTCCATGTTTGGCACTTCTTTCAAAAAATCTGTTTTCTCAAAACGATTTGCCGGATTTGGACTCTTTGGTTCAAGATTTAGAACCGTGACACAAATCGAGTCCGAGCTTTAGCGAGGTCCCCCGCGGGCTTGTTACAGTTTCTGGCGACTCTGCTGGGGATTTAGAGAACTTGACTCGAACTCATGATATCTGGTTTTGACTACACTTGTGTGTTTCTTTGCATTGCATTTGCATTGGTGCGCATAGGACACCGTGTTTGCCATCTGCTATTCCTGAGCGGTTTGCCGGAGGCTTGTCTTGTCAAGGCATGTCCATAAGGCTGACCGGTTACGGGCTCTGCCAGTATGGGAACACAAACCCCGGTTTTACCGGGGCACCCTTTTTGACCATTCGACCTAGTGCATATTCGGATCTATAGTGACCATTCCAAACTAGGACAGGTTGCTTACCCGATATAGGTTGTTTGAAACCGCTGCGTGCGTAGTGAAACCCTAGTTCCTGACAAAATAGGACAGGGAAACCCTACCCCAACATAGGGGTGTTTTGGCTCTCACTTATCTGCTATGTGCTTTTAGAGTGCGTCTCTACAGGAATGCATGTATCAGTTTACAAGTTTGGACACCAGGCCTGCGGACACCAGTTCAGTATTTTGGGATTCATTTTACCTGAGGGTATCAGTTTACAGGCAGAGATTTGGGCAGAATTCAGTAGAGGGCACACTCATTCAACTATGCTCGTATCTGTTCAGGTGAAATCAGGCTGAGATGCTGTCTGTTTTCTGTTTTGCTAAGTGGTCTTGGAACCATAGTTTCAGAAGGGTCTGATATCCCCCGGGTACTCTGGACTTGTGTTGTTATGTGATCGGGGGATGAACCACCTGCGGGCGGCACTTAGTTTACTCCGGATGTGGCGTTTGGCACGCACTGTTTTGAGCATTTGTGAGTGCTGCTTATTCTACTTTCTGACTTGGGTATTGAGTCTGTCTCGTTGTGTCGAGTCAGTCCTGTTGAGTCTGTCTTGTTGTATCGAGTCAGTCCTGTTGAGTCTACCTTGTTATATCGAGTTAGTCCTGTTGAGTCTACCTTGTTATATCGAGTCAGTCTTGTTATATCGGGTCAGTCCTGCCGAGTCTGTCTTGTTGTATCGAGTCAGTCCTGTTGAGTCTGTCTCGTTGTATCAAGTCAATCCTGTTGAGTCTGTCTTGTTGTACCGAGTCAGTCCTGTGTTTATTGGAGTCGGGTGATTCTGGGGGTGTTACCTCGGATATCACCATTTTGTTTTGTGTTTGTCTTTTTTGCTTTCTTTTGAGCCTGTTTCTGCCTTGGAGCCAGTAATGCCAACAGATTTGAATAAAACAGCAGTGATTTTCACGCTCTCGCGTTTGCTTCTGCCTTGTGCCAGTTATGCCGGAAATTCCAAATGAGATGGCAGTATTTGACTAAAAACCCTGTCTTTTCTGTGCCTTGAAGTCATTGTAATGACCTAAGTTTTTCAAAACTTTTTGAACACTGTGGTGAAAACGAAGATGGAGGAATTCCTCGGGTTTTGCAAAACTTTGATCAATTGAGAGAAAGAGAGGCATGCTAAGCCCTTAATGAATGAGATCATGCTTGTTAGCGTGAGTACTGAGAAGGACCCTGGCTTGATCCAAACTGGTTTCACACTACCTTCAGCGCGAACGATTTGTCGTTTTCTTAAAAAATTTCAAAAACAAAATATCTTGCACGGTCCTGCGAAGACCTGTGTGGAATCGCTCTTGAGATTGTGCAGCCTAGGATCGCTCTCAGCCTCGAGACTCAACCCCTTTGCTTCCAAATCTTGAACTTGAATTCAGAAGGTTCAACGGTCAACTACGACGTGAGGCCTGTGTGGCCAGATTTGAAGCAGCCCTCGAACAAGAGGCCAGGAAAGTCGGATCAAGAAGATCAGAAGATCAGAAGAAGCTTGCAAAGTTAGATCAGAAGCACCCCTCGAACTGGGGGCAAAAGATGTCAGATGTGCTCGAAGAGCCGAAGATGGATCCTTCTGCAAATCGATACAACAGCCACTCTCTTGGATACGGATGGCTTCGGGATACTAAAACCATTTGGCATGGACTTGTTACACTTTTACCCTTTGAGAGGCTCGCTGGGCCGAAAACCCAGAAAGGGCGACCCAGGCAAAAGTTAGAGCAAGAAAAGATATATACAAAAAGCAAAAAGAAAAAAAAAAGAAAAGAGAAAAAAGAAGAAAAGCAAAAAAGAAAAAAGAAGAAAAAAGAAGAAAAAAAAGAAAGCGAAGAAAAGAAATGAAAAAGAAAGAAAAACAAAGCTCGCAAGGTCGAAAACCCGCGACGGGCGCCTTGGCAAAAGTTAGAGCCTAAAAAAGAGAGGTTAATACCCGAGTGTACCTTAACCCCGAACTACGTAAGGCTTGATTCCCATCTTTGGGATACGTAGGCAATTTCATTCTGAAGTCCAGCCATAAACTCTTCCAAATCGACTGTGTCCATGCGATGGTTCTGGTCATCTTTGTCTTCGCTGTATCTGAGAGTCTGGTTGTGTTCGTCGCTCTGAGGACTGACTACAATGCGTTGCGGTGCTATCCAAACAAGGGGTAACTTTCCGTTGCCATTCAAAACGCCGCAGTGTCATTTCAAACAAGGGGCAACTTTCCGTTGCCATGCAGTGTCCTTCAGACAAGGGGCAATTTTCCATTGCTATGGGTCCGAGGTTGTGCATCTCAAGAGTTGGTTCCGTGCTCGTTCAGCAGTGGCCGTTTGCAAAAATAGCTTTTGAGAATTTTTACTGAGGTTGACTAATCTTCTCGAAAAGTGCTCCATTTTTTTTTAAAACTGGACCATTTCTTGGACCCAAAAAAGGAAAATTCTCAGTGCTCATAGCCTAACTTGCATGATTTTAAATCAGAAAATTGAACAAGCATGTTAATCTAACTCTCATGTTGGTCAAAACTGTTTTAATAGAAGGCAAAAATAAAAAATGGTCAAAATGATGAACTAGGGGCACAGTTGAGTCAGGTGTTCTGTCTTTTCCCCCGTTATCAATGCATCTGCCAGAAAGGGCACCATACTTGCCAAGAAGGGCACTCTACCTGCCGGAAGAGGGCACAACTGAAGTCAACAACAAAGGGCTGAAAGCTCTCTCACCCTCCGAGCAACGAGGTATCAAGCCAAGTGCGAAGCACGAACTGGAATGGGGCAAGATATTCCACTTCCTCATCTGGATAGATCTGATCACGTCCGAACTCTAAGCAGAGCATCATCAATCGATGTCAGCTACAAATTTGCTACACACCCAGTTGTAGCACAACCCCTCTGTGGGAGAAACTCACTAGCTGCGTGCAGAAGAAGAAGAATCTAGCAGAATGCTAAGGGCACGAGCCCACAACTTGCTGTTTATCTATCAACCACCCAGGGGAGGGATGAAAAATGAGAGATTGAAGAATAGAGAGATGTGCGATGAGAGAAAAAGTGAGAAAAAGGGCTTTTTCAGAAAAACAGAGCTTGAGGGCCGAGTGATGTGAGAACCACAAATGAGAAAGGGTGGGAAACACTACCCGGTGAAACAGGCTCCCTGTGCACGTCTGAGTGTCGTGTCTTTTTGTTTTATCTCGATTTTGTTTTGGGTCGTTTCGAGTGTTACTCGATGTGTTTAGGTTGTGTGCCTTTTATTTCCTTGTTGAGTCATTTTGCTGTGTTCAGTCGTAGGCTCAATACCTGGTCGAAAACTCATCTCTCAATTTCGAAAATAAAATCATTTTGTGCTCCGAGTGCCGTGCCGTTCTCCACATTTGTTCAAAACAGTATTTGTTCTTTCATAAAACCGCAGGGTTCAACCCGAGTCATATGAGAACAGTGAAACCAAGACCCATCTGAAGCTATAATGGTTCCGGACTGCAAAGCAAAAGCAAAAAAAGGAAAATATCGGGCATCTGAGTTTGTTTCAACTTCAGTAAGCTCCGAGATCGCATTCCGTATACACCTTGTCAGGTCATGTCAATGCTCCGAAGTATGAGTGTGCCTCTACCTCAAGCTCAAGATCAAGTCTGCCTCAAGCCAGAATGGCAATCAGAAATGCTCTCTCTGAATACCAGCCCCTGCCAGGTGCATCTTGACTGCGTTTGCAATGAGTTCCTAGGAGACCAACTGTGACGGTGGAAACTAGAGTTCGAATGGCTGTTGCCTAGAACGCAAAGGTTCAGGATTTCCGAGACTAAAGTCTGGTTTAAATACCCAGATGCGTGCCCTCGGCTTGAAATCCGTATGGAAGCCCCATAGGTTGAGATAGCGTGTATGCACCTCAATTCTGGATACTGAACCAACCTAGTCTGTCACCCCATTGGAGAATAGGGAAAGTTGTGAATGTGATCAGCAAGAAAGGCAGCATCCAAAGTATTCTACGTGTAGAACCCTTGTCAGCATTCCAGAGCCTTTGTACTGTGAGTTGAAGGTAAAGTGTTCGAAGAGCACAAGGGGGAGATCCCCGTCGGAGAAGAGCAGTTCACCGCCACTCACCTCATGAGGTGCTTTCTAAAGCGCCGCTTTGTCTATTTATTGCTTTCCTTAAGCATCATGCATTGTAATGCATTGTACCTATCAAGTTTCTTTCTCAGTCATGCACGATATTGTATGTACGGTTCATTCAAAGAAGTTCCGTTTAAGATCATTCATTTAGTGTATCAATCACACTTCATTCGTTTTGTGTATCTGTCACACACATTATCATTTTGTGTATCTATCACGCATATATTCACTTTAGTGTATCCATCACACTTGTTCACTAAGTGCATCTATCACACTTCGTGTTCACATTCAGTATATCTATCATACTAGTTCACTAAGTGCATCTATCACACTTTGTGTTCACATTCAGTATATCTATCATACTCTGTTCACTAAGTGCATCTATCACACTTCGTGTTCACATTTAGTGTATCTATCACACTCTGTTCACTAAGTGCATCTATCACACTTTGTGTTCACTTTTAGTGTATCAATCACACTCTGTTCACATAGTGCATCTATCACACTTTGTGTTCGCTTTTAGTATATCCATCATACTTGTTCACATAGGGCATCTATCACACTTTGTGTTCACATTTAGTGTATCTATCACACTCTGTTCACATAGTGCATCTATCACACTTCGTGTTCATTTTTAGTGTATCAATCACACTCAGTTCACATAGTGCATCTATCACACTTTGTGTTCGCTTTTAGTATATCCATCATACTTGTTCACTAAGTGCATCTATCACACTTCGTGTTCACCCTTAGTATATCAATCATACTTTGTTCACTAAGTGCATCTATCACACTTCGTGTTCACCTTTAGTGTATCCATCACACTTGTTCACTTAGTGCATCGATCACACTTCGTGTTCACCTATTGTGCGTCTATCACACTTTGCGTTTGCCTTTTGTGTATCCATCACACTTTGCTCACTTCATTCATTTAGTGTATTAATCACACTTTGTTCATATAGTGTATCCACCACACATTCGCTTTGTATCTATCACACTATGCCTACTTTGTGTATCAATCACACACACTCGCTTTGTATCTATCACACTATGCCTACTTTGTGTATCTATCACACGTTCGCTTTGTGTATCTATAACACACTCACCTAGTGTATCCATCACACTTTGCTTCATATAGTGTATCCATCACACTCACTTCACTTTGTGTATCTATCACACATTCGCTTTGTGTATCTATCACACACGCTCGCTTCGTGCATCCATCACACGCTTTGTTCACCTTTGTGTATCTATCGTACATGTTCGTGAAGATTCCATGATTTTCTTACATCCTTTCTGCATGAGGTATAGTTTGGTTCGAGTTTACTTGCTTGTCTAGCATTTGCTTAAAATGTTGCATTTATTTTGCATAATTGCTTCATTACAGCTCTCTTTGCATGATCATGAGTGATGTCCGGCTTCGCGTAGCGTATAAGTCCAATTTTCAAACCGGCTTCGCGTAGCGTATAAGTCCAATCTTCAAACCGGCTTCGCGTAGCGTATAAGTCCAATTTTCAAACCGGCTTCGCGTAGCGTATAAGTCCAATCTTCAAACCGGCTTCGTGTAGCGTATAAGTCCAATCTTCAAACCGGCTTCGCGTAGCGTATAAGTCCAATCTTCAAACCGGCTTCGCGTAGCGTATAAGTCCAATCTTCAAACCGGCTTCGCGTAGCGTATAAGTCCAATTTTCAAACCGGCTTCGCGTAGCGTATAAGTCCAATCTTCGAACCGGCTTCGCGTAGCGTATAAGTCCAATTTTCAAACTGGCTTCGCGTAACGTGTAAGTCCAATCTTCAAACCGGCTTCGCGTAGCGTGTAAGTCCAATCTTCAAACCAGCTTCGCGTAGCGTATAAGTCCAATTTTCAAACCGGCTTCGCGTAGCGTATAAGTCCAATCTTCAAACCGGCTTCGCGTAGCGTATAAGTCCAATTATCAAACCGGCTTCGCATAGCGTATAAGTCCAATTATCAAAATCTTCCCGCATATGATTTGCATTTTGCCCCTGCCTGCGGGCACATTTTTGTCTATCTTGTCTGCTTTGTCTAAGTCTTCGGCCTTGTCAAAAATGGGTCGTCTCTGGGCTTTGACATTCACTCCCGTCATTCTTATGACTTTCGAGTTCTGTCAAAGAGGGGCAACTGTAGACACCCCATTTTTGACCGACCTTAAGACTCAGACGTCACCAATTGAGCGCTTGGTGATGTTGCATATCGTGCTCGTCCAGAGGTTTTAGAGTCTCGGCTGCGAGCCTTGCCTCCGGACTTCCGGACTCTTTCGTGCTTTGCCTCGGTTTGCGAACCAGGCTCTGTTTTCTCTGTTTTCTCTTCCCGAAGGGAGGGAGAGGTCTCGTAGATCATCTCTCAGTGGCCGTAGGCTACGTTTCGTGGTCGCAGGCCATTTTTCCCATTTCGGAGCCCGGTTCCCGGTTTTCAGAGCCGTCAGGCCGCGTGCCTCGGTTCGGGACCGCCTAACCACCTCCGTTTGCTCCGGTTTTTGGCACACACCTTATTTCCTCCCTTTCGAGGGACACTGTGGTCCGAGAGACCAACTTCGTGGTCGGACACCACTTCCGGTGCCTAACAGCCCACTTTCGGGGCCCCGAATTGCGTGTTTCGGCTCCCGAACCTTCATTTTGCATTTTTGGGCTCCAACCCAAACTTGAGATAGTCATATTTTGAGGTTCTTTTCATGTTTGATTAAGGGCCTTTTATTGTTTGAGATCTCCATCTGTCACTTGCCTCTTTACCTCTTTTTAGGCCTATTTTGCACAGTATTTTAGGCGTACTTGTGGGCTGTGTTGGACTTGGTTGTAAACTACAAAGTGTCTTATTTTGAGCCCCTCTTCAACTTTGTTGAAGGGCTCTCAGCCGTTTGGAACCAGCAGCTACCACTTGCCTTTATACCCCTCTTTAGGCCAATTTTTGGAGGGAAACTTGAAATATTTCCCCCCTTTTTTTCCCCCTCTTTTCCAGCCTCTTTTGCCTATAAATACAGCACCCCAGGTCTGTATTGAAGGATTAGAAATTTTTGTATAAGCCTCTCACATTAAATTTCTCTCTCTCTCTATATTCTAACCATCAAAACTCCAAGTTCCTTCCACCATTTCTTCATCACCACCAAGCACCACCACCACTACTCCATTTCCAGCAGCTTGGGAAGCTTTCCAGAAGCTATGAGGCAACATTTTTGGTCCAAGAGGCAGCAAAAGGGTTGGTCTACAAGGGTAAGTCCTATTTCCCTCCTTTTGGCCCTTATTTTGCAACATTTTTCTAGCCTCTTTGCTTGCTGTTTTGAGCTCCGACCAAAACGGAAAAGGTCATTTTTTTGAGCTCATTTTCTTGTTTCATTAAGGGCTCAACACTGTTTGAGCCCCCCATGTTGCACTTGCTTCAATACCCTCTTGAATGCCATTTTCTTGCATGATATTTTTAGCTTGTGTGTGATCTGTTTTGGGGCCTGATGTAAACTGTAATTAGGCCTATTTTGAGCCCTTCTTCAACATTGAAGAAGGGATCAACATTGTTTGGGACCTCCATGTATCACTTGTCATTATCACCCTCTTTGGTCCCCTATTTTGCATGATTTATTAGGCTATTGTGTCTCTATTTTTGGGCTTTGGTCCGAACTGAAAATGACCCTAAAATGACCCCCTATTCATGTTTCATTAAGGGTCTAGGGCTGTTTGAGACATCCTTGGTATACTTCATGTTATAGCCCTCTTGTGGCCTTAATTTTGCATGGCATTTTGAGCATAATTCTACACTGTTTTGGGCTTGATCATCTACTGTAAAAAGCCATATTTTGGGCCCCTCTTCAACATTGTTGAAGGTCCCTAACCTGTTTGGGGCCAGCATATATCAGTTACTTCTTTGCCCCTTTGATGGCCCATTTCTTGCATAGCATTTTGAGCATACTTGTATCTGTTTTTGGGGTTTGACATAAACTGTAAAACATCATATTTTTGGCCCCTCTTCAACATTGTAGAAGGGGCCTTCTGTTTTTGAGATCAGGAGCTATGACTTGCTTCATTACCTCTCTTGGCCCCCCACTTTTGCATGCTAATTTAGCCCCACTTGTGCTCACTGTTTGGCCATGCTTTAAACTGTAAAAGTGCTTGTTTTGGGGCTGCCTTGAATCTGTCTTCACACTTCATGTTCCAATTATGCATGCTTTGTATAGCTGTAAGCCATTTCATGTACATAGTTTTGCATTTCGGGTCTCGTTCCATGCATCGGGTATCTTTTCGCCATGATTCGGGACTGTTTTGCATCTTATTTTGCCTCTGATTTTTGCATGTTTACATATCATATCCCATGTCTTGCCATGTCTCATTAAAGTGGCATTCCGTGCCGTAGGTTCGGTTCTCGGTTTGCGTGCACGCGTGCACGCATTTCGAGGTGTCTCATTTTCATCTGATGGCCTCTTATGTGAGTGTGGCTGAGGCTCTCTCATGTTGGTGTAAGCCCATATTGCATTTCGTATGCCATTTCATCCATAGCATTGTGTATGCTCGGTTGTGTATCACCTCGTGTAACGTGTATGCCATTCCATAACATTGTGTATGTTAGGATTGTATCTTAGTTGCATTTCACGCATATCATGCATATTGCATCGTGTTCGGGATAGGAGTTAGCCCGGGCACGGGAAACGAGGTACGTTCCATACTCCGAGTGACGGAACGTGTCTCAATTCCCAAGTCACCGACACTCCAGATCACCCATGATGGAGTTAGGTCTTGTTGTGTTTTCGTGTTGCATTCATTCCATATTGAATTGTGCAATTCGACTCCTCGGCCATCATGCATCGATATGCGTGATTAGTGGCACGAGGATCGAGGCATGCATACATTTGTGAAAATACATTGCTATGCCCCTTTCCTGCTCTCTGTTGCAGCAAAATGAAGAATCAGCAACTTTTTGAAGTTTGGCACGCATTTCAAGAACAGGTGCAAACAGAGGCTAATTGGGGCATCGTCATGGATTTCCGCGCAAGGCAGCCCAAACATGCATCATTCCATCATCCGGAGCAGAATCAAGGTAGTCCCTGGCTTGCATGCCAGTTTTAATATTTTCTTAGTTAATTTGTAAGTTAATTAGGAATTTGTACATTATTTGGATTGTATTATTTGGACTGTACTATTCTTTCATTCGGGACTGTATATTCTTTTGGACCCTCTGCGCGAGGGCATAATTGTAATAAGTGTGCGTGAGTGTGATGTATGTCTTCCAACCCCACGTCTTTCTTCCCTTTTATTTACCTGCTTATGATGGTTAGATTAGGGCATATTTCAATTAGCATACAGTATGACAGCATGTTTGCATCATTCATCTGTTTTGCACGCACCGGGCTCGGCGCATCATACAAACTGCATTTGTATTTCAATTCCAAGTTGAATACATGTTAGCTGTAGCATTCCATATGCCATGTTTAGAATAGCCGAGCCTGCTATAGTTGCATTTTTGCATGCGTTGCATTAGGCAATTCTGTGTATCTAGGATCATGCATGGATTTCTAATGAGTTTCTGTTTTGGCTTGGAGTACTCGGTGAGTTTTTATGCTTTAGCATCCTTGCATGCGTGGAAGTGACTGCCATGAATAGCATGCTTGCCATGAGGCTATTTGCTTATGTGATATAACTGCCTTGAATGCCTGTGGGTGGAGGTTGGGTTACTTGGAGTGGGACAATTCATCAAATGTTTGTTTTAAGCCCACTAGATAGTTGCAAAATCATGTTTTCTAAGCCCACCCGAGGGTGGCAAATCCACGTCTTAGCCTACCTGCGGGTAGCACCATCAAACCATTTTCAAACAAACAAACATGAAATGTTTTGTTCCAATTCAGGCGACTCAGTCTATACTTGTATGTTGTGCGCGTCACATAGTAAATCTAGGCTAATAACTGGAATAAGAACACACAAGGTTTTCAAAATAAGATATCATGGTTAGTAGAGGCCGGTCTTTGACCGGACGAGCGGGGGTGCTCACGAAGTGACCTTCCCCAATCGTACCCAAGTTCCCGAGCCGAGGCAACTTTGGTGATGACGGACACGTGGCCTTTGGCACCGAGTCAGGGTTTCCTAAATTTCCCATTAAATAAAATATTTAGGTGGCGACTCTGTATCTGGCAAAGCAGTCCATGTTTGGCACTTCTTTCAAAAAATCTATTTTCTCAAAACGATTTGCCGGATTTGGACTCTTTGGTTCAAGATTTAGAACCGTGACACAAATCGAGTCCGAGCTGTAGCGAGGTCCCCCGCGGGCTTGTTACATAGTGGAATAGTGAAGTATTTGGTAATGTTCATACTATGTTGAAGCAAACAGAGGAAGAGCTTCATATGACTGATCTGGTAGCAGAGGCTAGAGAGCTTGAAGAGGTAGAAAAAGCAAGAAGAATAGAGGTTAGTGATGAAGCTTGCAGATTAAATAGAATGGTGGAATGGTTGTGGCTTTAGAAATCAAGACTGAATTGGAATCTGAATGGTGATAAAAATACAAGATATTTTCATGTGGTAGTAAAGTGTAGACATGGGAGAAATGAAATCATTTCTTTAACTATTGGGGATGTGATATTTGATGATCCATGCAAAGTTAAGCAAGAGGTTCAAGGTTATTTTCGAAAACAATTTACTAAGGATTGGCAGTTTAGACTTATATTGGAGGCTCCTTCCAAGTCTGTGAAGAACAACCCATATTTTGATTTGTTGGAAGCAGAATTTTCTAAGGAAGATATAAGGTGCGTTATTAAGGATTGTGATGGTAATAAGGCTCCAGGTCCAGATGTGTAACGCCCCGAAAAAACGGGAAGTGTATATCTATTTATGCTACAAAACCCACATGATAAACAAACACATATATATAGCTAACTATTCCATACATCCATTTCCATTAAATCCCAAATGCCAAATATATGCTATTCACATCTCAATGCCCCAGTTCCAATCCCAAGCATACATTTTACAACAAGTATGAAATGGAAGCCGAACAAATAATAGGTGCCCTACAAGCTTACAAATTTATCCAAGAACATTCTTGGTTACACAAAATGGAGTTTCAACTCAATGCAAATATAGCCCTGGGCTTACATTCAACAAATAACAATAAAACGAAAATGAAGCCTTAGCTCCGAGTCCTCCCAAGTCAGTGCCTTGGCAGAGGTATATCACCTGTACCTGAAATGGTTTCCCTTATAGGGTAAGCCACGGCCTAGTAGAGATATACTACACAACATATGAACCATGACAAAGAGGAGTATGCTCATGCCATGCTCATGATAAAACAATTTATCTCTCTTTTTATAAAGCATGCAATGCTGAGATGCAAGAACAGATATAAAACCATTTCAATTTTAAACCATATCTGTTACATAAATACAGGCTCTGTTAATCTCTAGGTGAGTGTTTGCAAGTAGGCCCTAATGCACTACCACTGTCATTTTTACCAGTAAACTGGAAGGCTTGACACCTAACTACGCGGTTCCATACCCCCTATCCAGATTCACCAAGTATTCATCTTTTCGCAAATAGATACATTTCCAAACATTTCTCAAAAACATATACATTTCCAATGAAATGAATGTAATGCAATGTCCAATGCAACAAATGAGTAATGTGGTTCAATTTACCTAAGTCTTATGTATTTTTACAACAATCATGGTCATTCCTACCAATAGCCCAAAACAAATATTTCTAAACAGATATTTAAACAATTAAATTTCAAAAATTCTGATAAATGTAATCTATTCCACATCTCATCAAATATGAACAACTACACTAGTTTTCATATCACAATCACGTCCGGTAACCTCTCAAGGTCCATTTCTAACCGTGTCAGCTTTATTCGAATAGATACATTAAGCAAAATAATGCCGTTAGTCCCCAAGAAAACATCATTTTCTTTCCAAACTCATTCACCAAGCATTATTCAACTATGACATCCTATTTTGATCAAAAGCCCCAAAAGTTAAACATAATTCCTTTATTTTCTTTAAAAATGCTCTTTTGGTCGCAAACCGGTAAAAATTTCAAAACCAATCGAGTCGAAGTCCATTTTTGTTCAAATTTAAAATATAACTCTTTCATAACCTTACAAATATATTCCAAGTTTACACTTTCGCCAATTTGGGAATCAACTTTTTACTTTTCTCAAAATTCCCTTTTTAAGCAAATAAATCAAAAAAATTTCAAAAATTCTAATTAAATTATATACAACTCTAAACTCTATATAATCAAGTAAAAGTACATAAAGAAGTGCAAGAAAAATCCCTACCTCGAGCGAAGAAGCTTTCAAATTTTTCCAGCAACAGAAATTCAATTTTTTTTGGAGCCAAACGACGCCTTTTCCGCCCTCTACGTTTTGATCCAAAGCACTAGGGGTAAAAAATGACTTACACTAGATCAAATCCAAGAAAAACCAACTTGGAACCTCTTTTCTCTTGTTTCCTCAAGGTAAGAACTCCAAGACTTTCCAAAAGTTGAACAAAAATTATCTATTTGGTTACTATTTATTGATATATATATATTTTTTTTTTAACTAAAAAAATATCTAACCACATATATATACACCTATATATATATCAATTAAAAATACATTTCAACATTTCTAATAACAAAAGTAAATATAATATTTTTCTTACCACAAAATATATTTTGTTTAATGGTACAAACCATAAATATTCACAACTCTTTTATGTTAGTAAAATAATAATAATAAAAACCACAACACTATTACATGGTTACTAACAGGTCACAATTCAATCAATTGGGTCCAAAATGAATGGAGTTTAATAATTTAAAATAAATCCCCAACTGATTTATCTCAAATTATGGTCCGAACACCCAAAACTCAATTTTAAATTCTGCTATAAATTAAATTGAACACCAATCTGTCCGTGAATTTTCATAAAATAAATACTCATCATTAAATTCTGAAATGTTTATCCAACGTGCTATACTAATATGGGAACAACATATAAAACTTTCATAATTTTCTAAGATCGTAAACTATTTTTAAAAAATACAAAACCGAATTGTTTTTGCACAGAATTTACATGGCAATCAAATTTAAAAAATTTGCTCAATTAAATTATGCGCTGGCTATTTAAAAAAAAAACTGGGTCATTAAAACCTACCCTCCTTAAAGAAATTTCATCCTCGAAATTAAACTCAAGCAATGTAATACATTCTACAGTCACCCACAAACTCACTCAGGTACTTAATTACTAATGCTTCAACAAAATTTCTACACCCACCAACAATCCATGATATTAAGATACATTGTTCCAAAGAAGCCACTCCTTAACTTAAAACCCCTCGTACTAGAATTTGGACAAACAATTTATAATAGAAGGGAAAATGTAGGTGATTCGGTCCAGTTCAGTTCTTGGCTTCATTCGATTCGGATTGGCTCGGTTCAGTTACCACCGTTGATTATCTGGCTTGGGGCTGTGCACCCCAATGGTTGATTCCATGTTGGTTGAATAGTGGCCATTTGCAAAAAAAGGGTTTTGATTAATTTGAATGAAGTTGATAGTTTTTTCTCGAAAATTGTTCCATTTTTGCAAAACTTGGACCATTCTTAGATTTAAAAAGGGAAAATTTTTAGTGCTTACAGCTTAACTTACATGATTTCAAAACAGAAAGTGGAATAAGTAAGCTAATCTAACCCTCATGTTGATCGAAACATTTTTTCAAAAAAATCAAGAAAAAAAAAGGGTCAAGGCAATGAATTAGGGGCATAGTCGAGTCAGAGATTTTGTCTTCTCCACCGCTCGAGTCAACAATTCAGTGTACTCATACCAGTCAGGGTATTCATACCAGTCAGTGTATATAAGTGTGTTCCTTTCATACCAGTGAGTGTATTCATACCAGTCAGTGTATAAAAGTGTGTTTGGATTGTTTTGCTTCGCTTTTCTATCGTTAAGTCATTTCTTTGATTCAGGTCTATATGTCCAATTCAGAGTTCAAAATTCAATCAGTCTCGAATTCAATCAAACAAAATTGTTTTCAAACTCAAAGTGATATGCCCGTCACGCCATTGATGTGCAAACATGAAACTTTTTTTATTGCAATCAAGGGAGGACATCCCCGATTACAGAGACTCAAAAAAAAACAACAAAAAAAAAATACCCAAAAAAGAAAAAAAAAAAAAAAAAAAAAAAAAGAGCTAAAGCTCTACTTGCCCACTCCAAAAAAAAAAAAAAAAAAAAAACCATATATACAAAAAAAAAAAAAAAAAGGAAAATAACAAGCCCAAAAAAATAAAATAAAATAAAATAAAATAGAGATCTCTTGTTTTGTTTCCAGTGACGGCCGCGTGTTGACTTTACTTACTCGGCTCTCCCGCTGAGCTCTTCCTCTTTTTGTCGTCTTAGGTGACCCTCGAGGGCCCTACTCCAGCGCTTCCGTCGAGAGAGTCGACTCCTCGCCGACTGTCAAAGGCGAAGTAAGAAGGCGCTCCAAATCGGGCCATGGAGATGGCCTGCCGTTTCAGCTCCTTATTATCGGCCTTCAGTGCACAAATCTCTGCTCGCACATCTTTGTACATGCGCTGGAGCAGGAAGAGTTGGGCGTTGACCTGGTGTACTTCACTCGTCATAGTCTGCAGTCGGTGAGACAAGTTAGTGACCGCCGCCACTGTCTCCATACAGAACCTCAATGTAAAGTGGTTGGCTTCTATGTTGGATTGAGCGACCATTATTTGCTCAATCGACAACACAAGAAGGTTAGGAAGAGAAGCAGCAGGGGCACTCAGTCCAGCAGAGCTTATGGGATCATTTAGGTCCGGAAAAAGAGTGAGGGGACGGGATGAGGAGGCCATGTGTTGGAGGTGGGAGATGTAAAAGAAAAGAAATGAGTTGCAGAGTAAGAGCAGAGAACGGACTGAGTTTTGGCCTCCTCCGCTCAGTCTCTCTGTTCTGTCTCTCGAGGAAGAAGAAAATAGAAGAGAGTGATGAAGAAGAGATAGAAGAGAATGAGGAAGAATGAGGCAGAAGAGCTGATTAAGAAGAAGGCTGAAGAGAAGAAGACAAAGAGGGAGAGAGAGCCGAGGCGAGCGTTGATCGAGGGTTAGCTTTTGTCGGCTAGTGACGCAAATGCAAGGCCGCGTGTCCAACGCGTTTTTTTGACGGAAGAGAGAGACGCGGGAGAGTTATACATATATGGAAGAGAGAGACACGGGAGAGTTATACAGCTCCGTGTCCTCCCAAGTCAGTGCCTTGGCGGAGGCATATCACTTGTACCTGAAATGGTTTTTCCCTTATAGGGTGAACCACAGCCCAGTAGAGATATATTATACAACATATGAACCGTGACAAGACTAAAACCACAACACTATTACATGGTTACTAACGGGTCACAATTCAATCAATTGGGTCCAAAATGAATGGAGTTTAATAATTTAAAATAAATCTCCAACTGATTTATCTCAAATCATGGTCCGAACACCCAAAACTCAATTTTAAATTTTGCTATAAATTAAACTAAACACCAATCAGTCCGTGAATTTTCATAAAATAAATACTCATCATTAAATTCTGAAATGGTTATCCAACGTGCTAGACTCATATGGGAACAACATATAAAAATTTCATAATTTTCTGAGATCGAAAACTATTTTTAAAAAATACAAAACCAAACTGTTTTCGCACAGAATTTACACAGCAATCAGATTCGAAAATTTGGTCAATTCAATTATGCGCTGGCTATTTTAAAAAAAAAAAAAATTAGTCATTACAACCTACCCTCCTTAAAGAAATTTCGTCCTTGAAATTAAACTCAAGCAATGTAATGCATTCTGCAGTCACCCACAAACTCACTCAGGTACTTACTAATGCATCAACAAAATTTCTACACCAACCAGCTATCCATGATATTAAGATACATTGTTCCAAAGAAGCCACCCCTCAACTTAAAATCACGTGTACTAGAATTTGGACAAACAATTTATAATAGAAGGGAAAATATAGGTGATTCTTGCAACATATAAGGGGTTAATCAAAATCTATCAAACTCGCAATTGGAATACAACCGTACTTTCAATCTCACTTGAACATGTTCACACACACCCACAAAATTTGCTTACTCCACACAATTAACTCAACAGGTTACAGTAACAAAAGAATCTCACTACTTTGAAGAGCACTCAGAAAATTATTCAAATATTACACACCATGTGTAGACACCCCATTTTGACCGGCCCTAAGACTTGGGTGTTTTCTTTTGATCACCCCATGATGAAAATTGGAATATGTCATTTTATGAATTTCGCAGCCGAAACTCAGATTGAAGTTTTAATCCCAAATCTCACCCATTTTGGCCATCACTAATATTTTATTAATTTGTAGCATTTTATAATTTCATATATTTTTATATAAATTTATGTGTGTATATTTGTTTTAGGTGTGTTTTATATAAATTGATAAATATTTGATAAAAAAAAGAAAATAATAAAACAAAAAATTTGAAAAAAAAAAGAAAAAGGAAAGAGTCGGAATGATGGGGGTGGGGTAAAAATTATCAATCCTGCTGCAGACTTCTAATTAGAGGTCCAGCCGTACAGCTCTAATGAGCTGTTCGGGAAAAAAAAAAAAAAAAAAAAAAAAAAAACAGTGAAGTAAAAGACAAAAATAGGAGAAGAAAAAGACAAATTAGAGGTGCATTAGAGGTATTTTTTTAGAGGTCCAAATCATTTTTGAAAAATTATTATAATTGGGCTGGTGAAGGAATATAAAAAAAGAGGGATGGTGTTACGATAAAAGGGGGAGACACATAGGTGTAAAATAAATAAAAAAGAGAAAAAATTAAGAGTGAAATTAATAGGATATTTTATTTTGAGAGAGCTACAAAGAACGCGCGCGCACAAAAAAAAAATATTATATATATATATTACTCCATTCAATTCGGTGGAGATCTTGGGGGCGTTGAGTGGGGGTGATAAAACAAAAAGAAAAAAAAGGTGAAAGAAAAGAGGGGGCTGCACTATCACTCTCTCTCTGGGGGCTTGGCTGGGTGATGGATAAAAATGGTTTTTCACCATCTCAAGGCACGGGAGCGCTCTCTCTCTCTTCAGTTTTTGATTTCAAATGTAAACAAACAAGACATGTCCTCCATGATCACCAAGCTCTCTCTCTCTCTCTCTCTCGTGCATGAAGCCATCTCAAGACACGGCCTCAGCTATCTCTCTCTAGCGTATCTCTCTCCCTCTCGGCTGAAAAAAAAACATCACTCCATGCACACCATACACACACACCATTGACACACACACACCATTCACACACCATACACACACACCATTCACACGGCGCACACCACACAGCACACAGCATTAGACACACACAGGGGAGGGACATCTCTCTCTCTCTCTCAACTTTTTTGAACTCTCCTAGCTACACACACATACACACACACCCAGGTTACACATGCATATGCTCTCTCCTCTTTCCTCTCGGAAAACACAGGTATACGCACATGCAAATGGGTCTCTCTCCTCTACTCTCTCTCTCTGCGTGCTGTAAGTGGTGATCGGCAAAGGGGGGCGTAGGCTTGGATGGGCTTCAACAGGAGGAAGCTGTCTCTCTTTCTCCGTGTTTTGGTCTCTCTGCCATGTTGTAGGGCTTGATGAAGAATACTTGGATATATTTTGAAGATCTTGAGTTTGGTGGTTGGATGATCCGTCTCTACTTTCAACTATCTGTTAAAGCTTCTCAAAAGGCGAGCTACTTTTGCACTCTGCCGAACCGATGCAGTTGCAGAGATTGTCAAAAGCCATGAACTTGAGATTTCTACTCTTGCCACTTTATCATCTCTGAAGGTTCTAAGTGAAAATACTGATGCTCCAGGTGGATATGAGAGCTACGTGGTGGTACACAACAAAAGAAGATAGGCTCTAAAACAAGGGTGGTGCAGTGTTGATGTCATCCTAGTGGTGTAACAAGAGGTCTGGTAAGGAGCTTGAGAGGAGCCCAAATTCTTGAAGAATGGTGATGCTGGTATGGTGAAGATGATTCCCACAAAGTCCATGGTGGTGGAGACTTGTTCAAATGCAAAGACAGAAGACTTGTGGACTGTCCTTGAAGAGGAATCTGGTGAACCCCTGAACAACCTGATGAATTCATGGACAAAGCAAAAGTGTTGGTCCATAGGGTAATTAAGTAGTTTAATCAATTAGAATTTGATAAGTAAAGAGAAAGACCCTCCACTGTAGCAGGGACAATCCATTGCGGCCATTACCAATTCAATAGATCAGACCAAATTTGCCAAACAAAGAGACACCAAAGCGTGACATGAGATATTGTTTCCACATGAGACCGACAGAACACACAATTCACCGAAACATTATGACCCAAAACACCAATTCTATTAAGGAACACTAAAGTCTTCAACTTCCCCTTCCAGGCCAACCACCCGAGGAACTGAACTTTTGGGGGAGAGACATTAGACCACAACATTTTTGATACCCCTATAGAACCAGAAGACAGTAGGAGATGATAAAGAGATGAGCAGCTAAACTGACCTGATGAGCATGGCAACCATTTCCACTGATCCAACTTATTATAAGTTCTAATCAGAGACTGGTTCAGCATGGTGTATAATCTGTCCAACTCCTCAGCCTTCCAGGCAAATAAAGCTCTACGAAAATTAAGGTTCCAACCTCTAAAGCAGCCATTTCTTTTAACCAACAACTTCAGAGAGATGTCCTTGTCATTTGACAAACTGAATAGTCTGGGGAAGTTATATTTTAAACATTAAGTCCCAAGCCACTGATCCAACCAGAAACTCACTCTGGCCCCATCCCCAACCACAATTTGAGTGTTTTCCAAAAAAAAAGATTCATAAGATTTGAATTCGATTAGGATATACTAAGAATACCCCCCATACTATTGAAAAATTAACTGTATCAGTAAAATCAGGCAACCACCTCCCACCAGTTGGTTGATACCTACTGCAAATAACTTTCTTCCAAAGTGCATTGTCCTCAACACCATACTTCCACCACCATTTAGCCAACAAACAATCATTCACCTCGCGTATTTTCCTAACCCCAAGCCCATCTTGATCTTTACTTTTAGACACCTCAGCCCATTTAACCAAGTTAATCTTCTTTTTCAAATCAAATCCACCCCACAAAAAAGATACTTGCAACCCTTCAACTACTTTAACCATAGAAATAGGCATCTTAAAGATAGAAAGATAATAAATGAGGAGACAAGACAAGACTGATTTAATAAGAGTTTGCCTCCCCCCGAATGATAGTAGCTTTCTCTTCTAGGATACCAATTTGGCTCTAACCTTATCAACAACTGGTCTCCAAGTTTTTTCAATCTTGGATTGGCACCCTGTCACGACCCAAACCAGCCCCCATGGGTTTAGCATCATAACTGGCCAGTAATCCTGGGATTACCGAAGGCCTCTGAGACAGATTAACATAATATTATGGGCTAACGGAAGCAAGTAACAATATATAACGTCCATTGAGCTGTGCAGACTTATATGAGACAGAAAAATTTTATAACTTTTTATGCACATATATACACATCATCCCTACGTCATGATATATATACAGATCAGACAAAAAGGACTTAGCCCCTTTTTGAAAATACACAATACTTGTTTAGCCAAACAAGAAAAAAAAACCGAACTTAAACTTTAAATCACATAGCGATAATCACTTGACATATCCGGAACCTCCACGGGAGACACATAGGTTGGCTGACAAAAACAGATCCTAGGCAGATGCCTCTAATCCTGGTCACGCGCCTGATCACCTACATACATAAATAATACAGTGAGCTAAAGCCCAGTGAATAATAATAGAGTAAAGGGTTTTATGAATGCTGTCCAGCACAAGTTAGGATCCAGTATTTAAATCAGAACATATTCAGACTTCAAAACAGAAATAGATTTAGATACACACTCATGTTCATATTTAGATTTTGCATAAGATCATACGTAGTACACCCATTAGCTATCAGATCAATTTGGTCTAGAGACCCACATGCATAGTTGGTACCAACGACCATAAAGGTCCATATCTTGCGCGCAAGTAGCCATGGTATTGTTACCCCCAGGCAAGGGCCACGTGCAGATTGATCGCGGTATTGTTAACCCCGGGCAAGGGCCACGTGCAGATTGGCCGCGATATTGTTACCTCCGGGTGAGGGCCACGTGAACTGAGGGTGCTACAAATACTTTTCAGAAAATTGGACATTTATTTATAATTCGTAAGATAGCATTTCAGAAAACAGATCATACCATACCAGTCAGAAAATACTTAAGTTAAACATAACTTTACAGAGTTATTACTCACAGATGGCTGCAGAAGCAAATCAGACAGACTGGACATATCAGATAAATCAGGCAGACCATGGCGCGTGACCTACACAAGCACATAACATATACACATTGAAATACAATAATACTCCCTTAATCAAACTTGATTTTTCTAGTCTTTTTCTATCTAAACAGTCCGAAATTCTATTATGCTTATTCTTTCTTATTCAAATAAACCGGGTTCTTATTTCACATATTCTTTCATTACTAAACCCTTCGTTTCCAAATAGATTGATCTTTTACTTGGCTTCTTAAACAATTACTACTAGATCAATGATTCATTCATTAACTAACTAATCTATGTTGATTGGTAGCTTATTAATCTTTATTAAATCACAAATCATGTCTAAAGTGCTTTGGAAAGAGATGAGGATAAAAATATGAACTAAATGCAACTTTCCAAAATATGCTGAAAATGGGTCTCCGCTCAAGCGCCACTTTGGTCGCTCGAGCGGACTGCAAAATTTGAAAAACTACTGGGAGCTCGATTTTCACGCTCGAGCGAGACTTTTCTCGCTCAAGCGGACAACGTAAATTTTGAAAATCCAAAATTGCAATTTGAAGTTCGAATTTGGTATTCAAAGCCTCAAAACATGTACTTTAGTATACAAACATGGAAAACTATTGCATAATTAAATAAACACTTTCAATCAGAAATCATTCATTCAAAATCATGCTTCAATTGTCCAAATTTAGTTTTAACTCATTTTCTTTATATCAAACCCACAATATTAAAATATGAATTAGACTTTCCAATTCTTGAAATTACATTACATGCATGGGTTAAAATTTAATTATAAAATCAAAACTTTAGAATTAATTCCAAATTTCCATAAACTTGACTTTCTTAAAACATTTCCTTCATCTCTTCAAAAAGAACTTGAATGGCTCACTTCCCTTAAAACTTATGTATTACAAGAAAATACTACAAAATCAAATCAAAACAATTAATTTTCCAAATTAATTTCCACAATTATGAGTCTACTTAATTTCTTATTTAAAACCTTATTTCTTACGAAATCCATGAGACTAATTCCATAACTTCCTTAATTCAATGATGCATGGAGGATTATCTAAAACATGAAATTAAAGTTATAAAACTCTTAGAAAAATATTTGCATGTGTGAAATTAGGGTCAAAATTCAAACCAATTACATCCAAAATTTCTTTAATTCAATGTTAAGTTCAAAATGTTCCTGAATTCATAATTTCCCAAAACTTGCTCTCCTTGTACCCAAACGTGAAATTAATTCTCCAACTTTCTCAAAGATTCATTGATGCATGTAAAGATGAAGCCCAAATTCATGCGGAACAACACAAACTAAACTTAAAATAATTAATTTCTAATTTATTTTCCGTAATCATCCACATGCATGTAACCCATTTCATGTTTTAAACCCAAATTCCAAATTAACTTCCATAATTTTGAATCCAATTCAATTCCTTCATCATTTTACTAATTCTTCTTAAATCATGAAATTGAAATGATAAACTCTTTTAAAGAAATATTTGCATATATGAAATTAGGATCAAAATTACTGATTTTATATTTTTCCCAAACAAATCATAATTTAATTCTTGAATTACTCCAACTTAGATTTTTATTAATTTCCTTCATATCTAATCCAAATTTAAACTTTTCAATCTTTTACACATGAATTAAATCTAAAACTTTGAAATTCCAACATGCATGGAAGGATGAGTTTCAATTTGTGAAGAATAATAGAAATCAAACTCTAACTAGTTAATTTCCAAAATGTATTCCCATTATCTTAAAGCATAATTCAAAATTTCTTCATCTTCTTGCTAATTCCTATTAATTACATAATTTTGAGTCCAAACTCACCTTCAATTTCAAGGGTAATATAAATATTCTACAAGAAATCAAGCATAATTTCATACCTTAAACTTATTTCCAGCATGTTTGGTAAATTTTCCTTTCTTCCCTTGTTCTTCCTTCAAAATTTGGACTCCTTGATGAATTTCCAGCACCCCTCTCTCTCTCTCTCTCTCTCTCTCACTCACGGTTTCTCTCTTCCTTTTTTTTTTTTCTTCTAACTCTCTGTTTTCCTACAAGAACTCATATATTAATGCATTTATATATCATTTATTGCCTTCCTCTTTACACGTGCACACACACTTGTAAATTATAACCAGATTTCTCAGTACACCCACCTAAATTCTCAGTGCACCCACACCCAAAATTGTAGTTTGTTCCACAAGGCAATTTATGCTTAGGATTAATTCTAATTAAGCAACACTTAGTCTTAATAAATCTTGGTTAGCACATAATTAATTAATCATAACTAATTACAATCCCACATAATTTAATTAGTCTAATTGACTTCCATTAAGGCCCAATTAATTATATTTAATTTCACCAATCCGAATCAGATTTTTAGTCAGACTCCCAAAAGGCTCCAAATATTAAATTGAATTTATTATCATTATCAATTTTGATTTCCCAAATCATTTAGGCCTTCAATTTTTGATCAGACTCAAATTTTCATCAATAAATTACATATTCAAACTGGACACATCAAAAACAAATTTAATTTATAATAACCACAATTCTCAATCATCATGACTTAATTAACTCCAATTAGGACATAATTAATCAAATCTCAATTTTACTAAACTGAATCGAATATTTAATTAAACTCCCAAATGGATCCGTAGTTAAAATTAAATTGATTCAACTTCTCAATTTTACTTCCTTAAGCCATTTGGACCCTTAATTTCTAATTCCAAAGTAAGCACTTAATAGAACCATAAATGAATCAATCTCCATGCTTTTCGTAAAACCCAGATTAAATTGGAATAATTGGCAATTAATTTCAAATCTCCCTAATTAATTAAGTGCTAATCATTATATGCGATTAGGTCATTACACACCCAAAGGCAAACCAAGGTATGGAAAGGGCAGGCATTTGCTTTTGCAATGAAGTCTGTTAGCAAACTCCTCAACCAGCTGATCAGGCACACCAATTCCACTCACAAGACTTTTGGAGATATTAATCTTCAAACCAGAAACTAACTGGAAATATCTCAAAATTCGTTTTATTGTCAAAACCTCCTCCCAAACCGCCTCACAAAAAATTATAGTGTCATCTACGAATTGAAGATGTGATATAGTTGATATTGAATCACCATGGCCTATAACAACCCCCTTGATAAGAGCACTTGACAAAGCCCTTTGCAATAAAACATTCAACCCCTCAGCAACAACATTGAAAAGGAAAGGTGACAAGGGGTCCCCTTACCTGAGACCTTTTTCAGGGACAAATTTAGCCATTGGAGAGCCATTCACCAAAACTGAAATTCCAGAAGAATGCGAATTCCTTAATCCACTTTCTCCACTGAGCCCCAAAACCGAACATCGTCAACATAGACATAAGGCACTCCCAATTAATTGAATCAAACGTTTTTTTCAAAATCTAGCTTGAGAATCAAACCTTTTGCCATATTCTTCTTCCACCAATCAACAACTTCATTTGCAATTAAAACCCCATCCATAATGTTTCTACCCCCAAGGAAAACAGATTAAGCCTCTCCAATCACTCTAGGAACCACTAGCTTCAGCCTACTTGTCAAGACTTTAGCAAGGATTTTGTGTAAAGATCCTATCAAGCTAATTGGCCTATAATCTGAAATAGTAGCTGGTCCATCAACTTTTGGGATCAGTGTAATGAAAGAGCTATTAACCCCACCAGCCAACTTCCCATTGTCATAGAATTCCTTAAAAAATTGTAGAACATCAACTTTAAAAATATGTCAACATTTTTTGAAACACATCAAATTAAGCCCATCTGGCCCAGGGGCCTTATTTCCATCACAAATTTTAATAGCTGCCCACACTTCCTCTTCAGAAAACTCTGCTTCAAGACCATCAATAGCCCCATCATGACCAATAGAGTTGAAATGCCCCAACAACTTTGGCCTGCTTGACCAATCTTTAGAGAATACCTTTTTAAAATGAAGGAATATTTCTTGTTTCACTCCACTTAGTTCCTCATGGAGCACTCCTCTGACTGAAATTGAACTCAACAAATTTCTGTTTTGCCTCTTTGATGCCACTACATGAAAGAATCTTGTATTCTTATCACCCTTCATGTACCAGTTCAATCTGAATTTTTGTAGCCATATCCATTCAAACTTCTTATTTAAGGCCCACACCTCCTTTCTAAGGTCTCTCCTACAGCCAACCTCAGAGTCATCAAGGTCCCTGGATTTAGCTAACAAGTCAAGACTATGAAGCTTCTCCTCTGCTGTCTTGAGAGCAAGATGGACATTTCCAAAAACCTCTACATTCCATCTTTTTAAGGCCAATCTAAGGTTCCTGATTTTAGCTTGGATCACAAAACCAGCCCAACCTGATACACCAACCGCCTCCCAGGACTTCTTCACCACTGATTGAAACTGTTGATGCAAAGTCCAAACATTCAAAAAATGAAATGGTCTTGGACCCCAGTCCCGACCATCCTACATTAATAAGAGTGGACTATGATCGGACACACCTCTAGGAAGGCTCCATAGGCAGAATTTGAATCTTTCTAACCACTCTACAAATAACAAAATCCTATCAATTCTGCTCCATCTTCCCCTATCACTTGAGTTGCTCCACGTGAACTGTCTACCTTACATAGGAAGATCAAAGAGCTCCAAATCTTCAATAAACTCATTAAAAGCCCTCATCCCTCTATCCACTCTTATGCACCCTTTTCTTTCCCCTATGGGCCTAATTTCATTAAAATTCCCCCCCCCCAAATACACCATAGAACACTGAATTCTGGTTTAAGATTAGACAAAACCTTCCAAACATGATTCCTCCAATCTACATCATTAGGTGCATAGATATTAATCAATACGCAAGTAAAAACAGGTAAAATCAAACCTGATAGAAGGATGAAGCTTCGAGAGCAGCAGCACTTGGAAAGTGAGAACACAGAAGGCTTCTAAATACACAGAATTCCCCTTGCCAGCCCAGCTGCATTAACTAACATATAATCCATGTCTTCAAGGGTCCAAATAGATCTAACTACCTCCAATGTGAGTTTAGATTTCTTTGTTTCTTGCAAAAATACCATGTCGATATTTCTTTCTTTAAGTAATGTTCTAATTTTCTTCCTTTTGCTAGGTCACCCAAGACCCCTTATATTCCAGGATAGGATTTTCATTGAGAATAGTGAGCACTCCCCAGCTTCCAAGTGGAACACCCTACACAGGTGCACCACCTTCCCTACGAGCGGCTTTCCTCGCATCATTTTCCTTCATCCTTATAATTTTCCTCAAGGATTCCTCTTCAGATCCATCGAAATTAATGCCCAAAGCTTTCCCCATATTAATTGTTTCCCTTGCCTCTGCCATGATAAGATCATCACTGTGTGAGCTCTGTCCTTCCGATTTTGAGCGTGAAAACACTGAAGCAGCAACTCTGAACACCGGACCTTTAACCCAGTTCTTCACAGCCGGTGAACCACCACTCTGCAAGCCCCTCCTTTGAAGTCGATAATCCCTACCAATCCTCGCTCCGAATCCTTTCTGAGCAACTATGGCTTTTCTCTTGAGGATGTTGGCCCTAGGATGAAGTTGACACCTACTTGGTTCTCCCCTAAAAGTGCCGACACAATCAGTGGGCTATGGATCAGAGATAAGATGGTCCAGCTCTTGGGTCTGAGAAATTTCCATTCCGTTATGGGCCTGCCCCACAACCTCAGTATCTGAATTGGGCTTATTAATAACTTTGCCTAATTGAGCCTCCTCTAGTACAACCTGAATCTTTATACCAGGCCTAGCAGTCATTAGTCCACTAAGACTTTTCATATACCCACTCGTGAAAACCTCTACCTATTCACCTAAACTGCCCCCATCACGCTTCTGATTATTAGAAGGGCTGTCAGCCACCACATTAACTGCGCACACCCCATTCCGGTTTGTGTTCCCCATATCTCTACTCATGGTTTCTACCACCAAAGATGGATCTGAAACGTTTTTCATTCCATCCACCTTATTAGACCCACCATTAACCAACTCTATCATTTGTATAGTTGTCACCTCGTCCCCACTTGCCACATCTGTATGGATGGCAGCATCCACGTCATCATCATCTTCCTTCAAGCTATCGCCCACTTTTTCTCCCTGCTTCTCATGCATGTTAGAGCTAAGACACTCATGCATAGTGCACATACAAACCTCATTCACCACCCTGGTAATCACGATTTGCTCCTCACAGATTCGAACTGGGTAACTTCTGTCTATGCACTTCACCTAAACAACTATGTTAATGGGGTCCATAAAATTAGTTGCAATTCTAATTCTCCCACACCTGAATGATGTTTGATTAGACATTTCATCATCAATCTGGAGTACCACCCCCCATAACCTTCCGAGTTTCATAAAAGTGTCATTGTTCCAAAGATTGAGTGGCACACCATAGCAGCTTAACCATACTCCTCGTTCTTATTCAATGTAACCATTCTGCCCCCGTAAGGATACAGACTCACACCAATCCTTCAGACAATCATGGAGTAAGGCTTGATTCTCCTTAAGATGGTCAGCTAATTTGAATGAGACTACAGCCATTCTACCCCCGCCTTCCTTTACTGCAATATCCTTAGAACCTTTTTGAAGAACCGCTTTTTGAAACTCGGGAAAAGCTTGGAAGCATTTCAGCTTAACAACAAGGCTATCATAAAGCCAACCATTCCCAACTTCATTAGCATATACTACACGGCTCTCCCTTCCCCTAGCAGGATCATCAGATAAAGCTTCGGCATAAGATTTTTGACCAACAAATCCCAGTGCAGGTATTCTAACTGACGGTGGTTTAAACAGGTCCTCATTTCTTCCTTCTTTATTGATGACCACTAGGTTCTTCCTTAGAGGTTTGACAGAGTCGTCTTTCCCAAACGCTACTACCTTGACCTTAAGCCCCTTGTCGTCACACCACACCCCATTGGCTTTTTGGACCGCCATTGCGGCTGTAACTTGGCAATCATACCTGACGCACCCGAATGTTCACTTTGTCGCTTTCCTGGTTTTATTTGGAATGAAAACATCTCTGATAACTCCAAACTTTGTAAACAGAGTATGAAGACCTTTTGGACTCACGGACCAAAGAAGGTTGTCTACAAAGACAGTAAACAACCCCGGTCTACCATCCTTATTGCTTCTAAAGAATTGTTTCCCTCTACGAGAAAGTACTGGCTTCCACCCTCATTTTTCTCGCTCCCTCCTCTCCATTTCTTCCAAAATCAAAGGTTGCTGCATTGCAACTTGGACAAAAGCTGCTGCTTTTTCATCCATTTCATTAGGTGCAATTGGGGCTTTAAAATTGGGATGTAGCGAGATTGACATTTTAATTACTACTAGTAAATCTATGCTATTGGGATGATGATAGTTGCTACTGCTGGTGGTTTGGTTTGTTCTACTTCTTGGTGTTTGTGTCTTGGTGTTGAAAACAGAGGTTAACTTGGTAGGCTGCTGCTGAGTGTGTTCTGGTGGTGTTTTGTTTTGCCATGTCCTTCTCTTTTTTTGGCTTCGGTTGGTTTCTCACCAACTCTTGATGGTGTGCTAGCAAGGGATTGGGTGGTCATATTGGTGCCAACCTAGTTGGGATTGATATGTCTCACTATGATGCTTTTTGCACCCATCATTCTTTTTTCTTTTTTTGATGTAATAAGTCCTTTGTTTCATCAATAAAAGTTTTTTTGTCGATCAAAAAAAAAAATAGTTTAGTTAATTAGTTAGTGCATTAGAATTGTATAATTAATTAATTAGTGTTAGTTTCGTTAATTAGAATTTCATAATTAGAATTTTATAAGTAAGGTCATTAGAATTTTAGTGTAATTAATAAATTAGTGTAATTAATTAGTTAGTGAATTAGACTTTTATAAATAATTATGTAGTTTATTTAATTAGTTAGTTCATTAGAATTTTATAGTTAATTAAATTAGTGAAATTAATTAGTTAGTGAATTAGAATTTTATAATTAATTCATTAGTGTAATTAACTAAATAGTTAGTTCCAATTTGTAATAATTCACTAGAATAGTTTAAAAAAAAACTAGCTAGTATAGTTAATTCATTTGTTTTGTAATAATTTAGCTTTTGTGGGGAAGTGGTTTGGAAATACTCCTCAAATCCTGGAAGACGCCAATGATCCTCAGCTAGTCACCTGCAAAGATACAAATACTCCGGACGGGGGTGCCGGAATTAGCACTCCAACGGACAAGTTAGTTCCTGTACTCAAGAAAGCTTGTTCACTAAGTTTTTAGAAGTGATTCTTACATCCCTTTACCAATCCGAAGCTCTTGTATTTATATCCACTCTCTGGACCTCGGGGCCAGAGTCTACTTTTTTATTTATTATTCTTTCATTCGTCCTGATATGCCTTCTCAAGTCTATTCGGTCTTAAGAACGTATTCGGCGTCCTAGTTGAGCAGAATGGAGCCGTTCAGTTCCCGGCTCCTCGGATGTACCAGATTTCGTTCCTCTATTTATTCGGCTCCCACAATTGCCCCCCAAGCGTTCCGTCAATGACAATTGGGTGAAATGCTTGGTTCCGATTTTCAAATACTCCGAACCGAAGTTTGGGGGTTAGACTTATCACGCGGACGTTTAATTACTCCCCCTTTAATCGTCGTCTCAACTTCCCGCCCCTTTGTACACGCCTAATTACTATGATTTTAAATCTGATGTCCTTTCGAATCCGTGTTCTATGATGCTGGTTGCTGGGTTGCTCTTCGAATCGCTCTTGCATTTTTTCCCATCCGTGATACTCTCTTTGTTTTTGTAAGTTTTCCTCTCCCCTGCTCTAAAGCTTTTCCTAGTTTGTTTATTCCATCGCATGTTCCTATAGTCAGTAGGTTATGGCGAAACATTTGAAAGACCTCCTTTCGTCAAATCGAATTGCTGGCTTTAGACGCCATTTCTCTATCCCTGACGATGTCCACCTGTCGTTTGTGGCTGACGGCACTCTTGACATGGAGAGGAAGGACGAATCCACGATTGTCTTTCCTCTTTTGTCAATCGCAGAGGGTGGAGTCCGCTTTCCCCTTCACCCGTTTCTGAGGGCTGTTCTTCGCCATTGGGATTTGATCCATTCCCAGCCCAATGTGAATTTCTTTAGAATTATCATGGGGGTCGTAGCGCTGAACCGTTGCCTTGGAATTAATCTTGGCATTCCTGCCATTCGGCACTGTTATGCTTTGGCCAAGTCCTCTGGTCGGCACGGGCGTTACTTCCTCAGAGCTAAGGATATAGATCATCAGTTGATCACTATGCTTTCCAGCTCCGGGAAACGAGTTGATGATGTCATGGTCATTGTCCGTGGCAACTGGGAGTTCGGCGAAGGGGAGGATCGTGTCGATCCTATTCCTAGACGTAGGGGCGAACCAGGTCGCCGAATGCCCTCCTGCTCGTATTATGTGTTCATATTTGCCATACCCTGTTTTCTTGAGTCTTACGGCTTGTCTTGTGCAGGGAACGATTTGAAAAAAGTCCGAGCTTCAACTGACGACGCCGTCCTTTCGGACATTAGGATTGCTCTTAGTTATTTCGGCCGTCGCAGTCTTCATAAGCAGGGAAGAGCGGCTCACGTTTTGCTTTGCTACGAGCCTACATATACAACCTTTTCAGCTACGGAAAACATACCGATTCCAAAGGGGGAGGATTTTCTCGTCACTCGTATTTTATCCGACTTCAAAAACTTGAGACAGGTAGGTTTTCAAGGGTCCGATTCGGAGAATATCGAAGTATCCCATACTGCCGAATCAGATCAGTCCGAGGCCGAATCTGAGGAGGTATTGGATTCTGCCGATCCTCCTTCTACTTCGGGGCGGGGGAACCTTTCTGTTGACGACGTTCCTCAGCGTACAGACAATCTTCCCATCTCGGGCCCCACTAACATGGCTGGGTTAAGCCTGACAAAGCTTGCTAAGAAGGCGAATGCGGAGAGGTTAGCCGCACGGCGAAGAGCGGAGGGCCTTTCGACCGAACCGCCCACCAGTGAATCTCAACATTCCCTCCTAGTTACCGAATCGAGATCCTTAGAAATTGTTGAGGAGGCGGCAACAAATAAGTATGCTGAATCCGCATCGGTTGGGAGAGCCGTTCAGGATGTTGAGGGAAAGGCGGAGAAACGCGCTCGGGATCGTGAGGTCGGTTTAGAAGATCACGGCGGCAAACGTCCTCGAATGGAGGGATCGAGTGAGGTTGTGCCCTTTGTGATTCGACCGATGGTAAGAAACATGCCGGTTCCTTCGGATGCCTCGGCGCTTAAAGACCCAGAAGTCGCGTTCGGCGTGGCAACGTCTTTGTCGTTGCCGTCTGATATGGAGGCTTTCCAGTTGGAACCGGATCTGAATGCGACAATGTTAGCCGCGCAGTCGGCCCTTTTGGTGCGTATTCTGATTTTTCTTTTACTTCGTCCAAACATTGTTCGCGTTACGTTTTTTGTTTGAATTTTGAATTTTTCTTTTGCAGACCGTTGGTAGAATAGCCGATGTAGGCCGACGCCATCTCGACGCCGTCAAGCAGATTAGTCGTTTACGAAAGCAAGTTGAGGGCCAAAGGAAAAGGGCCGAGGACGAATTTTTAAGAGCGAACCAGGAGGCTTCTCGGGCAGAGGCCGCGGTAGAGAAAGCTCGTGATGCGGATAAGTTGAGAGCGGAGGCCGAGAAGAAGGCCGACGATATGGAAGCTGCACTTGGCTTGTCCCAAAAGGCAGTTATCAGCCTGGAGGCTGAGTTGGCTGAAATGAAGGCGGCGAAAGTGCTTGCCGATTCAAAAGTTTTCGAAGCCGGGAAGGAGGCTGGGCTCGCCGAGTATGTGGACCAGGTCTCTCGGTTTGAGAATCGGGGCTTCAAACATGGTTGGCACAAGGCCCTTGCTGCAGCTGGAGTTTCGCTGGATATGCCAATACCGTATGAGCAAGTGGACATCGATCCGTTGGAGACTGATTCCGAGGGTTGATCTTTACGATACACAATTGTTATGATTTCGAGAAAGTACTTTTGCAGTTTGTTTTTGTTATTTCGTATGTGTTTATCAGACATTTTTCATGCGGGCTGATTATAAAATGTTATGATACAGAAATGGACGTCGATATTCTTTTGTAGTTATAAAATGTTATGAATTCTGCTCAATGTGCTGATATTTCCGTCATTTTATGGTGATATTTCTTAATGGATCTATAATCTGCCCTTGCCTGGGCCAGGGCGCGAGCGTGAAGAGCCGGACGGTTCACACTCGTGGGCTGGCCGAGGCATCTTTGAAAAGACGGCCGATTAGATTAATAAATCTGCCCTTGCCTTGGCCAAGGGCGCGAACGTGAAGAGCCGGACGGTTCACACTCGTGGGCTGGGCGAGGCATCTGTGAAAAGGCGGCCGATTAGATTAATAAATATGCCCTTGCCTTGGCCAGGGCGAGAGCGTGAAGAGCCGGACGGTTCACACTCGTGGGCTGGCTGAGGCATCTGTGAAAAGGCGGTCGATTAGATTAATAAATCTGTCCTTGCCTTGGCCAGGGCGCGAACGTGAAGAGCCGGACGGTTCACACTCGTGGGCTGGCCGAGGCATCTGTGAAAAGGCGGCCGATTAGATTAATAAATCTGCCCTTGCCTTGGCCAGGGTGCGAGCGTGAAGAGCCGGACGGTTCACACTCGTGGGCTGGCCGAGGCATCTGTGAAAAGGCGGGCCGATTAGATTAATAAATCTGCCCTTGCCTTGCCAGGGCGCGAGCGTGAAGAGCCGGACGGTTCACACTCGTGGGCTGGCCGAGGCATCTGTGAAAAGGCGACCGATTAGATTAATAAATCTGCCCTTGCCTTGGCCAGGGCGCGAACGTGAAGAGCCGGACGGTTCACACTCGTTGGCACGTGGATCGTCGTCCGACGTTTGGCATTCGGTCATACTGACGCTGCCTTGGGGGAGCTGCGCGTGTCGCAGAATAAATGGGGGTAAGTTCGTATTGAGGGTCCTGTTTATTTGGGTACAGGGTTGAGCCAATACTGGGGAAAAACCGAGATTGGCTGAATTCACACGTCGAAATGTATCGCAGCAGCGAGCCCACTGGTATGGGAAGAAGAGCATCCAAGGATCGGGAAAAACAGCAGCGCCTTAGTCGTCGAAGCAAGTCCCCTCAAAGGGACGTCCAACGGGGAGGTGCCCCACGCCCGCGACCGGGAATCGAGGTGGACGTGACGCCGCAGCCATTGAATTTTGCGGTTTTTGTGAAGAATAAACCGATGACAGAGGCGGATTCCATCATTAAAGACCCAGATGTGGCAGTCGAGTTTGCTCGACAGATTTTTCCACCGGAAGTCCGACAATCGATGGTTGGTCGTCGTGATTTCAAAGTGTTTCGGGACGGCATACATGGGGCTGTAAAGGGGTTATATAATGCTTATGAGATTGGCATGCGTCTGCGTGCGATGAGACGTGACATTGAGAAAAAGGACGAAAGGAGTCGCAGCCTGGAAGCCGGCGCGAAAAAGGCCGAGAATGAGCTTCGGGAGCTTCAGAAGGTTCGAACGGCTTAGCCGGCTACGGCCGGTCAACTTAAAGTGGGCGGAATTACGTCCCAAAAGGACCCGGGTTACGAGAAAGGATATCAGGACGGTTTCAAGGCCAGGGTCGATAAAACCCAGACCGACCTTGCCGAGGAAGTCTGCCGACGCGAAAATCGCGGTTTTAAGCATGGCTAGATCAAGGCCCTTCAAACCGTGGAGGTTCTTGGGTCCCTAGGCATAGATTCAGCTTCACCCCTATATCACCGACGTTACCTTCCCTATTCCAAACTTGAAATCGAGAAGAGCGACGATGAGGAGGCCGATTAACTAGAGTGTAATGCAACAACAGACTTCACTACGAATAAATAAGCTTTCATTTTGAATGTCCGTCTTTGGTTGTAAAATATTTTGATTGTAAAACGTTTCTAGTTCAAACGTGTCGATTCATTTTATGGGAATATTTGGATTTTGATTAGAATATCTTGCACTGCATGGTATAAACGTTGAGAAATGCATTAGTGGGCCCTAAGGCGTCATGCCCCAAAGGGCGCTCCGAATCCGGAGACTGGTTCGGCCCTAAGGCATCATGCACCAAAGGGCGCTCCGAATCCGGAGACTTATTCGGCCCTAAGGCGTCATGCACCAAAGGGCGCTC